>CM054058.1:332598151-333097981 GCA_028641055.1 Alopecurus myosuroides
CCATGTTAACCAACATTTAATTTTGATGGTTAGATAAATAACTTGAACCTATAACTAATTGCTCGGACTCCGGTTCCGCTTAAATTGTTAAGTTGCATGTTTCTTTGTATCTCACATGTCATGCATATAAAATAGGATCATGCTGGATCTTTTGCCCTACAAGTAATTGTTGCATCGTTGTTCCTTTTAGTGCTCTGCTTCTTCGCGGATAGGACGTTGAGATGATGTGAGCAACAACAAGTTCTGCTACCTCTACAAGCTGGATTCCAGGCAAGCTTTACTCACTTGCTACCTATGGCTGCCGTTCCTCACTTGTTACCGATTCTTTCCGTTGTCTTTATTCTAGCCTTATGAATCGATGCTTGTGTCTCGATCCTATCATATGTTTACCTTGCAGCCATGATATAGCTTCACCCTCCACATCCTATGACATTGTTTCTTGTTTGCCTTGCGAGTCGTAGCGCATGCTTAGGTTCTTTGTCACCTTACTAGTATGATAGGTCGGTTCAACTTATTTTAAAATAATCTTAACGGTTGGGTTAATAATAAAATTTGAAATCGAGGTAAGCCACCGACGGGAGGCCCCTCGAGGCTTTTGGTCCCTCTGGTGTCGTCTTAGGAAAAGGTTCTTGTCGCTGATCCAAGAATGAGTGCGCTAACCACATCATGGTAGGAATGGGACTCCCCGCAACCTATTAGCCCTGCTGCACTCTTGTCCAGGATGCCACAACTTAGTTCGGGCTTTCCATTTGGGTACGCACATCACCAATTCTGCAGGTACAATGGCAACAACATTGAGGATGATGATGGTATGTTACCAATGTGCGTACAATTATATAGGTTTCCGCGGTATGACGTGGATCGGACAGTTTCGGTCAGGTTTGATCTGTTTCGCGCATAGACGCAAACGGCTAGGTCCGCTTCGAAGCACCGGCCGAACTCTCGAGGCGGTTCCAACCTAGCTAGGTGGCTTCCTGGACTTGTTTGTGGTAAGGTGAAGTATTGTGCCGACAGTCTCTCGACAGTCTCGGTGCGTGTGGCTACAGTAGTGCATCCCTGCAGGGTTAAATCTTTTCGAGAAGGCGTATCGTCCGCGCTTATGTGACGATCTTGGAGAAAGTGCTGGCTTACAAGAATCAGATAACTTACACCTAATGATAATTGTTAACCTGTGCGATAACGAGTTTACTATTTCAACACGTGTGAGTTTTTCCTCGGGTTACCTCCTGAGATTGGTTGATGGGGGGTAAATCCTGGATGGGTTTGTTTTGGTGAGTAGTTGTAGTTGGTTTTGTCGCGCTTTCTCATCCCTTTCTAATAGACGAGAGTTGTAGCGTGTCTCCATAGACTGCTTAGTGCCGCCCGCTGCCGCTTCATTACACCAACCTTTTCCTTTGTACCCAAAGTATTTGTATTTTGTGATGACTGGTTGCATTGGTATCTCGTGAGTATTGCTTTCCGCCTGCCGGTACCTTCAAGTACTGACCCCGTTTATTCGGGGTTGTATTCACCATGCAGTCAACAGGTTTGAAGTTTGACGACGTTAGCTTGGGAATCCCTCCGGCTTGGCCTGGGCAGGGATTGGACGCCATCGGTTATCTTCAGGACTCTTAGTCCAATTTGTATCTTATCCGTAGTCGGATACTGTTTTCGTTTTCCGCTGTTATTTGGATCTTTGTATTGTATAAATTGTATTCTTGACTCGTTTGGGTCGTCTTGTATATATCTCTTTTGTTGTTGTTGTGGATTATTCGTGAACTGTTGTAATTGTATCAGAAATAGGCAACCTATGATCTGATATTATGTGGATTTGGGCGAGAACGCCAAAATCCCCATAGTACCCGATCCAGGGGCGTCACAGTGGTTTTCCCCCTTTGGTGCAAGAAGACCAAGTCCGCTGATAAGGGGTGGCCCAATCTTCTCAGTGAACTCACAGATAACTTCTGATTGATAACTAGTGCGCCACTAAGAACTCTCCCGGCTGATCCCTGATGCCAATGCAAAAGATAGCAACCCCAAGGATATTCTCAACTCCACACTCTTGCACAAGTAATCCACCGACTACAAGTGGTCCTGTACCGTCTTATTCCTAGTGGAACAGCAGGTAACACGTAAAGTTTGCAGATGAACTTCCAGATGAAAGGCTTACAAGCAGTTTCAATCTAGAGGTCTAGGGTTTATGTTTTAACGTAGTCTAATCTCTCCTATGCGCCCCAAGGGGGTATATATGAGAGGGGGTGCGGCCACAAGGCTCTCCCTTGCGCAAGCACAACCCTATTAGGACTAGGACTCCTATACCTAACACACTTGGATACAAACCGACCCCACACACAAAGGGGTGCGGCCACATTGGTATACAAACCAATCCTAACACTACTAGAACTCATATGGCGCATAGATGCTTCCTTGTGGGCGCCCTCCTCTTGCCTTGTCCATCCATGAGTGTGAAATAACAATATGGCATTGTTTTCCACACTTAGTGCATTTGACCTTGTGGAGGCACCATCCCCTTGTCATGATAACAATTGTTATTTGTTGTTTTCAACATGCTAGCACTTGTTTTCCATCTCCTCTTGTAGTCCTCCTTCATCCATGTGTATCTCCTCTCCATGATCTCCATTCATGTTTGTGTTATCAATAAACCTGAGAATACATACATGCAATGATTTAGGTAGTATAAAGTTCTCACAATTATAAGCATTATACTCAAGTATGAGTGAATTCACCTGTTGTTGTAATAGCTTGGTTCTTGATCTTGTCATTGGACCAATCCTCACTTCATTAGCTTGTATAGGAGCATCCTCATGTGTAACAATAGGTGAAGAGCTAGGGATGTCCTCATCATCCTCCCCCTCTTGAAAAGGCATCGACCTCGATGCTAAATCATCTCCATGGTAAGGTGTCAAATCAGCCACATTAAAAGAAAAACTAACACCAAACTCATCAATTGGGAGGTCAATCTTGTATGCATTATCATTGATCCTTGAAATAACTTTGTAAGGGCCAGCTCCTCTAGGCATCAACTTGGACTTTCTCAATGTGGGAAATCTATCTTTTCTAAAGTGCACCCACACCATATCTCCTGGCCGAAATATAAGCTCCTTCCTCTTCTTGTTTACTCTTTCAGCCACATGTTTTCCTTTCTTCTCAATTGCTTCTTTTGTTTTCTCATGAATCTTCTTCACAAAATCAGCCCTCTTTGATGCCTCCATATTAACTCTCTCATGTAAAGGAAGTGGTAATAAATCAAGAGGAGTAATAGGTTTGAACCCATACACCACCTCAAAAGGACATAATTGAGTAGTTGAATGCACAGCTCTATTGTATGCAAATTCCACATGGGGCAAACACTCCTCCCACTCCTTCAAATTCTTCTTGATCATACCTCTTAGCAATGTGGACAATGTTCTATTAACCACATCGGTTTGTCCATCAGTTTGGGGGTGGCAAGTAGTAGAAAATAATAGCTTAGTGCCAAGCTTACCCCAAAGTGTCTTCCAAAAGTAACTCATGAACTTGACATCTCTATCTGAAACTATAGTCCTTGGAACTCCATGCAATCTCACAATCTCTCTAAAGAACAAATTGGCAATGTGAGAAGCATCATCACTCTTGTGGCATGGAATAAAATGAGCCATCTTTGAAAATCTATCCACAACCACAAAGATAGAGTCATGTCCTCTTTTTGTTCTTGCCAATCCCAACACGAAATCCATGCTAATATCTTCCCATGGTGTACTTGGTGATGGCAATGGTGTATACAATCCATGGGGCTTCAATTTTGATTTGGACTTGTTGCAAGTAATACATCTTTGCACCAATCTATACACATCTCTTCTCATATGTGCCCAATAGAAATTTTCTGCCAACATCAACAATGTTTTCTCTCTTCCAAAGTGTCCCATCAATCCTCCACTATGAGATTCCTGGATCAAAAATAAACGCAAGGAACACTCGGGAATACACAATTTGTTAGCTCTAAACAAGTACCCATCATGTATATGAAATTTTTCCCATGCTTTAGTATTAACACATTTATTAAATGGCATAGAAAACTCATTATCTTCATCATATAAATCTCTAATACCCTCCAAACCCGAAACCTTGATTTCTAAATTAGAGAGTAACATATTTTTCCTTGACAAAGCATCAGCAACTACATTATCCAATCCCTTTTTATGTTTTATGATGTATGGAAAAGATTCAATAAACTCAACCCACTTAGCATGCCTCTTATTCAAATTATTTTGGCACTTTAAAAATTTCAATGCTTCATGATCACTATGTATAATAAATTCTTTAGGCCACAAATAATGTTTCCATACCTCTAAAACTCTCACAAGTGCATATAATTCCTTATCATAAACATAATAATTCAATTGTGCACCATTCAATTTTTCAGAAAAATAGGCAATAGGTTTCTTTTCTTGCATGAGCACACCTCCAATACCTATGCCACTAGCATCACATTGAATCTCAAATTGTTTATCAAAATTTGGAAGCATAAGCAATGGGGCCGAAATCAACTTCTCTTTCAAAGTATCAAAAGCAATATCTTGAGAAACACCCCATTCAAAATTAACACCCTTTTTAGTTAGATCATTTAAAGGGGCAGCAATTGTACTAAAATTAGGCACAAATCTTCTATAGAAACTAGCAAGCCCATTAAAACTTCTAACTTGACTCACATTAGTTGGAATTGGCCAATTTCGAATAGCTTCAATTTTAGATTGATCAACCTCAATTCCATGCTTAGAAACAACATAACCAAGAAATATAACCTTATCTTTGCAAAAAGTGCACTTCTCAAGATTACCATACAATTTATTAGTTCTTAGCACTTGCAAAACTTGTCTAATATGATCCATGTGGTCATGTTCATTGTGGCTATATATGAGAATATCATCAAAATAAACTACCACAAATCTACCAATAAAGTCTCTCAAAATATGGTTCATTAATCTCATGAAAGTACTAGGTGCATTAGTTAATCCAAAGGGCATTACTAACCACTCATATAAACCAAATTTTGTCTTAAAAGCAGTTTTCCATTCATCTCCCTCTTTCATTCTTATTTGATGGTATCCACTACGCAAATCAATTTTAGAGAAAAGAGTAGCACCACTTAATTCATCTAACATGTCATCTAAACGTGGTATAGGATGACGATAACGAATAGTGATGTTATTAATTGCTCTACAATCTACACACATGCGCCAAGTACCATCTTTCTTAGGAACCAAAATAACGGGAACGACACAAGGAGAAAGACTAACCCGAATATAACCTTTGTCCAATAGTTCTTGTACTTGCTTTTGGATCTCCTTTGTTTCTTGTGGATTGGTTCTATAAGGGGCTCGGTTTGGGAGAGATGCTCCGGGGATCAAATCAATTTGATGTTCAATGCCTCTCAATGGTGGCAATCCCGAGGGTACATCTTGTGGAAAAACATCCTCAAAGTCCTTCAAAACACTAGAAACACCAAGAGGAATAGGGGTCATGTCATTAGAAACCAAAATCTCTCCCTTGTGAATAAGCACAATAGGGACTAATGAAGGATCATCCCTAAATTCCCTCAAATCCTCTTTGGTGGCTAACATGCATAATAGGTTCTCTCTCTTTTTACCACTCGAATTGTTTGTACTATCACTCCCCATGGCTTGTATTTTTGGTGTTCCCTCATCCCTCTCTCTCTCTCTTTTTCCACTTTCATAGCAACTTTGGATTGGGACTCATTTACAATTTGTTGTGGAGTCATAGGCCTCAAAATAATAGTCCTCCCATGATGATGCAACTCATAAGTATTAGCTCTTCCTTCATGCTTCACACTTCTATCAAATTGCCAAGGTCTTCCCAATAATAAGTGGCAAACTGTCATGGGCACAACATCAAACTCAATAGTATCCTTGTAAGGTCCAATTTGAAACTCCACTCTCACCATATGAGATACCTTCATTTGTCCCGTGCTACTCAACCATTGTATATGATAAGGGCTCGGATGTGGTAAGTATTTTAGGTTCAACTTGGCACATAAATCCTTGCTTGCCAAGTTTCTACAACTTCCTCCATCAATAATGACTTTGCAAGCCATGTTGGGACCAATAACAGCTTTTGTTTGGAATAGATTGCACCTTTGATTTTCAGGACTAGGCACCACACTCAATGAATTTTGGGTGCAAATAATAGAAGGCATAGTAGTAGCATAAGCATCCAAAGGAGAATCACTCAAATATCCATCATCATCATCAAGATCATTGGGATCAACATCATCACCTGTCTCATACTCATTGTTCTCATTGATAATCATCACTTTTGAATTTGGACAATCCCTCTTGAAGTGCCCTTTTCCTCCACATGTGTCATATAATATCTCTATTCCTTGTAGTAGGAGCACTAGAACCCGAGGCACTTGCTGTTGGTTGTGATGTTTTCTTTGTGTTAGCCACACTAGGCTCGGATTTGGATGATGGAGCACCTCGAAAACTTGATGATGGAGGTGGTGGTGGTGGCACACTAGGAGTAATAGATGATCTCAATGGGAATCTACTCCTTGTTCTAGCTGAATTTTGTGCTTCCTCAAGTAGATGAGATTCGGCCTCCCTAGCATGATGTAAGAGATCATGCATATTAGTATATTGATAATGCCTCACAATGCCCTTGATTCTATAATGTAATCCTGAAAGAAATCTTTGCATTGTTTGCTCTTCTTGCTCTACCACACGGCCTCTTTGCATAATTAATTCCATCTCTTGATAATAAGCATCCACTGTCTTGATTCCTTGCTTCAATTGTTGTAATTTGTCAAATTGTTGCCTTATGTAATTGGGTGGAACAAATCTTTCCCTCATGAGCCTCTTCATGGTGTTCCAAGTAGCAATTGGTAACTCACCATCATTATGTCTCTTTCTCACTAGATTATCCCACCATCTAAGAGCATATCCATTAAACTCAGAAGATGCCAATTTGATTTTTCTATCCTCATTGTAATCATGTAATCTCGATAGCTTCTCTATTTTCAACTCCCATAGCAAAAATTCTTCCACATCCATAGTATCAAAGCTGAAAGATGGAATAGAAAATTTGGGCTTTCCCAATATATCTTCTCTATGATCATTGGCATTAGGTAAAGGCACACGCCTAGCTCGGCCTTGAAATCCTCCTCGGCCTCTTTCTCCTCTAGCTCCACGGCCAAAATTAGGCTCCTCCTCACTATTTGCATCACTATGGACACTAGCATTGTCATCATCAATAGGTGGCAACCGAGTTTGAATTAATCTTTGAAGATCAGTCATGGCATTGTTGATGGCATCAATAGAATCTTGCATTGTTCTCAATTGAGCAGTATTGGTCTCGGCCACTTTATTGGTTTCCTCCACTTTCTTATCCATGGTATTAACCATCTCATAGAGGGGATCACAAGCTTCATTAACATATTTCTTGTAGTGTTCCTCATTGTCATCCAATTTTTGTGTCAACACATCCCTTAATGCCTCATACTCCCTCCAATTCACTCCCTCGGATTGGTCCTTCTTTTGCTGCACAAGATCACCACTAGAAAGATCCATTAGAAGGTTAGTGAAAATAAAACAAGTATAGGTTGTGGTGCCTCTCTCAACTCACTCAAAAATCTAGCAAGACAATAGGATATCTTGCCACTCCAAAGTGAATAGAGATACTTACCACAAGTAGAGGCAATTAAAGTGCTTTGGTGTGAAAGTGAGAATACCCAGGTTTTAAACTCTCACAAAGGCAAACAAGGTTATTTAGTGGGGCTTGGTATGGATACCTAACAATCACCAAAGAAACAATCCTATTTGCTGTCTTAGTGAAGATATAAAAAAATACCCAAGGAAACTCACACAATGGAGACAAATGTGGCAAAGCAATATGTGGATGAATTTGCAATGCACTAGAAAGTCACTAGCTAGGCTCTTAATTGACAGGCACAAGATTGCTCAATGAAAAACCAAGTGTCACAATGGCAAGCTCAACTAGTAAACAATAGTAATGATATGGCCTTTTGCACTTTTCTCTTCTTTTTTTTATACTTTTTGCTTTTTCTATTTATTTATTTTTGAATTTTTCAATGGCCTTACACTAAGCTAGGAGCAACAATTAACCAAACACAAGTGAACACAATGGTGGTGATGAAAATGAGCAACCTGTCAGAGCACAAAATAGCTATACTTGTGGGCAAGTTCCTATTAAAATGCTGTAGAAAGGCTGTGGCTAAGGTTCAGAAGGTATGGATGTATTGATCCTAGTGAGAAAACAAGGAAAAACAGAAAAAATCTAGGTGAAAACAGCTCACGGCAGGAAACAGCACTCACGGCAGAGAAACAGGTGGTTTTTGTACCCCGGCAGAGCTCACGGCAGAGAAAACGAGGGTTTTACGTACCGCGGCAGAGAAACAGCAGCAGCAGGCGCGCACGGCAGAGAAACTCTGCCGTCTATGCCGTGGGTGTGTGCGCGCGGCAGCGGGCTGTAGGGCGCGGCAGCGGGGCAGAGATTTGCTGCCGTGGGTCGTGTATGTGTGGGCGCGCGCGGCAGCTCTTAAAGGCACGACAGAAGAACGACCCAAACCGTGCCGTGGTAGGATTGCAATCCGAGAGGGTCTAGAACCGATTGTGGTAGGCAATTTGTGGATGAAATCCCACCCCTCCTCGAATCCGATTGTAACAAGGAACCAAACCAACCTAGTAGCTCCCGAATAGAAATCCGAGTAGGGCTAGACTAGGAAGATTAGAGAGCAACCCTGTGGTGTTTTAGGGCAAGTGGCAGCGGATTTTTTTGATGTTTTTTTTATAGTATCTCGGCTAGATGAACAAGAACCCTAAACCTAGCCGAAAAATATAAAACTAAAAACGAGAAAAAGCAACACAAAATCTAACACAATGACAGCAAAAGTAATGAAACTAAGGTGATATCTAGGCTATGGCAATGACTAGAACTATTTTTGTGGGGCAATTTTCTGGATAGGAAATAAAAACACTCAAACTAAAGGGAAATTATGATAGCTCACCGAGGCAACCTGTAAATCTGATACCAAGATGATAAGGGGTGGCCCAATCTTCTCAGTGAAATCACAGATAACTTCTGGCTAATAACTAGTGCGCCACTAAGAACTCTCCCGGCTGATCCCTGATGCTAATGCAAAAGATAGCAACCCCAAGGATATTCTCAACTCCACACTCTTGCACAAGTAATCCACCGACTACAAGTGGTCCTGTACCGTCTTATTCCCAGTGGAACAGCAGGTAACACGTAAAGTTTGCAGATGAACTTCCAGATGAAAGGCTTACAAGCAGTTTCAATCTAGAGGTCTAGGGTTTATGTCTTAACGTAGTCTAATCTCTCCTATGCGCCCCAAGGGGGTATATATGAGAGGGGGTGCGGCCACAAGGCTCTCCCTTGCGCAAGCACAACCCTATTAGGACTAGGACTCCTATACCTAACACACTTGGATACAAACCGACCCCACACACAAAGGGGTGCGGCCACATTGGTATACAAACCAATCCTAACACTACTAGAACTCATATGGCACATAGATGCTTCCTTGTGGGCGCCCTCCTCTTGCCTTGTCCATCCATGAGTGTGAAATAACAATATGGCATTGTTTTCCACACTTAGTGCATTTGACCTTGTGGAGGCACCATCCCCTTGTCATGATAACAATTGTTATTTGTTGTTTTCACCATGCTAGCACTTGTTTTCCATCTCCTCTTGTAGTCCTCCTTCATCCATGTGTATCTCCTCTCCATGATCTCCATTCATGTTTGTGTTATCAATAAACCTGAGAATACATACATGCAATGATTTAGGTAGTATAAAGTTCTCACAATTATAAGCATTATACTCAAGTAGGAGTGAATTCACCTGTTGTTGTAATAGCTTGGTTCTTGATCTTGTCATTGGACCAATCCTCACTTCATTAGCTTGTATAGGAGCATCCTCATGTGTAACAATAGGTGAAGAGCTAGGGATGTCCTCATCATCCGCCCTAGAAGACGAGGGCGACGTCACCGGGCTCCCCACCGTGATGCATGGATGGCGCAGCTGTCCCCCGGTGAGCAGGACCGTGCAGGAGGCGCAGTGTACGGGGCGCTCCCCCTTTGGCACCTTGTGGTATCCGTTTCCTGCCAAGTGAGCGGGAAACAGGACCGATCGCAGGTATAAGTAGACCTCCCCTATCTCCTCAGAGGAGGAGACAACAAGAACAAGAGAGAGAACACCAAGTAGGTAGATCATCATAATCCCCTGTTGTACTGTAACCTTCACAGTGCAATCAACCAGACAAGCAGGAGTAGGGTTTTACACCATCACGGTGGCCTGAAACTGGGTAAACCCTTCGTGTTGTGACTGTTTTCCTTCGAGAGGTGCGATTGAACGTGGTTAGCCCGCAGTGTTCGTACCTTTGAGTGCTACCCTGTCGTTGGCAGAACAGCAACTCCGACATCTAGCACGCCAGGTAGGGGGCTAAGGCGTCTCTCTCGCATATCCGTCGCCATGGTCGCTTCCCGCGCCAATCGGACCAGCCGTAGGGTGCGATCCTGGAAGCGGAACAACCTCGGCGGCCTCGTCACCGACTTCGCCCACATCGGGCTTTCCCATTCCCTCTTCCCCGCGTCGCAGCGCGAGCGTGGCAAGATGCACGCCGGCAAGTTCCACGCGAACCCGACGCGGCCCCTACAGTCTCCTGCACGGGTAACCGCGCAGGATGCCCCATCTGGAGCATAGGGGCCGGCGCGCAGCCCGACCTTGCTCGGTGGAGGTGATACTCGGTTGGTGTACACCATTTAGCTCAGCTCGGCTCCATCAGTCAACTGGGAGCAGACCGGCTTCACCGCGGCTGACACGCTCACGGTCATGCCGGCAAAACCCTACTGATGAGGACATCCCTCGTGCTTCACCTATTGTTTCACATGATGATATTCCTATAAAGAATGATGAAGTGAGGATTGGTCCCATGACAAGATCAAGGACTAAACTATTACAACAATAGGTGAATTCACTCCTACTTGAGTATAACATTTATAATTATGAGAGCTTTATACTACCTAAATCCATGCATGTTTGTATTCTTAGGTTTGTTGATAACACAACCATTATGGAGCGAGAACAAGGAGAGAAGATGCACGTGGATGAAGATGGGGTTCAAGAGGAGATGAAAAACAATATCACTATGGTGAAAAACAATTATACAAGTGTGGAAAACAAGTGCTAGATTGTTATTCCACACTCATGGAGGGAGATCACAAGAGGAGGGCGCCCACAAAGAGTATCAATGCGCCATATAGAGTCCAATTTGTGTTACACATGGTTTGTATACCATTATGGCCGCACCCCCTAGCATGGGTCGGTTTGTATCTATTGTGGTTGAGTCCAAGTCCAAAACTAGACCCATGTTGGGTTCCTATTCGGGTTGGTGGGTGTTGCTTGCGCAAGATGCCTTGTGGACGCACCCCACCCCTCATATATACCCCTTGGGGCGCATAGATTAGGTTAGACTACGGTAAAACAAAAACCCTAGACTTCTAGATTGTATTGCTTGAAGCATTCATCTTGAATCATATACCTTTGCAAATCTAAGTGTATTCTGCTGTTCCACTGGGAATAACGAGAAATAGGACCACTTGTAGTCGGTGGCTACGTGTGCAAGAGTGTGGAGTCTCGAATATCCAAAGCGGTTAAGTGCTGTTGCAATTGGTGACAGGGTTTAGCCAAAGGAGAAAGCGAGGTATCACATTGGTTATCAAATTATCAAAGAGTTCACTGAGAAGATCGGGCTACCCCTTATCATCTTGGTATCAGATTACTGGGTTTACTCGGTGAGCTGTATCTATCCCTTCAGATTCGAGTTGTTTTTATACCTATCCATAAAAAGCCACAAAAAATAGTGTTAGTTGATTGCCATAACTTTAGATAATTACTAGTTTTCAAGTTTTAGTGTTGTTTTGTGTTTTGATTTTGTGTTCCTTTTTCTCCTTTTGAGTCATTAGGGTTAGGGTTCTTAGTTGTTTTCAATTTCGAGTCTAGTTCATATACACAAAAAAATCCAAAAAAATTAGTTACCCGAGAGGATTTGTGGTTCCAATCCGAGTTATTTTCTACCGTGGCACAAAATCCTTGTTTTCTCTGCCGTGTTTGTCATCTAATTTTTCCTCGGGATCACGTGGTTCTAGTCCTACTCGGAATCGAGTTGCTGCCGTGGTTCTATTTCCATCCAAAATCGCTGCAGTGTGTTGTTGAAACGCACCGATTTGCTGCCGCCGCTGTCGTGGGTGTTTGGTTTCGACTCGGATTCGTTCTGCCGCGGTGCGTTTTCGCGATAAAATCGCTGCCGCCGCTGCCGTACGCTTGCGCCAAACCACAGCCACCGTCTGCCCTTTTGCGCGCGCTCACAGCTGCTTCCGTACGACACAAAATCGCGCAGTTTTCTGCCGTGACCGCCTGTCGCGCGCTCAAAACGCGTTGTTTCGCTGCCGCCGGCACGAAAGCGGCCAGTTCTCCGCCGTGTGCTTCTTACTTAGTTTTTAGGTTGTTTTCTTTTGTTTCTCTTTGATATTTTCTTTAGGAATTCAAGTCCACTCATTGTGAAACATAGACAAAGCCTTTCTACAGCAATTAAATAGGTACCTTGCCCACAAGACTAGCTAATTTCTTGCTCTTTTTAGGCTGCTCACTATCATATTGTGTCACATTGATCTAGCTTTTATTTTCAGTTGCTCCTTTAGTTATTTTTCGGCCATAAAAGTATAAAAAAAAGAGAAAAACAGAAAATAGAAAAAGAGAAAAACAGAAAAAGCAAAAAGAAAGGCCATTGAGATACATTGCTATTACTATCATTTGGAGTTGTTTCATTGCTATCATTGACACTACACATTGAGCAATCTTGTGCCTGATTATCATTGAGCTTGGCTAGTGTCTTTCTAGAGCATTGCAAAAATTCCTACATATATTTGCATTGCCACATTTGTCTCCAGTTTTGGTGTGTGTTTCCTAGGTGTAATTTTGTATCATTCACAAACAGCAATAGGACTTGTTAATTGGTGATTGTTAGGTATCCATACCAAGCCCCACCATATAACCTGTTTTACCTTTGTGAGAGAAAAAACCCCTGGGTATTCTATTCTTCACACCAAGTCACATTAGTTGCTATTACTTGTGGTAAGATTTTCTATTCACTTTGGAGCACTAAGGATCACCTCTTTTGCTGGTTTTGAGTGAGTTGAGAGAGAGCACCACAACCCATAGCAATTTTTTTATTTCACTAACCTATTAATCATGGTTGCTCCTAGTGATGTTTCTACACAGGCTAAGAAGAATCATGGTGATGAACAAGTGAAGTGGACAGATTTGGAGGAGATGCATGAACAATTGAACTCCACTATTGCCTCTAAGCATGCTGAATTAAATACTCTCATTGACAAGCATGGAGTGGACATGGATACACATGTTCAGAATTTGGGACTTCAAATTGGACAAGTTACTGATACAGCTGCTGGTACACAAGAGCAAGTTAACAGATTGCAAGCTTCTCTTGATACATTGACTACTAGAATTGGTGCCTTGGCTACTTTATTGGATCAAAGACTACCTGCCCGAGAGGATAGTGGGAGTGCTTTTGGTGATGATGATGAGTAGGAGGAGGAGGCCAATTTTGTTCCCCCTAACCGTGGAGGTGGTAGAGCTAATCATGGTGATGGCCGTGATTTTCAAGCAAGGAGGGTCCCTGTCCATGAACCAAACCGTGAGGATGATGGTCTTGGTAAACCCAAATTTATGTTACCTACCCTCAATTTTGATACTGATGATGTTGAAGAGTATCTCATGTGGGAGCTCAAGATGGAAAAATTATGGAGGATGCATGAGTATAATGAGGAGAGAAAAATTAAGCTTGCTTCTTCAAGTTTTGATGGCTATGCTTTCCTATGGTGGGATAATATTACAAGGACAAGGGCAAGAAATAGAGAACCTAATATTCTTTCTTGGAGAGAGATGAAGCAAATTATGAGAGATAGATTTGTGCCCAAAAATTATTCGAGGTCTTTATATGACAAGTTGCAACAATTGAAGCAAGGCACAAAGTCAGTGGTGCTTATTATAGAGAGATGGAGTTGATATTGCAAAGAGCTAGAGAGGATATTGAGCACACTATGCAAAGATTTCTTTCAGGTTTGCAATTCAAAATTAAAAGGATTGTGAGGCATACACAATATAATGATATGAATGAATTGTTGCACCAAGCAAGGGAGACTGAGAAGCAATTGGCCGAGGAGGCTCTTATGGCTCCAAGGAGACCTTTCACTAATAGGTCTTCCTTTTCTTCACCACCATTGCCACAACCTACCCCTAGCCGTGGGGTATCCACTACAAAAAAATGAAGGTACTACCTCTATGTCTAAGAGGCAAGCACAACCAGCAGCTAGTGCAAGTGGATCCACTTCTTCTACATCTCGAAATAGGGACATGAGCTGCCATACATGTGGAGGTAAAGGTCACTTAAAGAGAGATTGTCCAAATAAAAAGATTATGCTTATTAATGAGGACAATGAGTATGAGACTGGTGACGATGCTGATCCTACTCAAGAGGATGCTTATGATGATGATGATGGACCTCTTGATGCATATCCTTCCACATATCCTACTTTTGTTTGCACACCAAGAACATTGAGTATTCTTCCTAGTCCTGAAAATCAAAGATGCAACTTATTTCAAACAAGAGCAATTGTTTGTCCCCAATTGGCTTGCAAGGTTATTATTGATGGTGGTAGTTGCAGAAATTTGGCAAGCAAAGAATTGTGTGCAAAGTTCAAGTTGAGATATATTACACACCCTCATCCTTATCATATACAATGGCTTGGTGATAAAGGAGATATGATGGTTACCCACATGGTGAGAGTTGAATTCCAAATTGGGCCTTATAAAGACACCATTGAGTGTGATGTGGTGCCCATGTCAGTTTGTCACATGTTACTTGGGAGGCCTTGGCAATTTGATAGGAGTGCGATACATGATGGGAGAGCAAATACCTATCAACTCAAGTGGAAGGAGAAGGATATAGTGTTGAGACCTATGACACCACAACAAATTGTAAATGAGTCTAGACAAAAAAATTCCTGAGAGTGTTGAAAAGAGTGAGAGTGAAAATAAGAGTGTTGTGAGTGAAAATAGGACATCCAATTCGAGTGGTAAAAATAAAAGTGAGGGAGTGAACTTATTATGCATGTTAGCCACTAGAGAGGACTTGAGAGAATTTAGGGAGGATCCTACTATGCTTCCTATAGTGCTTATGCACAAGGGAGAAATTTTGGTTTCTAATGACATGACCCCTATTCCTCTTGGTGTTTCTAATGTTTTGCAGGATTTTGAGGATGTTTTTCCAGAAGAGGTGCCCTCGGGTTTGCCACCATTGAGGGGTATTGAGCACCAAATTGATTTGATTCCTGGATCTTCATTGCCAAACCGAGCTCCCTATAGGACTAATCCCCAAGAAACAAAAGAGATTCAGAAACAAGTGCAAGAGCTTCTTGATAAAGGTTACATTCGAATAAGCCTTTCTCCTTGTGTTGTTCCTGTTATTTTGGTGCCTAAGAAAGATGGTACATGGCGCATGTGTGTAGATTGTAGAGCAATAAACAATATCACTATTCGTTATCGTCATCCTATACCACGTTTGGAAGACATGTTAGATGAATTAAGTGGTAGTGCTATTTTCTCTAAAATTGATTTGCGTAGTGGTTATCATAAAATTAGGATGAAAGAGGGGGATGAGTGGAAAACAGCTTTTAAGACAAAATTTGGTTTATATGAGTGGTTAGTTATGCCCTTTGGATTGACTAATGCACCTAGTACTTTCATGAGATTAATGAACCATGTTTTGAGAAATTTTATTGGTAAATTTGTGGTGGTTTATTTTGATGATATTCTTATTTATAGCCACAATGAACATGAGCATATTGATCATATTAGACAAGTCTTGCATGTGCTAAGAGAACATAAATTGTATGGAAATTTAGAGAAGTGCACTTTTGGCAAAGATAAGGTCATATTTCTTGGTTATGTTGTTTCTAAACATGGGATTGAAGTAGATGAATCAAAAATTGAAGCTATTAAAAATTGGCCTATTCCTATTAATGTGAGTCAAGTAAGAAGTTTTAATGGATTAGCTGGTTTTTATAGAAGATTTGTCAAAGATTTTAGTACACTTGCTGCACCTTTGAATGAACTCACTAAAAAGGGTGTAGAATTTGTGTGGGGAGTTGAACAAGATATTGCTTTTGATGCTATTAAAGAGAAGTTGATTTCGGCCCCTTTGTTAATGCTTCCTAATTTTGACAAACAATTTGAGATTGAGTGTGATGCTAGTGGCATAGGTATTGGAGGAGTATTAATGCAAGAAAAGAAACCTATTGCCTATTTTTCTGAAAAACTACATGGTGCACAATTGAATTATTCTGTTTATGATAAGGAACTATATGCACTTATGAGAGTTTTAGAGGTGTGGAAACATTACTTATGGCCTAAAGAATTTATTATACATAGTGATCATGAAGCATTGAAATTCCTAAAGTGCCAATCAAATTTGAATAAAAGATATGCTAAATGGGTTGAATTTATTGAGTCTTTTCCATACATAATAAAACATAAAAAGGGATTGGACAATGTAGTTGCTGATGCTTTATCAAGAAAGAACATGTTACTCTCCAATTTAGAGATAAAGGTTTCGGGTTTGGAGGGTATTAGAGAGCTATATGTTAATGATAATGAATTTGCTAAGCCATTTAATAAATGTACTAATGTTAAGGCATGGGATAAATTTCATATACATGATGGATACTTGTTTAGAGCTAACAAATTATGTATTCCTGAGTGTTCTTTGCGTTTATTCTTATTACAGGAATCTCATAGTGGAGGATTAATGGGACACTTTGGGAGAGAGAAGACATTGCTTATGTTGGCTGAGAATTTTTATTGGGCCCATATGAGAAGGGATGTGTATAGATTGGTGCAAAGATGCATTACTTGCAATAAGGCAAAATCCAAGTTGAAGCCCCACGGATTGTACACACCATTGCCATCACCTAGTACACCATGGGAGGATATTAGTATGGATTTCGTTTTGGGTTTGCCAAGGACAAAAAGAGGAAATGATTCTATCTTTGTGGTTGTGGACAGATTTTCCAAGATGGCACACTTCATTTCTTGCCACAAGAGTGATGATGCTTCTCACATTGCAAATTTATTCTTTAGAGAAATTGTGAGATTACATGGAGTGCCAAGAACTATTGTTTCAGATAGAGATGTCAAGTTCATGAGCTACTTTTGGAAGACACTATGGGGGAAGCTTGGAACTAAATTGTTATTTTCCACTACTTGCCACCCCCAAACTGATGGGCAAACTGAAGTGGTGAATAGAACTTTGTCCACATTGTTGAGAAGCATGATCAAGAAAAATTTGAAGGAGTGGGAAGAATGCTTGCTACATGTGGAATTTGCATATAATAGGGCTGTGCATTCAACCACTAATCTTTGTCCTTTTGAGGTGGTTTATGGATTTCGGCCTACTACACCACTTGATTTATTACCACTTCCTATTCAAGAGAGAATTAATATGGATGCATCCAAAAGGGTTGATTTTGTGAAGAAGATACATGAGAAAACAATGGATGCTATAGAGAAGAAAGGGAAGTATGTTGCTCAAAGGAGAAATCAAAAGATAAAGGAAGTTATTTTACAAGAGGGAGATTTGGTATGGGTACACTTTCGAAAGGATAGGTTCCTTAAGCTAAGGAAATCAAAATTATTGCCAAGAGGTGCTGGTCCTTACAAAGTGATTGCAAAAATAAATGACAATGCTTACAAGATAGATCTTCCAATTGATGAGTTTGGAGTGAGTAATTCCTTCAATGTTTCTGATTTGACACCATATCATGGAGACAACCTTGATGTGGACATCAAGGCTTTTCAAGGGGGGAGGATGATGAGGACATCCCTCATGCTTCACCTATTGTTTCACATGATGATATTCCTATAAAGAATGATGAAGTGAGGATTGGTCCCATGACAAGATCAAGGACTAAACTATTACAACAATAGGTGAATTCACTCCTACTTGAGTATAAAATTTATAATTATGAGAGCTTTATACTACCTAAATCCATGCATGTTTGTATTCTTAGGTTTGTTGATAACACAACCATTATGGAGGGAGAACAAGGAGAGAATATGCACATGGATGAAGATGGAGTTCAAGAGGAGATGAAAAACAATATCACTATGGTGAAAAACAATTATACAAGTGTGGAAAACAAGTGCTAGATTGTTATTCCACACTCATGGAGGGAGATCACAAGAGGAGGGCGCCCACAAAGAGTATCAATGCGCCATATAGAGTCCAGTTAGTGTTACACATGGTTTGTATACCATTATGGCCACACCCCCTAGCATGGGTCGGTTTGTATCTATTGTGGTTGAGTCCAAGTCCAAAACTAGACCCATGTTGGGTTCCTATTCGGGTTGGTGGGTGTTGCTTGCGCAAGATGCCTTGTGGCCGCACCCCACCCCTCATATATACCCCTTGGGGCGCATAGATTAGGTTAGACTACGTTAAAACAAAAACCCTAGACTTCTAGATTGTATTGCTTGAAGCATTCATCTTGAATCATATACCTTTGCAAATATGAGTGTATTCTGCTGTTCCATTGGGAATAAGGAGAAACAGGACCACTTGTAGTCGGTGGCTACGTGTGCAAGAGTGTGGAGTCTTGAATATCCAAAGGGGTTAAGTGATGTTGCAATTGGTGACAGGGTTTAGCCAAAGGAGAGAGCGAGGTATCACATTGGTTATAAAATTATCAAAGAGTTCACTGAGAAGATCGGGCTACCCCTTATCACCTACACACGCAGGGCACAACGCTCTCAAGTGCGTGGCACAACATCCTTCGCCCTGGGAAACGCCACCACCGACTCAGAGTGGCCTAGTGTAACATCCCTGTTTTGCTAAACTAGGGTTTGTGGTGTTGTGTTCATCTCATACATGCATGGAAACAAAAATTTAAACCATGTTTGAGCCAATTTAAAACTTGAATTTAAATGGTTTGAGAAAGTACCACAAATAGTACTTAAAATGGGTTCCACAATTTTGTACTGAAAAATAATTCAAATACGCCAAAGCAAAATATGGCAAGGTTGGAATTTTTGTGAGGTTTTAAAAACTATTTTTGCCAATTTTTTATTCTTGCAAAAAGGTCCTCAAAAGCTAGTTTTTTGTTCTGTTTTAATTGGAGAAGGGCCTCTCTGTAATTCTGTTTTTCTCCCAGGGGGTTTTCTCAAAAAACGACCCTGTGTCGTCTTCCTCCTTTGCCAGGAGGCAAGCAGGCTGCTCGCCGGCGAGCCGTGCCACCTCCTGCTTCGCCTCGCAAGGATAAGAAGACGCGGAGGGTTCCGTGCCCCTCTTCTCCTCCTCCTCGTCGCCTCACGAACCCTCCCTCTCTCTGTTCCTGTCCCGAAGAGAGAACCCTAACCGAAACCTTGAGCACCGGCCGCCGCCAATCGCCGCCATCTCCAGCCACCCCTGCAGGAATCGAAGCCATCAATGCAACCGCCGCCCTCTCCTCTACCTCTCCCAAGCGGGAATCGATCCGGGAGGGCCGGGATCCTCGCCGCCATTCGCTTCTTCTCTATCTCCGGCCGACGGCCACCGCTGCCCGATCTCCTCCGCCCGGTCGTGCTCTGCTTCCCCGATCACATCATCTCGGTCACGGTGAGCCCCCGAGTCTGCTGGTGCCTTGTCCATGCCCCCTACCCCTGTGCAAACTCCGGCCACCATGCGACTTTCTCCACCGCCGCAGGACCTCACCGCCGGTGGCTCTCCGGTGGCATTTACGGAGCGGCGCCGCCACTGGTTGGTCGCCTGGGATGCGGTGGATCAAGCGCACCCCTCCTTGGGCGCCAATTCGGCTCCAGGCGACGGCGATGAGCACATCCGGCCACTGCCGGCCGGTTGTTGACGTCGCGCTGACGTCATGATGACGTCAGCATGGGGCCCTCTGTCAGCCGGCTTTTCTGTTTTTGTATATAATTAGAAAAGAAATTTAATTTAACACGTGGGCCCTCTTCTGTTTAATAAGTCCAGAAAATGTTTTAATATTGGAAAATCAATAAGTATTAAAATATTAATCAGAAAAATCTGATAAAAATACGGTTGTGTTCAGACAAATGTAATATATCCAAATATGTCATTTTCACACATTTTTGATAAAGTTGATTTTTGACCATTATTTAATGTTGTTTAATTCATTTAAAAATAGAAAAATAAGTTTTTATTCACTAAAATTAGAAAATTAAAAGTTATATACCAAATTTCTCAAAATGACAAGTGGAACCTATTTATGGTGTTTTCAAACCTATTTGAGCACTTTAAAATGGTACTCACTTTCATAATCACCCGAATTGCCCCTCCGGGGTCTATTTCGGGATAATTTCAGTAAAAATGCATAACTGACATATGAACCCTAGCAACCCAACGAACATGTTTAGGGATTTATTTCAATGCATTAACTTGCTCATGCATACATATTGTGCATTGCATCGATGCCATGTGTTGATTGTTGTTCTTCTTGTTTCGGTGTTTTTTCCCCCTCGGTAGAACGCGACTCTGAAGAGAAGGCCAACAGTTCAATGGCGAATACTTGATCTTAACCGACAAGTCAAGCACTTATCCGAGAAGACATCTCTATTGGTTTTCTTATAACCAAGGCAAGCATAACCTCTTATCTTCTCATATATGTTTTCGAACAACATTTGACTCTCGTACTTTGCATTCGATTCCAAAGTATTTGATGCTAGTAGATATAGTTCACCTATATACTGCATTGCCTCAATATCCTAATCCACTGCTCCTAGCCGCCATAGATTTGCTTGTGCGCATCGCCAGAGCCTCATATCTGCTTCGCTTAGCTTTACATGTTTGTTTACCTCTGCTCCATCCGGTTGATGAATCAGAGTTGCGATAACCTAGTATGATATGATGACGTGGTGAGATGAGCACTGTGTGGTTAACTTGACTAAGGCTTGGACGGGAGGCCACTTGGGAAGTGGTTGTTCATTCCGTACTTGCCAACCCTAGGAGTAAGGTCGGGGCGCAGAAGCCAAGACTGAGCGTACAACCATGCGCAATGGCCATGAGCCTCGCCGACCGACTAACTTAGCTGGCTCTATCCATGAGTCACGTAGTTTGAGATTTCCATTCGGCAACGCAAATAAAACCTTTTAAACGGTTTTGAAAACAAAATGCTCCGCTAGGGCGTGACCGGGGCCAAGTGATGGACGTACACGGATCTTGACCCCGCCTCACAAAGATAGGTGCCGTCAGGAGGATGGCCAACTCCCTGTTGACGGGGTGGCCTTGTCTTGGGTTTACTCATGGATAGGGTCGAGTAGGGTAAATGTCGTGGCCGACCACACTCTGCCGGCACATCGTCGGAATTGTGCCAATAGCTTGGCATTAAGAGTCGGTTGGTACGTGTGGGTAAAGTGTACCCCTTGCAGGGATAAATCTTTCGGAAAGCCGTGTCCGCGGTTAAGGACGACTTGGTGGAAGTATTTTGGCTATAGATAACCTGAACGTGGCGTAAAAGATGTTGACAAAGCATGGAGTCAATAGATGAAGGGTGCCTCCTCGGAGATGCCGAGAGGGGTGATCCTTGTAGCATGTGAGATGCTCGGAAATGATGTTGGTGGATTCAAAAGATGATGATCACAGTAGTGAGTTTCTCATCTTTTTTGAAAACCTTCTATGAGACATGCTATTCCTCCTCGATTTAGAAAACAAAGATTGCTTTACGCAAATCATCCTTTCATAAAACCCTTTCGGAAGATAGCAGATATATAATAGGTTAACTAAGTCTTGTTGAGTACCTCCCGTACTCAGGTTTGCTTAATTTTGGTTCAGGTGGAGTTCCTCACTTCAGTGGTGAATCAACATGGACATCGACGAGTAGTTTGGGGTTCCCAGGTAGCAGCCTGGAATCTATGGGCTGGGACGTCGCCTTATGTTGCGGCCTCTTAGGCCTTTTTGGTTCTTGTTGTTTAGCAACATAATTTTCCTTCCGTTGTCTGATGTAATGTTGGGTCGTGTGACCTCTGCTTGTAAGCTATACTCTAGTAACACCTGTTTAATAAAGTTTCATGTCTAGAGTGCTGCTTTGATCAATTGTTGGTTTCGAGCTCATTGTTATACAGTTTTGGCTATGCCTGCATAGTTGTCGCAGTCGAGGGGTTGTGGAGCCGATGATCCATGTCCGAGCCCGCCTGCTGATGTGATTCGGCCTGGGGCGAGGTAACCCCAGTAACCCTCGATTGTTGTTGCACTTTCTGGACACATAGCAGCTCTGTATAACTTTGGTCCCGTTTCCTTCAGTTTCATTCGATTCGTGGACGCTTTGATATGCATAGTTGGTTATGACTAGCATGGATACAAGGAGTAGTAGACTGGGGATCCGGACTACGTGCCGATGAATCCAGTCTGCCTGCCGTTGTTTGTTGCGGCCAAGGCTGGTAACCCTGAAGCCCTTGTGAGTCCATGGCTAGGAGCACATAACAGTATGTATATCTCTGGGTCCGGGGTCGTGACACCTAGCTACCTAGAGCGGCGGGCGAACACGGGGGAAAGGTGCTGCTACGCGTTCAACAGAGACCTGTGGGAAGCAAGGTGGCCTTCAGCCTTCCGACCTCGCCTCCCGCCACGCTACACAGGGGACAGTCCCCCGTCGGACTTCCTGTGGCAGTACGAGCCACGAGGCAGGGCTGCTGTGGGCGGTGACCAGTGCCTCCTGAGGTACTTTCCCGTGGCTCTCCGCGGCCATGCGCTCGCGTGGTTCCTAAACCTCTCGGACAGCTCCGTGAATTCGTGGGAGGGCCTGCGCACGTTGTTTCTCCAATGCTTCCGCCACTGAGGTCGTCTTCCCCGTGGTGAACCTGAAAGTCAAGTGACTCTCTGGCGTTTCGCGTTGGGACGCAGCGGCCGCGGCACGGCGGAGGCGCACGATACCACTCGTCATGTCGCCTGTATACTCGGTAGGTCCCTCGCCCTTCTTCTGGGCGCCACCTCAAGCAGGCGTCACGGGAGGTCAACGCCGCCTGTCGTGGGGGTGAAACGGCACCCTGCCACTCAAGTGGTCCCAGCAGGAGACCGCCTTCCTAAGGCCTTGCGGGGTGTTCTGCTAAGTCTGTATGCCCTTCGGCTTGAAGAACGCAGGAGCCACCTTCCAGAGGCTCATGCACATCGCCTTGGGGACGCAGATAGGGAAGAATGCGGAGGCCTACGTCGATGACACCGTCGTCAAAACTCGCGAAGAGCGCACGCTCGTCGCTGACCTTGAGGAGATGTTCGAAAACCTCCGCAGGGTCAACATCATGCTCAACCCCGACAAATGTGTATTCGGAGTTGCGACAGGGAAGCTACTAGGTTTCCTGGTGTCCCATCGGGGCATCGAGGCGAACCCCGACAAGATCCGGGTCATTGAAGAGATGCAACCTCCACGATGACTGAAGGATATGCAACGCCTCGCGGGATGCGTGGCATCGCTGGGGCGCTTCATTTCTAGGTTCGGCGACAAGGCTCTGCCATTCTTTAAGCTCCTGAAGCATTCGGGTCCATTCAAATGGACTGCCGAGGCAACTGCTGCATTTGAGGAGGTCAAAAGATATCTGGCAAGCCCTCCTATACTCGTCGCACCGCGACCGCGGGAGCCGCTGCGCCTATACCTCGCGGCCACCCCTCAGACAGTCAGCGTTGCACTCATAGCTCAAAGGCCGCTGACAAGAAAAGAGCAGCATTGCCCGACCTGGAGCCCACGCCCGCTTCTCCCCGAGAGGACCCCGTTGCAGGCGAGGAGCTCCACAAGGAGAATACCCCCATGCAGCCTCAGGGGAGCCCCAATGCGTCAGGACAACTCACTGTCGGGGCCTCTACAGTCGCTCTCGGTGAACACCCTGTATACTTTGTTAGCATCCTGCTTCGAGATGCCCACGAGAGGTACCCCATGGAGCAGAAGATCCTATACGCGCTCCTTGTAGCTTTGAGGAAGCTTCGTCACTACTTCGAGGGGCACCCCATCACTATGGTGTCAGCCTTTCCCCTCGGGCAGATCCTTCGAAATTCCATCGCCACGGGGCGTGTCGCGGAGTGGGCTGTCGAGCTTGAACACTTTGAGCTCTAGTTCCTCACGACCAAGACCATCAAGTGAGGAATTATGGCAGAATTCAATGCAGAATGGACGAATCCACCACCGGAAGAAGACCCCAAAGAGGAGACAAACGTTCCCGGGAAGCTGGCTCCTAGAGAGTGGACCATGCATTTCGATGGTGCTTTCTCCTCCAAGGGCTCGGGGGCTGGCATCATGCTCACGTCACCCACAGGAGACAAGCTCTACTACGCCGTCCAGCTCCAATTTGGCCACAAGGCCAAAATCTCCAACAAAATCGCCGAGTACGAGGGGCTCCTCGCCGGAATCAGGACCGCCATCACCATGGGCGTCAAGTGCCTCGTCATCAAGGGAGACTCGCAGCTCCTGGTAAACTTCTCCAACAAGAGCTACGTCACCAAGGACAAGCACACGGCGTTGTACCTTCAGGAAGTCCGCAAAATCGAAAAGCGTTTCCTCAGCCTGGAGCTACAGCATATCCCGCGCGGGAACAACCAAGAAGCAGACAACCTCGCCAAGCGAGCATCAAGAAACTGGGCGCAGGCACCAGACGTCTTTGAAGAAAGGCTCACCAAGCCATCCATCATCCCTTCTGTGGATGAGGAGGAGTTACAAGGCTACCAGCACCTTGAGGAGGAGCCACCACCCGCTCCCTCCCAAGGCACACCTGACTGCGGTACCCCTTCGGGGAATCGCATGGTGCTCGCCTTCACTCACGAGGAAGCATGCTGGAACAAGAGCATGATTGCTATCTCCAGAAGGGCGACCTCCCAGAAGATGAAGCAGAGGCCGAGAATGTAGCCCGTCGAGCTAAGATGTACCGCGCCATCGACTCCAAGCTGTACCGGAGGCGCCCAACAGCGTGGCGCTGCTGTGCGTCTCCCCCCCCCCCATGACGGCATGGAACTCCTCAAGGACATCCACCAAGGCGACTGCGGCCACCACTCCTCATCACTTACCCTCGTCGGCAAGGCCTTTAGGTACGGCTTCGAGTGGACCACTTCCCTCAAGGATGCAACCGAACTTGTCAAGTCCTACGAGGCGTGCCAATTCCATGCCGAGCAGACGCATCAACCCGCGCAAGGAGTCCATACCATCCCCCTCTCATGGCCGTTCGTGGTCTAGGGCTTGGACATCCTGGGACCCTTCTCGCGAGCGCTCGGGGGCTACCTCTACCTCTACGTCGCCAGCGACAAATTCACCAAGTGGGAAGAGGCAAAAGCTGTCCAGGACATCCCGGCAAGGAAGACAGTGAAGTTCATCAAAGGGTTGGTTTGCCGCTTTGGCGTTCCCAACCGCATCATCACTGACAACGGCGCGCAACCTGGGTATCAAGATCTGCTATGCCTCCATCGCGCACCCCCGCAGCAACGGCCAGGCAGAGCGCGCCAACGCCGAGGTCCTCAAGGGCCTCAAGACGTGGAGCTTCAACATTCTCAAGGCCCATGAGAAGAAGTGGATCGACGAGCTTCCGTCGGTCCTGTGATCAATCCGCACCACCGCAACCAAGCCCACGGGGGCAACGCCTTTCTCCCTAGTCTATGGGGCCGAGGCCGTTCTCCCTACCGAACTCAAGCTTGGATCTCCCGGAGCCATGGCTTTCAGCGAGGACAAGCAGAGGAAACTCCAGGCCGAGGACTTGCTACTTCTCGAGGAGGCGAGAACCCGAGACGCCGCCCGCGCCGCTCGGTACCAGCAAGGCCTCCAGCGCTACCACAACAACACCATCAGGCCACACACACTGGAGGTGGGCGACCTGGTCCTGAGGAGGATTCTCTCTTGAGAGGGCTTGCATAAGCTCTCTCCCATGTGGGAGGGGCCGTACAGGGTAACGCACGTCGCGAGGCCTGGTGCGACACGACTGGAGACTGAAGACGGCACGCATGTGCCAAACCCGTGGAACATCCAGCATATGCGGAAGTTCTACCCTTAGTATTTAGTTCTTGCTTGCTCCACGTGCCTCTCCTAGGCCGTGGTGACGCACCCTCGAGGGGACCCCATGACGCCACGGTAAAAACGACGCCAGGGCCTCCGTGAAGGTCTCAGGGGGCATCTCATCAGGCGGCCGCTCAGCCGTAGAGAGCACTACCCACACAAGTGGGAAGCCGCATGGAAAATATGTGCACCTGAGCTCGTGCGAGTCTCTGCCCCATGACGATGGGGGTCCCGTGTCTGCACGGGACGTCAAGTGCTTCTTGGGGGACCACAGGGTCATGACATCCCCAAGCGTGTGTTGTAGAGCCTCACCCTAGCAGTAATTTTTTTATCCCTGCCAATAACACTTGTCTCTCGGCAAGCCTATCTTTCTTCCTTCGGGAGCATGCATCTGCCACTCCTTCTCGAGGACACCTCACGAGCAGGGGCTGGGATTGGTACCCGTGCACGGGTGAGACCCAATCAGAATAAATCCAGGTGGTAGAGCTCTGTATAAATGGGTTGCTATCGCGCACGACACCTCATCAAACCCTTGGTGCTGACTTCCTCTCGAGGTATCCGCGAGAAGAGTACCAGGCACGTACTCTCGCTCTCTGCAGAAATAAGCACCTACCTCCCGAAGCACCCAAGCGCGGACCTTCCGCGAGGAAAAGAAGAATGCCTCAAGAGGGGCAGAGGCAAAAACATTTGCGGCAAACGACTCACCGCGACAAGGACTCCGAAACTCCTAGAGCTAAGTTTAAAAACCCTTTTCGCTGGCTCTCCAAAGAATCCACTCGCACATAATAAAGCGAAAACACATTTCCTTCATATTTCGTACGTGAGGTACATTCGAGTACATGGAAATGCTGCAGATCCATCGAGAAGACAAAAATATGCTAGAACCAGGAAGGAGCTATCCCCCTTCCGCGACTATCAAAGGAAGAAAAACTACGACCAGCCTCGGCTGAACCTATCTTCGCCACAGCTGCGAGACATGATCGAACGAGGAGGAGCGATGGAGGCGACGAGGAGAAGGAGGAAGAAGAGGAGACTGGACGAAGGCCGACTGATCAGGGTAGTCAGGCCCTCCGTATAGATGAAGGTACCCAAAGGACTTCAGCCGCTCGCAGAGCCTAGATCGTCGCTCTCCTCCTTTACGGTCGATGGATCTTCCTCGTCCTCTTCTTCATCAACATCATCATCGCCGTCTTCCTCCTCGTCGCTACTCTCGCTCTCGATGCAGCACTCCACACGCTCGCCGCGGCGCCCAAAGATCTTCACGAAGAGGCGGTCCACCCCATCAAAGCGGAGGTGGAGGACTTGGATCTCCTCCAGCCGCTGAGCACGGGCGAAGGTTTTCCACCCTCTCGACAGGGTGACCGGCGGAGCAAAACTCCGCTGACGCCCACCAGGGCCCGTTGATGCAGCCCACCACCTGTAGCCAGAAGCCGCGGGGCGGGTTGCACTCGACGGAGATAGTAAAGGCATCGGGGAGCTTAAGCTGACTGCGGAGGCGACCGCAGAGGGCCACCAGGAACTCGTAGTACGGCACGCAGGTGTCCTCTGCCTAGCAAGGAAGGAAAGTCCCCATCACACCACGGCCGCGGGGAGCACGGCCACCTCGACCACGATGGCTCCCCACGTTCGCTCTGGCCCGAGCAAACGACCTCTCCGGCAAATCCACATCGACGACGGCACGCCTTGTGCTCCGTCAGGGAGCGGTGGTGGCGCCCAGGGACGATCCTCTGCCTCGACCTCTGCAAGCCATGCTTGGTCCCTTTTTTCTTTCCTCTCTACAGGTGGATAACGGGGAAAGAGGAAGATGAAGGTTGTGTTGGAATGGGTGAGGGGGGCGCCCCCTCCTCCCAATTATGCCAAGGCCAAGGGATGGCACTGCACTCGGTTGGCCTTCCACCGGCTCGAGCATTGAGGCAGACGGGGCCATGTCCCAAGGGGGACGTGACGATACGACGAGGCGCTTGCTGCTCTGCGCCGCCTGGTCAGAGTAGTAATTGTGACAAGACATTTCCGCCACGCGGGGAGATCGTGGGGTTCCCCTACGAACCATCGCGCCATGTGGAAGGTTGGGCCCATAGCCTGGGGGCCAGGCCGCTCCGCTTAACGTGCGCGTCATGGGCTCGGGGGCTACTGTCGGACCCACAGATACTAAGGTATCCTGGGCCGTCTGCTGCTGGCCCAGTCCATCGGGCACGGAAGGAGTCCGCACCCGTCCATCAAGATATGGAGAACCCCTTAACCGTTCCCCGCCAAGGCCAGTCCCTTAAAAAGGAGATCTCCAAGGGATCTCCACTGCGCATCGTTGGGGGACCCCGCTCCTTCCCGGAAGGAACCACGCCCGCTGGGAGACAGCCCATGTGAGGGTGACGCTCTGACCTCTGCACGGGTGACGAAGCCACCGCAGGAGACAGGATGGCTTTGACAGTTTCCATTCTCGTGTATAAAGCGCAGAACTCCGTTGCGCGCACCAAAGCCCCGTCCGTGGTTTTCCCCTTTCGTGCAAGAAGACCAAGTCCGCGCTAGAAGACGAGGGCGGCGTCACCGGGCTCCCCCACCGTGACGCCATGGATGGCGCATCTGTCCCCGGGCGACCAGGACCGTGTAGGAGGCGCAGTGTACGGGGAGCTCCCCCTTTGGCACCTTGTGGTATCCGTTTACCGCCAAGTGAGCGGGAAACAAGGCCAATCACCGGTATAAGTAGACCTCCCCTATCTCCTTGGAGGAGGAGAGAACGAGAACAAGAGAGAGAACACCAAGTAGGTAGATTACCAGAATCAATCAACCAGACAAGCATGAGTAGGGTTTTACACCATCACGGTGGCCTGAACCTGGGTAAACCCTTCGTGTTGTAACTGTTTTCCTTCGAGAGCTCCTCTCTTGAATCCTCTAGAGGTGCGATTGATCATGGTTAGCCCCAGTGTTTGAAACTTTGAGTTCTACCCTGTCGTTGACAGAACAGCAACCCCGACACCCACGAACAATCGCTGGTGTAGCAGGGCCAACACCTCCGAAGCATCGCGAACGATGGAAGCGGCTTTCGTCCTGTGTTCTTGCAGCTGCTGGCAAGCGTCCATCACCGCATCGACCCTGGTTTGGCCGGGAATCGCCAAGACAACCCCGAGCGTGCCTACAACAAATCAAAGAAGTCACGAAGAGGAACTAAGCGAGTCAGCAATACGGCAAAATCTGGTGAGTGGCATACCTGACAAGGCCTCAACCACAGGTCAAAGTATACCGACCAACTCATTATCATGAGCCGTGTCTGCGTCCTTCAGCTTCTCAAGGTCCTCCTTGAACTTCGCGAGTCGATCCGCGGCGTCCTTGCGGGTGGACTCCAGCTCCTTCTCGAGATTTTTTTCCCGCTCGTGAGCTGTCGCTTTTTCGGCATTGGCGCGGGCAACTTCATGTAGAAAACGAGGCAAATATGTCAAGGGAGAGAGCTTCACTCGAGGAAAATTAAGGAAACTAACTCTCGAGGACTAAAGACTCTGGAGGATCTAGTCGCGCTCCTGACGAAGAGCAACGCACTCCGCCTAAGAAACTACGAGACGACGCTTGAATACCGCCAAGGACTCGAAGACAGCCTACAAAAATAAAGGGTTGAAATCAACGCAACGCTACTTGAGTCTGTGACTGACTGTAAGTAGTCAAACACACACTCGGGGGCTACTCTCATCGGGAGCACTGTCGTGCACCCGATAAAGTCAAGCTAAAAGACAGCAAAGGACCAAAAAAGACTACTACTTGAGTGTGTGACTGACTGCAAGCAGTCAAACACACACTCGAGTGCTACTCCCATCGGGAGCACTGACGTGCACCCGATAAACGAAAATCAAAATCTAGCGACTACTCGAAGATGAACTCTTACCTTGCCTTGCGGAGTCAACAGAGTGTCGGGTGAGCTACCCGAAACCTCTTTGATTGTAGGCACCCCGGCATCACTCGACTGGTCAATCACGAAGTTGGGCATTACGTACTCGGAAGCATCAGCCGCCCTCGCAAGACTCGGGGGTCGTCGAGAAGGACACGAGGCTTCGGCAGTCTCCACAACAACTCCCTTCTGCTTCGCAGATTGGACCGATGAAGCGAACTGGTCCCTGCTGAGCACTCGAAGGCTAAACAAGTGTTAAAGGGAATAAAACAGCTAATCGATAGAGGTAAAGGAAGGTGACTTACTCGTCATCCTCGTCCTTGTCGAACAAATCCACGTTCCATACCGTCGGAACCTTCGGCTGCTCGAACGCGTGGGGAAGCATGGTCAAGGGAGTGGCTCAGATAGGTTCGATCTCCTCGACTGCATCTTGGCTCGGGGAGGTGTCCTTCGAAGTCACCTCGTCTTCCTCGCGTCTGCAGCGCTTGCGGTGGTGGAGTTGAGGATTTTTGTCTTATTCCTCCTCCTCCACATCCTCCTGCTCTTCAATCGACTCCGCATTCGCGACACTAGTGTCGGGAGGGGCTTCGAAGTTACTCGCAAGTAGGTCTGAGCTCCCGTCATCTGCGGAAAGCAGCGGGTAGCACTTCACCACATCCTGGTTCTACAAAGAGAAGGAAGAAAGGAAGAAACATATTCAATCGACAGAAACTCAAAAGGGGAAAAGTACAAGACAAGAAGAAGTAAAAAATTACTTCACTCAGAGGATGCTCAGCATCGAAGGGTACAAAAGGACAAGGCGAGTAGTCCTCCCCCTTCTTCAAGCTGGTGATAGCAGTAATCTTCTTCTCGAACTCAATGTTCGAGAGAATATCATCGCACGATCGACTCGGGTCGTTGACGCCCGAGAACTCCCACAAGGTGGCGGGCCTATCTTGTAGCGGCTGCACCCTCCAGCGCAAGAAGACACTCGCCAGGTGAATCCCGTTCAGCAGAGGCCCATGATCTTTCCGTCGGAGCTGCGCAACTTGTGCGAGTAGCGTGAGGTCGGCTTGGATTCTTCGTGTGATAGTTTGTGCGCCCAAGACTTCCGCTGCTTAAAGATCGCGAACGGATTGAACTCAGGGACGTTGTTCGCGTCAGTGTCTTGGACATAAAACCACTTCCAACGCCACCCTTGAGCTGACTCGACGAAGTTCATCTCAAGATAAGGGAACTCGTGGGTCGCCTCGATTCCAAAGCCTCCAGTCGCCAAAGGTTCCCCAATCTTCTCACCTGCGGGAGCTTTATGGCCGTTGAATCTTCACGTTGAAGATAGCCTTCCACAACCCACAATGTGGGCGAATGCCCAAGAAGCATTCGCACAGAACGATGAAGCACAAAATGTGATGCACCGCATTGGGGGCAAGATCGTGCAGTCGTATGCTGTAAACATACAGCAGCCCGAGGAGGAAGGGGTGAAGAGGACGAGACAGATCTCGGACGATGTGTTCCGAGAAGGCGACGCACTCGTTGGCGCGTGGGCGGGGCACCTCCTCTCCCTTCACCGGCATCCGCACGCGCCCGAAATCTTCTGGAGGAAGCAGCCCCTCCCTCTGCATCGCGTTGATGCTTTTCTTTTTCACGTTCGACGGGCGCCACTTGCCCATCTTCCTTGATTGAGTCGTTGAAGAACCGCCGCCCACATCCTTTCTAGATGCCGCGGCAGCATGACGCTTGCTTTTTCCTCCCGCCATTGGAGCTTGCGTTCACAGAAGAAAGCTGGGCGCGCTAGAGGAGGAAGACGATGAATACAGCCAAAGGAAAGTAATTTACCCTAAGGCCCACATTTTATACTATAATTGGGACATCGTGAGCCGTAGATCTGCGGAAAAGGGGCACACGTGGCGCGCATCCCGGCCGCAACGCGCTGAACTGAAACGAAGAGACGAGGGGTGGTTACCCCGCACGATCTTTAAAGCAAGATCGTGCGTAATTACTTCACGTCCAGCGGGAAAACCGGCGCACGATGGCCCGTCTTCGGTCAAAAAGCTGACAAGGTGGGCCCTACACGCCCTGCCCCACTGTGTCACGTCCCATCGGCAGCAGACAAGTGTGCAGTGACGTCATCGCACACCTCATGACTCAGATTTTCTTTCGACCGGGCTCGGAAGGAAAAACTTCACCTCGCTCGAGGTTATAAAATGGAAACAATGGCACTCGCCATTAATCAGGACAAAAGGCAGGATTCGCTGCGATACAAAGATGAACAATGGAACTCGCCATTAATGAAGATAAAAGGCAGGTATCGCCGATATAAAGGGCGAATCACAATTGCGTGATCCCCACAAACGCCATAATTCGCTATTACGATGTATAAACACATCACTCAATAATTCCCGGATCGTTCTACCGTCGAGGCACATCCGGATGTCGTACTCTTCGAGTACGAAGGTAAGACCCAAGGACCTATCCTGTGGGTCTGGAATTGCACTCGAGTTGCGTCCTCGAGCAAACTTTCCGTGTCAGCGACACGAAGAAAAATCCTAGCGGACGCGCCCAATCGCGATAAGTCCTCTAAGGTTCGACTCGATAAGTCCTCTAAGGCCCAATCGCGATGATCGCCTAGCCGGATTCGAGTAAGAGGTCTCGAGTTCGTGTAGGCCAGAACTGTTTTTGCTTGAGAGCAATTAATTGGCCCTGGTCTGTCGGGTGAGCCAAGCAACTGAGTCATACCCTTCTGTGAAAAAAGCTGACACATGGTGCATCTATCATCCGTTACTCGAGTATATTCCATACAGGGTACACACCATTCGAATCAAAAGCCGGATTGCTCGGTCGCAAGATCCAGGAGCAAGTCTTTGAGTGTTTACTCGACTATTTTCAGTCAAACAAACACTCGAAGGCTACTGACGTGCGGATGACTCACATGCCTGTCGGATGAGTCTACCCGGTCTGAGGCCCAGTACTAAAGCCCAGCATGGAAGGCTACCTCATGGTTCTAGAAGGTCTAGCTACAACCCGCTCGCGATTTTTGCGGGACAAGATGGAAGGTTCCCACCGACTAGAACTAGGGTTTGTAATCCCTGGGTGCGGAACCTAGCCACCTATATAAGGGCTGGGAGAACCACCCAGGGGGGACATCCAATCTATGTTTTACACTATTGAGCCGCACTTTGAGATCCAATCTCTCGACATGTGCAACCCCCCCCCCCCCCACACACACACACACATTGTAACCAGATATCATATACAGAAACAGACAAGCAGGAGTAAGGGTATTACCTCTACGAGGGCCCCGAACCTGGTTAAAATCGTGCCCCCTGTTAGTCGTCGAGTCCGCCAGCGCCAACATCGTTCCTCTACTTGAAACGCTATAGGCTCACCCGAGTGATTTGTTGATATGAGTCATCGACACACGGGTCAAAATCACTACCCAGACTCTAATCCCGGAACCTCCCGACATGAGCGCTTGCGCCGCCCTACTCCGGGTAGCCCCTCGTGTTGCCCCACTCTTGAGTTTGTTTGCATCCCCAAACCATTGAGCTTGTTTGCATGCACCCAAAACTTGTCCAGATCTCCCCTCCTCGCAATGAATTGATATGGAGCTCACGACAACATCATGTCATCGAAGGAACCTCCTAGTTGATTCATGTAGACATGCACCTTCAAGTTGGAAGGTTCAACAAGCCGGTGAGCTTCCAGAGACCAACGCGAAGAGGTCCATAGCATCGCTTTTCTCGGATTAGATAGGTTATGAACTTTTTAAAAAGTTCGGGGTTCAATTTGCCCAAAAAAAATTGTAAGTAAAGTAAAAAAAGAATTCAGGGGTGAAAAATGAGTGCGGCCTTTTGCATTTATTTTAAACATCCGAAATATTTTTTATTTCACAAATATATATAAAAAGTAGATATAGCCATAGATATATTCTACAGGTGTGCACAATCTTAATTCGAAATACGTTGTCTGGTGTGTGAACGGTACACCTCCAAATCTTGTCAGAATGTCATTTTTACGTAGCCCAAAATACATGATTGAAAATTTGCGCAATTGTGGGATATGGTATTGGGTACATACAATTTTTTAAAAAAAATCTAGTTACATGTAGTCCGAGGTACAAAAGCGTTTTTCAGTGAAAAATGGGCTTTCTTAATTGTCGTCAGGGCAACTCAAAATCGTTGAAACACATCAGCATGACATCTAGTTTCGCATATCTTATCGAGACAAAGCTGACAATGAAGGCAAATCATAAATCGACGTTTAAAGTATTAATTTGGCAGAAAATTTTGATACTAGCATCTTTTCATGTTCTTGATGCACGCATGCATAGACGCCGGATCGGTGGCCGCCCTTTCTTTTCCTCTTGCGTATATTGCCAGGCAAGATTTTTCTTTTACGTAGAATTTCAGACCTTTATTCATGAACTTCGGAGTCAACGTAATCAGTGAGAACGCTGGTTACAAGAAAGCTAGGCGGAGAGTCCATCCAACAGTCCGACACCTCCAAAGTGCAAGCGAACTTAGCACAAAGGTGGACAGTACAGTTAGCATGTCTCTTTACATTATGGATATCAAACTTATTGAAACTTTTAGCTAGCGATACCTGGCGCGTCCTCCACAAGTTGACAACATCCAGACAATCAACCTCCATAATCACTTGCGAAAACCCTCTGAGTTCCGCAAAAATAACTCCCTCGCGCAAAGCGAGCGCTTCGGCCACCAGCGGATCTGAGACTCCTGGGAGTGGTTTGCTCTACGCCGCGAGGAATTTTGAAGATGATCTTGCTATCCCGCCAGCCCCGCTTTTCCCAAGATGCTGATCAACCGTAGCATCTGTGTTGATTTTGATCCACCCCTCCTCGGGTGGACGCCAACCATATCCTGGCAATATCCTGACATTTTCTCTCGGAAGATCAATCACAGCTAAAGCCTCCTGGATACGCTTCATAGATTGCACTGGATCAGTACTAGCTTTGTCGTGGGTGATATTGTTTCTTGAGGTCCATATCGCCCACATAACTGTAACAATTTTTGCTCTGTCTTCACCAGTGAACCGAGAGTCACATAGAATATCTCTTGACCATGTATTTGGATGAAGCTCTGGTAATTTCACGTGCAGCCACTCCCTTGCTTCTCTCCAAAAATTATTTGCATGAGAACATTTTATCAGAGCATGCATCATGTCCTCATTCGCAGCCATGCAAATCTTGCACCTAGCTAATATAGCTATGTGTCTATACTGTAGAGTACTCTCAACTGGAAAAATTCCGCGAAGAACTCGCCACCAGAACACTCTCACTTTTGGCACAACCTTAAGCTTCCACGGTCTATCACATGTCTCTCTGTTATTATCTGAAGATTCCATGCACATCCCTTCCTCTGGAGAAAACTACTCGTTGCGAGTCATTAGAGTACGATACGCTGATTTTACAGAGTAGACACCCGACTTTTCTGGATCCCATGCCCAAAAATCCCCACCTCCGAACTGCCGAAGGGGAATATTCAAAATAGAATCAGCTTCAGGTGAAATGAAATTTCTTCTAATCAAATCGATCTTCGATGTTCCATTTTCTGTGTTAATAAGGTCCGAGACCTTGTGCAAAACCTCTCTGCCAATATGCACCGAGGGCTTCATAGAAATTTTCCCGGGGATCCACCTATCTTCGCAAATAGATATTGATGATCCATCCCCAACTCCCCGTATTAGACCACTTCGTAGCGCCTGACGGCCCGCAATAATTGCTCGCCAAGTCACGGACGATCCTTTCGGGACTCCCGCTTGCATAAAATCAGTAGTAGGAAAATACTTTCCCTTTAGGGCACGACTGCAAAGAGATCTAGGATCTGTCAGTAACCTCCAACCATGCTTGCCAAGAAGAGCAAGATTAAATAATTTTGGGTCTCGAAAACCAATTCCTCCTTTGCATTTAGGGGAAGCTAATTGATCCCAGATCAACCAGTGCAATGAGCGTCTATCCAGCGAACCACTCCACTAGTACCGAGCCACATTGGAGGTGAACTGAGAACATACCCTCTTTGTCAGTTTAAAACAGCTCATAGTATAAGTCGGTATTGCCTGAATAACTGACTTGATATACGTTTCTTTACCCACACAAGAGACCATTCGTTCAGGTCCAGCGTGCAATTTACTCCGAATCCTTTTACCAATGTGATTGAAGGTCTCACTCGTGATACGGCCAATGGCAATAGGAAGACCCAGGTACTGAACGCCTCCACTTCAATGCCCAACGAATTCTTCAGATTAGCTCGGGCAGTGTCATGTGTGTTCGGGCTAAAGAAGATTGAGCTCTTTTCTCGATTCATACATTGTCCCGAGCACTCCTCATAGATCCTCAAAATATCATTTAGCCTACGGGCACTCTGAATCTTTGCACCCATAAATATCAGACTATCATCTGCAAACAAAAGGTGATTTATCCAGGGTGACTACATGCTTACTCTTATTCCTCTATCCACAAAAGCTCCACCATACAAATTGAGAAGAGTTGTAAAACCTTCTCCACACAATAGAAAAAGATATGGCGAGATCGGATCCTCTTGCCGTAATCCACGGGATGGTGTGAAATATGGCAAGAGCTCTCCATTCATTCGAACAGTAAATCAAACTGACGTGACACACTTCATGATCAGCCGAACAAAACCAGTGCTGAACCCCAACTTCAACATGATAGACTGTAGATAGTGCCATTCGAAACGGTCATAGGCCTTCATCATATCTAGTTTGGCAGCACATACTGAATTTTTACCTCTCTTTCTTCTCTTCATAGCATGGACACTCTCATATGCTGTAAGAACATTGTCAGTGACGAGTCTGCCCGGAACAAAAGCACTTTTCTCTTCACTTACAATATCTCCCAACCACAATCTTGTTCTATTGGCAATACATTTAGCAGCAATTTTGTATAACACAAAACAAAGAGATATAGGTCTATACTGGGAAATCCGCTGGGGGTGTCGTACCTTAGGAATTAAGGTAATAGAAGTGTCATTCAACCCATCTAGTAACTCCAGTGCCGTTGAAAAAACCCCGACGTGAAACCATCAACACCAGGAGCTTTAGATGGCGCCATTTGAAATAACGTTGTCCTCACCTCCTCTGGCATGAAAGATTTATCAAAATCCTCATTCATCTCTGATGTAACTCGAGTGGGTACCAGGTTCAAAAGCTCCTCCGTCGGCTTATATCCCTGGGACGTGTACAGAGCATGATAGAAGTCTTGAACTTCAGGTTGATTGTCCTCCCAACTCTATCATATTGAGCCATCTCCCCGTACAAGTTTCTCGATTTTATTCATACTTTTCGTTGAGCAGCTTGAGCGTGAAAAATCTTAGTATTCCGGTCACCTTCACGTAACCATTGCACCCTGGATCGTTGCCGCATCCATACCTCCTCCTGACGAAGAGCTTCTCGTAGTTTCTTGACTGTATGATAGGGGCATCATAGAGGTCCATGAAGATTATTTATGCTTGAGTTGGAAAGAAATATTAAGTCTCACTGATGATTATTTTAAGGTGAATTCTTTCCTATTATTAATTATTGTTTGTGATTATAAGAATGTTATACTAGCTAAGCTATGTTATTATTTATTAGGAGGGTTATTGTTAACACAAACATGGATGGAGGATGATCTCAAGAGGAGCTGGAAAACAATATGTGGCTGATGGAAAACAAGCTTACAATTGGTGAAAACAATCAAGCCATGGTGGAAACAATTGTTGCAATGTTCAAAACAAGGGGATGGTGCCTCCATAGGGTTAAATGCACCATGATCAAGTCCTAATTATATTAGGCATGGCTTGTATGCCATATTGGGCCGAATCCCCTAGAGTGGGTCGGTTTGTATCCATATGTGAGTCCAATTAGCAGTCCTAGTCTAGGAGGAAAGGGTTGCTTGCGCAAGGGCATCTTTGTGGCTGCATCCCCCCTCCCCCTCATATATGCCCCTTGGGAGAATTAGAAGAGGCATACCAAGTTTAAGATAAACCCTAGATTCCAGAGTTGAACCATGTTCATCTGAAATTATGCCCACCTTGTTGGTGGTGTGACTCAAGTCAAAGTTGCGTGATATCTTGTTATTCCATCTGGGAATAGGGGATACAGGACCACTCGTGATCTTTGATTACGTGTGCAAGAGTGTGTAGTTGAGAATATCCAAAGGGATTGGTTGTTGTTGCATTGGCAACGAGGGTCATCCAAGTGAGAGGTCTTAGTGTAGCACTAGTTATCATAAAATCCAGAAAATACAAAAAGAGTGAGAGAGAGGTCATCGAGAAGATCGGGCCACCCCATATCATATGGTATCAGATTTCCAGGTTGGCTCGGTGAGAAAATTTATCCCTAGTCTAGTTGTTTCTATTTCCTATACAGAAAAAGCCACACAAAAGTTTTAGGTCTAGTTGTTGCCATAGCCTTAGATCACCATTGTCAAGTGTCTAGTTGTTGTCTTGTGTTGATTTTGTGTTTCTTTTTCTCCTTTTGTGTCTTCTTCTAGTCGGTTTAGGTTTAGTGTTCTTGGTTCTTCGTGTCCTTCCTCTAGAGTCCACCGAAATCCCCTCCAATTCCCAATCCGTGTGGTGCTTTTGTTCCAATTTGAGTTGGACTCGAAGTTCTGCCGCGGCAACAAAACTCAGCCGAATCGCTGCCGCCACCGGATCGCTGTCGCAGTCGGAGTCACCACCGTTCCGCGCCTTACAAATCCCGCCCGCAGCACAGCCCCACGCTTACCATCCGCAACCCCCGCGCTGCCGTGCCACCCGATCTCGCCAAATCGCTGCCGCGCCCTCGATCCCTGCCGCGCACTTCACAGCTGCCGCGCGCCGATCCGCCTCACACCACCACCGCAAAACACACCCGCGCGCGCCCATTTTTTCTTACCACGCTGATCACAGCGCGCTGCCGCGATACCAAAACTCACAGATTTGCTGCCGTGGTTCAAAATTTCCGCCGTGGGGACTTCCATTAGTATAGATAGTTTCGGTTTTATTTTTTCTTTTCCAATTTCTTTAGGGTTTCAAGTTTGAACTTTGTGAGCCTTAGACAAAGCCTTTCTACAGCAATAAATATGTACCTTACCCAATAAGAATAGCTATCTTTTGCTCGTTTTCAGGCTGCTCTTTATCACATACTTGTGTCACATTGTTCATAGTATTGTTATCACTTCATAGTTTGCTCCTAGTGTTGTTATTTGGCCAGTAAAAAGAGAAAAGAGAAAAGAGAAAACGAGAAAAACAGAACTGAGGAAAGCAAAAAGGCGTTGAGTTACATTGATATATTTGTGGAGCTGTTTTCATCATTTCTATATTGACACACCATTGAGTAATCTTGTGCCTGAATATTATTTGAGCTTGGCTAGTGTCTTTCCAGTGCATTGCAAAATTTCCTACACATATTTGCATTGCCACATTTGTCTCCATACTTGGTGTGTGTTTCGCTAGGTGTTATTTTATCATCACAAGCAGCAAATAGGACTTGTTTTTGGTGTTGTTAGGAATCCCAAGCCGAGCTCCACCATATACCTTGTTTGTCTTTGTGATACTATCATATCCTGGGTATTCTCTTCTCACACTTGGTACACTTTTCATTGGAACTTGTGGTAAGTTGATCCTTTTCACTTTGGAACAATAAGTGAAGCCATCTTTGCTTGGTTTTTGAGTGAGTTGTGAGAGAACACCACAACCCATTGATTTTGTTTTCACTAACATAATGGGTGTTTCTAGTGTTGTTGAGTATGTGCAGGTTACTAAGGGAACTAAAGAAGTGATTCAAGATATGCAAGCACAAGTCTCCTATATGTCCATAATGGTTCATAACATGCATGGGTGTTTTAGTTGATGAGGAGCACTATACAAAATTGAAGCAATTAAGACAAGGAGAAAAATAGGTGGATGCATATTACATAGAGATGATTTCATTGCTACATTTATCTCGGGTTCTAGAGGATGAACAAAGTACAATGCAAAGATTTTATGCAGGGTTACTATTTTCGATTAGACTCCAAGTGAGGCGTGTTGAATATAGTACTTTGGATGAATTATTGCAAATAGCAAGGAAAATAGAAAAGAGGATGGCCGAAGAGGTTCCTATGGCTCCAAGAAGAATTTTTCCACCAATCCAACAGCCAAGCATTACCAATACTAATGAAATAATATCTATTCCTAGTGTTGTTTCTTTTCATGTGCATAATTTTTAAGAAAGGGAGCCCATAGTAACATCATCACCACCACCATTGGAGGAGCATGTCATTGTTTATTGTTTCTTGTGATTTGCAGGTTACTTTTGAAGAAAGGGAGCCACAACAAGTAGAACCTGCATCACAATTTGAGGTAGATGAATTCGTACCTAATAATTCTAAGGAGGATGCTATTGATAAAGGTGCTGATTTCGTGTTACCCCTCTCAAGTATTGATTTATGTGAACCCACTAAATTCCTAGTTGATTCTTGTGAGTTAACAAGCATAGATAGTCTACCTACATGTGATAATGTGTTTATTTCGAAATTTAATCATGTGGTGTTGATTTCACATGAAGAAGTACTTGCTAAAATACCACCTAATGATACTGTGGATTACATCATGTTAAATGAATCAATTAGTGTGCAAAGTTCTATGAAAAAGGTTGCTGAAATTTCATATGTAAATTCTAGCAATTTTGTTTCTTCTTTCACTTTTAACTTGATTGGTGATTCTAACATGAGTGAAATTTTTATGGTGGATCACATATGCATAACTTGTGATAAAGTGGCCGAATTGAACATTGTTTTACATTGGGTAGATAAGCTACAACTTCCTACATATGAGCATGATTTTACACATATGTTTGGTTTGCCACAATATTTGTCACATACATGTGCTAGTAAATTGGTCTTCACTTATATTTGCAAATTGAGTTGCAATTTTCATGAGGAAAATCATAAGCATGTTCACTCCTTTGAGTGTATTAATAAATAAAAATTGATCATAGATCTTCTGTGAGAACACTTCACTTGATACTAAACAATAAAAATATATACACATATGATTCTCCTTTTGATCATGATTTTTTGAGCTTCACTTATATTTGCAATTGTGATTGCTATTTTATGGAGTGCTATGATAATTATGTGATGTTTACAAGAAAAATTCGTGCTCACATGTCTAGGGCACAATATTATGATATGATAACAACTAATGCACCTCATTATAGTTATATGTATTGTGCATACACGTTGTTCTTTTTGTTTATTCCACTTTCAGCATACAACAAGCCGAGGACGTCTTGTCTTGAAGAAAGGGAGGATGATAGGGGCATAATAGAGGTCCATGAAGATTATTTATGCTTGAGTTGGAAAGAAATATTAAGTCTCACTGATGATTATTTTAAGGTGAATTCTTTCCTATTATTAATTATTGTTTGTGATTATAAGAATGTTATACTACGTAAGCTATGTTATTATTTATTAGCAGGGTTATTGTTAACACAAACATGGATGGAGGATGATCTCAAGAGGAGCTGGAAAACAATATGTGGCTGATGGAAAACAAGCTTACAATTGGTGAAAACAATCAAGCCATGGTGGAAACAATTGTTGCAATGTTCAAAATAAGGGGATGGTGCCTCCATAGGGTTAAATGCACCATGATCAAGTCTTAATTATATTAGGCATGGCTTGTATGCCATATTGGGCCGAATCCCCTAGAGTGGGTCGGTTTGTATCCATATGTGAGTCCAATTAGGAGTCCTAGTCTAGGAGGAAAGGGTTGCTTGCGCAAGGGCATCTTTGTGGCCGCACCCCCCCCCCCTCATATATGCCCCTTGGGCGAATTAGAAGAGGCAGACCAAGTTTAAGATAAACCCTAGATTCCAGAGTTGAACCATGTTCATCTGAAATTATGCCCACCTTGTTGGTGGTGTTACTCAAGTCAAAGTTGCGTGATATCTTGTTATTCCATCTGGGAATAGGGGGATACAGGACCACTCGTGATCTTTGATTACGTGTGCAAGAGTGTGTAGTTGAGAATATCCAAAGGGATTGTTTGTTGTTGCATTGGCAACAAGGGTCATCCAAGTGAGAGGTCTCAGTGTAGCACTAGTTATCACAAAATCCAGAAAATACAAAAAGAGTGAGAGAGAGTTCATCGAGAAGATCGGGCCACCCCATATCACTGTAGCTCTTTCTTCATCAGACGGACCAGTACCAACTGATTGGCATCGCAGCCGACTCAGTCTATCTCATAGCTTGTGCACCCTACGTGCCAAGTAGCCAAATTCTTGAGCTCCCCATGTGCTTAGATGGTCCTGTACAATTTTTAGGGCACTCACTACACCTGCTACACCATTGCGGCCAGCTCCTTTCTGTCACTTGTTCATCACTAGCTTGTCATAATCCGCATGCGACTGCCACGCATCTTCATAGCAAAATTGCCGCACACCTCTCCGATGACCATCTATCAAACTGTCACGCAGATCAACCATAATGAAGCAGTGATCCGACTCAGGCGTGTAAATATGCCGAACCCTTGAATTATCGAACATGCATATAAACTCCTCATTACCAAAAGCTCGATCAAGCCTTGCCTTCACATTTAGATGTCCTGCCTGTCCATTATCCCATGTATGTTCTGCCCCCGACCAACCTAGATCTTGGAGCAAACAATCTCCCGTTGCCTCTCGGAAAGTCCTCATCTGCCATTCTGGCCTAGTTGCTCGAGAGAAGTGTTCCGAGGCAAAAAGGGTCTCATTGAAATCCCCCATGCATAGCCAAGCGGAGTGCTCAGTCGCAAACAAAGTACGAAGAAATCTCCAGCTTTTATACCTATCTTCCACGCGTGGAGCACCGTAGAAACTAGTGAACCTCCATGTCTGCCCCTTCCTCTTCACCACACAATCAATGTGGCAAGAACTGAAATTTTTTATCTCCAGCTCGACCTCAGCTGACCAAAACAGGCCTATGCCGCCACTGAGGCCATCACTGTCCACCGCAAAACAACTCGCAAAACCTAATTGTACATGTAAGTCCTCAACTCGCTTTGCAGGAATTTTTGTCTCCATAACAAAAAGGAGACAGGGACCTTCTTGCTTCGCAATGCTACAAAACTCTCGAACAGCCGCTTGGTTCCTAAGCCCATGGCTGTTCCAGCTACCACAACTCATTTCGACTGGCAGGGCTGCATCGCAGCCGCTGCCAAATCATTTGAATTCTCTGGAGTTGGTCTCTCCTTCTTAGGTTCCTTCTCCCCTTCTTGACCACCTCCAAGACTTCCTTCCACCCCACTCCCCAGATCATCTCCCTCGACATGTAGAGAATTAGTGAGTAAAGGAACAACTTGTTTATACACCTTTTCCGGGAGTTGTGTGCCCATCTTTCTCTTATTGGCATTTTATTTTTTCACCGGTGAGTTTACTTCCGCTCCCGGCTCAACATTTGAGGTAGAATGACGTGTGTTCGAGCTGCTGCGATTTGCGAAATTATCTTTAGCCGAACTCTTAAACGACCCACCCCTTCTTCTGTCATCTGGTGCCCTTAGTCGTTTCCCAAATGGCAGAACGCCATCTTCTCCTCTTGTCCCTGGTGTTGGGCACAGAATGTCCGCATGACCTAGTCTGCCACACGAAAAACAAAAGTGTGGTAGTTGCTCGTACTGCACCTCGTAAAGATCCGTGCTTTTTCTTTTTGCGGAGTCAATAAGAACCCACCGCCGCAACGGTTTAGTAATGTCAATTAATACTTTCATCCGTAGGAAGCCTCCAACATGATCAAATTGTATCCCTGTAGCTCCCTTGTCCACCTGTTGGGCAATAGATTTCCAGTACCTATCGTCAGCCCGAAGGTTGAAAGGTAAATTCAGCACTCTAGCCCACAGTTGAAGTCTATCAAACTTCAATTCAGACGGTCGCATGCAGTCTTTGAAATCAGACAGAATAACCGCGTTCTTGCTGACATTTCATGGCGACCCTTCCCCGATTTGATCCTGGTCCCTCTTGGACTCAAACTCAGCAACAAAGATGTTGATGAGGACATCCCTAGCTCTTCACCTATTATTACACATGATGATGTTCCTATACAAGCTAGTGAAGTAAGGATTGGTCCCATGACAAGATCAAGGACCAAGCTATTACAACAACAGGTGAATCCACTCCTACTTGAGTATAATGTTTATAATTGTGAGAACTTTATACTACCTAAATCCATGCACTTATGTATTCTCAGGTTTGTTGATAACACAAACATGAGAGGAGGAGATCATGAAGAGGAGATGATGTAGCCCACCGTATTCCACCAAGCACAACATCGATACGCAACAAGGTGAACTCACTCCTATCTCCGTACGTTTCCGGTGACTTGGTGAACGGTGCTCTACCTCATGAAATACCCCTCTACATGCATAGGTGGGATCACCACATGGAGACCCAAGATGGTGCCCAAGATGCTCAAGAACACATCCAAGAAGGTGCGCATGAAGCTAGGAAGAACGTGGGTGAAGACGGCGTCAAGATCGGAGTCCCGAGGTGGAAGAACGGAGGAAAATGGGGTCTCCCGGCCTTCCTCCCGGCCAGGCCGGCCTCCCCCCATACTCAGGCCGGCCCCCTGCCCGAGCACCCCGGCCTCCAGGCCGGCCTGGCCCCCTCCACCCCGGCCCCAGGCCGGGCACTCCACAGAAGGGGCCGGCCTGCAGGCCGGCCTGCCTCCATCCCACCCCGGCCCCAGGCCGGCCACCCCTCCAGGCCGGCCTCTGCGCCCCCCAGGCCGGCCAGGCCGGCTCCCAGGCCGGCGTGGCCCCAAAATGCACGGAATTGGCCCGTTTTTGCACTGTTTTGACCCCCGTTTCGACCCCGAGCTATATAAGGGACCCCGGTGGCTAGATCTAGGGTTTAGGGATGATTTGAGAACTTCGGGCTTTGCCCTTGTATCCCTCTTGTGAGGTGACTCCTCTTACGAGGCTACTCCTTAGATGTGTATCTAGGACCGTATCAAGATCTCTACAAGGAGCTACTCTTTCACCTTGTGATTCTAGTAGTGCTTGCCAACCTTCCCCTTTGGGCTTCTGTTGGATCGGTGGACCGACCGGTGAGAGAAATCGATTTCAATTAGCGTGTTGTTGACTTGGGTTTGCGATCCCTCGTAGGCTTCACGAGTTATCTTCCCCCTTTTGTGTTTTCCACGTGTTTGCCCTCGATTTCCCCTCGATTCCCCTCTCGTGTTCATCGTGTTCATCGCGTTCTTCGTGCGTTCTTCGTTCGTTCTTGTCGATTCGTGAAGATCGGGCCAACTTAGAGGTCAACACCTTCATCATCTGGTATCCAGAGCTAGATTGACACGAATCCGACACCCCACCCCCTCCCCATCCACCAATTTTTCTTCTATCCACCAAAAATTCGAAAATTTGACCAAAAATAGCCGAAAGGGATTTCGACCGATCTCTTGATTCGTTGAGTTTTTCGTGGTTTTGTTTCATAGATTTGTTGCCAAAAACCATTCCCCATCTTCCTATTCAGCCACAATTCTTGAATTTGTCCAAAATTTTTCTTGATTTGGGAGAAATTTCGAATTTGAGCAAAAATTTCAGAAAAATCCTGCTCTTCGATTCTTGGACAGATTTTGTATCTTGTTTTTCTTTGTCGTCGTTGCTCCGATTTGAGTGAGGCAAGTTCCTACGCGTCGCCATCGACATCGCCTACGCATCTACATCATCGGATCCACACGACATCGACATCCACCGGCCGCAAGTCCGAGATCATCCACCGCATAGGTATAACTTGCTTCCGCTTGAACTAACCCCATCCTTTGTGTACCTTACCTACTTGGACTAGTTCTTTTACACCGCTTGGCATCGCATTGTGGCACCGAGAGTGCGAGTTTTGCGCTTGTGAGAGACTAGCTACGAGTAGGCATTGGCATTTGGGAATCATCTCCGCATCATCCATCAAAAATCAAAAAAAAAAGAGTGGAGAAAGAGCAAGAAGCAAAAAGAGCCATGAGAAGAAAATGATCGATGCCAATTGCTACCATTTGTAGGAACGCCTAGCTTCGAGTTGCAAGAGAGAAGAGAGTGACCGGTTGCCACATTGCGAATCTTGTTGCCTCCAATTAATTGCGGTTTGAGCTAGCGTCCTCTTTGCGTTGGTGTGGCATTGAGCTTAGTCTTCGATAGGTGCATTTCGTCTCCGCTCGTCCATTGGCCGCACTAACCCCATTTATCATTTGTGTGTGTGTGTTTTTCGTTTTCCACCATATCATTTTCTTCCACTAGGTTTGGTTTTCGTGCTAACTTTTCTTTGATTCTTCTCCACGTTTTACAACAAACTTTTCTTTGGATTTGTCGTTTTCTCGCCACATTTCTAACCCATTGCCATCCACCCATAAGCCGTGTGTGTTTTGGAGCGTGTTTTTGGGATCGTTCGAACTCAAGTCACTTCATTCTTTTTGTTGTCGGTTTCTCTTGGCTTGGTCCACTAGTTTCCAACATTTGCTAAAAGGTGAGGTTGAGCTCTTAGGTCCTCACACTCTATATATACACTTGCGCTTGTGACTAACCATGTATAGTGAGAGCGGATCATATGGAGGCCATGATGACTATGATGAGTCCTTGATGGACCACTACGACTACAACGAGCTCGACATGGACCTCCATTCCTACGAGAATGACGTGGTGGACGACCACTACTCCTACGAGCACGACATCGTGGATGACCACTACTACGAGCATAACATGGTGGATCACCACCACTACTACGACCACGACGTCGAGCTCTACACCGACTACTCCTCCCCAAGCATCATCGACATGGAGGAGTACCACAACCACCACGCCGACTTTGTCTCCATGAGCTCCACCGACATGAACCACTACTACAACTACGACATCGCAAGCTTGGATGACGAGATGGAGCCATGCTACACCGACAATGACTCCGACATGGACGAGCTCACCTACAAGCGCTTCCTCGCCAAGCTTCGACTGTCAAGAAACTCCGATGGTTCATGCTCGCCACCAAGGAACTCCTCGGAGATTGCCAAGGCCAAGACACGACAACGACCTTCAACCTCAAGATGGCGCCACGACAAGAAATCCGACAAGTTGGCAACGTCAAGATGGTCTCCTTCAACATCAAGACGGCGCCACAAGAAGGACATCATCGAGGCTCCATCAAGCGAGAAGGCCAAGAAGCCAAGGCATCCGAATGACTTGCGGAGTCATCCTACACATGAAGTGCGGGAGCGCCGCAAGCTTCGTCATCAACCCCGCTATCATCACCAAGCTCATCACCAAGATCGTCGCCATGATCACCATATGGAAGAGAGTGGTACACCCACCTCACCGCATCTTCCACCACAAGCTCCGCAACGACATTGGTTTGAGCATCGCTCGCCATCACCACTACCTCGACCTCGACACCGACAAGGCCGTGGTGACCCTCTTCAAGATCACCCTCTACGACCGGATATTCTTCATCACCCACCTTCTCCACGCTCGACTCATGACATTGGTCTAAATGGCTTCGTGGATGGTGCTTGCCCACATTCAAGGCTTCCAAGGCAAAATGTGTGTCACCACCACAATGACCACCAAGACCAAGTCCATTCTCAAGAAGGTGCCTTCGACATGGCTTCTAGTGAATGCCTCCCTCGACTCCACCACAATGACCATCGGCGCCATCCTCTCCATCATGATCGCCATCACCAAACCAATGAGGATGACCCACATGAGCTTCCACCGCCCATCTTTGATGAAGACCCAAATGAGAGCCCTTCTCAACATCAAGCGAGTGCGAATGCTCCCTATGGCTTGTTTTTTCCCATCTTCGAGGAAGACCCCATTGAGCGCAACCATCGACAACAATCAAGTGGGATTGCTCAACATGCTACTTCACTTTCCATCTTTGATGAGGACCCCTATGAGCGCCCACTTCAACCACCACTAGGCACGGATGCTATGAGCCTACTTTCCCCTCTCCTTCAAGATGAAGACCTCTTATGCCCCATTTGCAAGGGCCATGGTCACATAATGTGGGATTGTCACGGCGGTGACCAAGATGGTGCGTCAAATGGAAACGCTATCCATGATTCTTCTTCTCCCATATTGGATGAGGACCAAGGACGTCATGATCAAGCACATGAGAAAGGTCTACATCGCCATATAGGTCATGATCCTCCTCCTTCTTCATCACATGAGGCGAGATTCACTTCACCACCAACACCCAACCACAACTTCCATGTGCGACATTCTATGAGGATGAACAATGACCTTCATGATCAAGAGCATGAGCTTCCATCATCGCCACAAGCGCAACACCAACATCAAGAGTGTGAAGCTATTCCTCCCATGACACAAGATCAACATCACCATATGCATGAGGAGACCACTCTACCACTCTATGATGCGGACGTTGATGCATGTGCCTTTGTCAATGAGGCTCATCCCTTGCCATCATCTCTAAGGCATTATTCTTCTTCGTCTCCAATGACACAAGTGCCAACTACAACCATCCACAAGAGAGCTTCCAATGCTATCAATGAGATGATCATGGTTGTCAACCAAAATGGTGACCATGACTACATGAGTGAAGGCCAATACTATGCCTTGCACCAACTAGCTCTCAATTCCTTGGACATGACCAATGGTGACGAAAGCGTCTATTGCAATGAGGCCGTGAACTCATCGCGAGTGTTGACACGAGTTCTTCAAGCCTATCCTCAAGATAAGGACCAACGATGCAACCTCTCTAGAGCCGGCTTCAATGGCCCATCTATCATTGATGGAGGTAGCGACGAATTGGGTGACACACTCCCCTTGACTTCAAAGCATCTCATGCCAACCTCCACAAGGCCACGCTCAAGCCACCATTCTAGCCAAGGAAATCTTCAGCATCATCATCATCGACCATTTGAGGATGCTACAAGGCATGGCTTACATTACCAATTGATGGAACTTCCTTCGACACAAGCCATGACCCTACCTCCTCCTCCAAGAAAGCCACCCTTTCCTCAATTGGAGCTCAACTCAAGAGATGAGATGATCGAGTCCTCCTCGCCACATGCTATGACACTACCGACTCCAAGCAATGCAACGACATCGACAAATACGCACACCTCAAGTGCCAACACTTTGGAGCCTTCTAGTGTCCCCTCTCAAGCTTCTAGTGAGATGAGTGGTGAGAGAGAGATCCACCATCACGTGAGTGAGAGCCACAAGCCCATAATGAGTGGAAAAAGCATGAGTGTTCATAGAGGCCTCGCCTTGTTAGCCACCAAAAGTGAGATGAGAGTTGAGAGCAAAACCCCATTTGTGCTTATTGACACTAACGGCTTACCAACTTTCTCTCCATCTTTGTTGTCTATTTTGCAGAGATTTGGTGACCCTATCAAGCATCCTCGACATCATCGCCTTCTCCACATACAAGGCTCTCCACATCGCATGAACATCGACACCGACTTGAAGGGTTGGAAGGAGCACATTCCGCTCATCATGATCCACATGGAGATTGACAAGAGCTTCTACGACAAAGCATCCTCCATCCACATTCCTCAAGTCAAGATCTACACGGCGCGTCACAAGAACTTCGACATCAACGCCTTCGACGCCTACATTCCACATGTCAAGAGGTGCATGGAGTACGACAAGCACGTCAACGACAATGCCTTCTACGCCTACATACCACATGTCAAGATGTGCATGGAGTTCAACAAGCACCTCCACGACAACGACTTCTCCATCTACATCCCCTACGTCAAGATGTACTTGGAGTTCGACAAGCGTGTCAACGACAATGACTACCACGTCTACATCCCCTTCGTCGAGATGCACTTGGAGTTCGACAAGCGCGTCAACGACAATGATCGCCACGACTACACTCTACCGCTTCCGCAAGCTCATCCTCATCCACCCATGGAGGATCATGTCAAGATCGTCATCGTCTTTGGACTACACCCTCCACGAGCATACCTTGGCATGATCTTCGATAAGAGGCTCAACTTCAACGACTACACCGCTTCGCAAGATCTTCCTCAACCATCCACGGGGGGCCATTTCATGATCTTCATCACCTTTGGACCGGCCCCACTACGAGCCTACCGTCACATGGACTTCGACAAGCGGCTCAACTTCAATGACATCTTCGTCGTCAAGTTTCCTTCTCCCGCTCACATATGGATGGAACGAGAGTCGAGGACGACTCTTTTTCAAGGGGGGGGAGATGATGTAGCCCACCGTATTCCACCAAGCACAACATCGATACGCAACAAGGTGAACTCACTCCTATCTCCGTACGTTTCCGGTGACTTGGTGAACGGTGCTCTACCTCATGAAATACCCCTCTACATGCATAGGTGGGATCACCACATGGAGACCCAAGATGGTGCCCAAGATGCTCAAGAACACATCCAAGAAGGTGCGCATGAAGCTAGGAAGAACGTGGGTGAAGACGGCGTCAAGATCGGAGTCCCGAGGTGGAAGAACGGAGGAAAATGGGGTCTCCCGGCCTTCCTCCCGGCCAGGCCGGCCTCCCCCCATACTCAGGCCGGCCCCCTGCCCGAGCACCCCGGCCTCCAGGCCGGCCTGGCCCCCTCCACCCCGGCCCCAGGCCGGGCACTCCACAGAAGGGGCCGGCCTGCAGGCCGGCCTGCCTCCATCCCACCCCGGCCCCAGGCCGGCCTCTGCGCCCCCCAGGCCGGCCAGGCCGGCTCCCAGGCCGGCGTGGCCCCAAAATGCACGGAATTGGCCCGTTTTTGCACTGTTTTGACCCCCGTTTCGACCCCGAGCTATATAAGGGACCCCGGTGGCTAGATCTAGGGTTTAGGGATGATTTGAGAACTTCGGGCTTTGCCCTTGTATCCCTCTTGTGAGGTGACTCCTCTTACGAGGCTACTCCTTAGATGTGTATCTAGGACCGTATCAAGATCTCTACAAGGAGCTACTCTTTCACCTTGTGATTCTAGTAGTGCTTGCCAACCTTCCCCTTTGGGCTTCTGTTGGATCGGTGGACCGACCGGTGAGAGAAATCGGTTTCAATTAGCGTGTTGTTGACTTGGGTTTGCGATCCCTCGTAGGCTTCACGAGTTATCTTCCCCCTTTTGTGTTTTCCACGTGTTTGCCCTCGATTTCCCCTCGATTCCCCTCTCGTGTTCATCGTGTTCATCGCGTTCTTCGTGCGTTCTTCGTTCGTTCTTGTCGATTCGTGAAGATCGGGCCAACTTAGAGGTCAACACCTTCATCAGGAGATGCACATGGATGATGATGTACTTAAGGAGGAGCTGGAAAACAAATGCTAGAAGGGTGAAAACAAGGAATAACAGAAAATAACAATTGTTATTCATTGAAAACAATTGTTATTTCATAGCATACAAGGGGATGGCGCCTCCACAAGGTCAAATGCGCCTATTAGAAGTCCTAATATTATTAGGCATGGTTTGTATATCATTATTGGCTGCACCCATTAATGATGGGTCGGTTTGTATCCATTGTGAGTTGGTTTGGGTGTGTGTCCACCCAAACCATGAGTCCTAGTCCTAGTAGGGTTGTTGATAGAGGCAAAGGTGTCCGATCTTTCGATGAGATGATAACTACGATTTGGTTGGCATTGACGTTGACGATCCGACTACAAACGTACGAGGACGTTGCGCCTTAGCAATCGCTACACCAACTCCGAGAGGTTATTGACAGCGCTGTAGCACGGTCGACCCAACCACTCAGGTCTAGCTCCTGCAATCAATCGAGAACGAGCAAGAACTAAGAATTGGCAATCAATATATTGCGAATATAGATGAATGATTATAGCTAAAAGTGGGGTTCCGAAAGCGGTCTTAGTCTGGTCGATCTGACACAAACAAAGTACGGCGAAGTTGCAGCGACGGCTAACTTTTAACTAAACAAAACTCAGCCCTAAAAGAAACCCTAGGGGGTGTATTTATGAGGGGAAAAAAGGGGAAATTCGTGATCCCAATGGTGGGGCCACGAAATCCAGCCTAAACCTCTTTTTCCCATGAATACGGACTCTAAAAACTGCCCACTAAGGGGTATGACGAAAGAACATGTGCCTGGCCCAATAAGGAGGTGTCGCAGCACCTATAAAAGGACTTGGATGAAAATAATGAAGTGATAGGTTGTATATTTCGTCCAAGGCTTCATTTGGCATTACGGTGACTTCCTGCTGTTGTAATCTCCCTCCGTGGCAGTGCCATCTTCTCCACTTGTGCTTCTGCTGCCAGCTCCATCCTCGAACATGCTCCATAGCTTGTCCCTCTCATCCACGCTAGGTCCATTATTCCTGAGAGAAACAAACACATTTGATTTAGGCAGTATCATATTCTCATGTATATTAGGAACAACTCGTAGAAACGATAGTACCTGCTGATTAAGTTGACGTGCACGAGCTCGAATCATAGGTCCTTGTAATGGAAGTGGTGTAGTAGTGGCGATGTCCTCATCATCCCCCCCTTCTTGAATCGAAGTCTTCCTCGACGCTATCTCATCATTATCTCCCAAATATGGCTTCAAATATGCAATGTTAAATGTGGGACTAACCCCGAAATCTGCAGGTAACTCAAGTTTATATGAATTATCATTGATCCTCTCTAACACCTTAAAAGTACCATCAACTCGTGGCATTAATTTTGACTTGCGCAACTCAGGAAAACGGTCTTTACGCAAATGCAACCAAACAAGATCTCCAGGTTCAAATATAAGTTCCTTCCGTCCCTTATCACCATACATTTTATATTTAGCATTCATGCGTTCAATGTTCTCTTTAACAGTGGCATGCAATTTTAAGATCAAGTCAGCACGTTGTGTAGCATCTAAATATGTTGCACCGAAAATGGAAGAGGCAATAAATCAATAGGTGCACGAGGAATAAAACCATACACAATCTCAAAAGGGCACAATTTAGTAGTAGAATGCAGCGAACGATTATAAGCGAATTCTATATGAGGCAAACATTCTTCCCACTTTTTTAAATTATGTTTTAACACAGCCCTTAACATAGTAGAAAAAGTTCTATTAACTACTTCAGTTTGTCCATCAGTTTGGGGATGACATGTAGTACTAAATAGTAATTTAGTCCCCAACTTAGCCCATAAACAGCGCCAAAAATGACTAAGAAACTTAGTATCACGATCTGAAACAATAGTATTTGGCACACCATGTAAACGAACAATTTCACGAAAGAATAAATCAGCAACATGTGTAGCATCATCACTCTTGTGACAAGGAATAAAGTGTGCCATCTTTGAAAAATGATACACAACAACAAAAATGCTATCCCTCTCCTGTTGTGTGCGAGGCAATCCCAAAGTAAAATCCATAGAAATATCCTCCCAGGACACACTAGGGACAGGAAGAGGCATATATAAACCATGTGGATTCAAACGAGACTTAGCTTTTTGACATGTAGTGCAGCGAGCAACAAACCTCTCAACATCACGTCTCATACGTGACCAGAAAAAGTGTGCAACAAGTATGTCCTCCGTCTTCTTCACTCCAAAGTGACCCATCAGTCCTCCTCCATGCGCTTCCTGTAACAAAAAAAGACGAACCGAACCATCTGGAATGCATAACTTGTTAGCACGAAACACAAATCCATCACTAAGGACGAATTTGTTCCATGTTCTACCATCCTTACAATTCTGCATTACGTCCTTAAACTCAGCATCATGCATATACAAATCTTTGATGGTCTCCAACCCAAATATTTTGAAATCAAGTTGAGAAAGCATAGTGTAACGATGAGACAAAGCATCAACAATAACATTATCTTTACCCTTCTTGTGCTTTATGACATAAGGAAAAGACTCAATGAATTCAACCCACTTAGCATGTCTATGGTTCAGTTTTGCTTGACTTCGAATATGTTTTAAAGATTCATGATCACAATGGATAACAAATTCTTTGGGCCATAAATAATGTTGCCAAGTTTCTAAAGTTCTAACAAGAGCATATAATTCCTTATCATAAGTAGAATAGTTGAGACTAGGCCCACTCAATTTTTCAGAAAAGTATGCAACAAGTTTACCATCTTGCAGTAACACACCTCCCAAACCAATACCGCTAGCATCACATTCAAGCTCAAAAGTCTTACTAAAATCAGGAAGTTGTAGCAAAGGAGCATGTGTTAACTTATCCTTTAATAACTTGAAGGCCTCATTTTGTGGTGTACCCCACACAAAAGGAACATCTTTCCTTGTCAATTCATTGAGAGGGGCAGCAATGGTGCTGAAATCTTTCACAAAACGCCTATAAAATCCTGCGAGGCCAAGAAAACTCCGCACTTGTGTGACTGTTTTGGTTGCGGCCAACTCTCAATAGCTTCAATCTTGGCTTTATCAACTTCAATTCCCTGTGGAGTAACAACATAGCCAAGAAAAGAAACACGGTCTGTGCAAAAGGTGCACTTACCAAGATTACCAAACAAATGCGCAGATCGCAAGGCATTAAAAACAGCACGCAAATGTTCCAAGTGATCATCCAAAGATTTGCTATAAATCAATATATCATCAAAATAAACTACCACAAATTGTCCAATGAAAGCACGTAAAACTTCATTCATTAATCGCATGAAAGTGCTAGGTGCATTAGTTAACCCAAAAGGCATAACCAACCACTCATATAAACCAAACTTAGTTTTAAATGCTGTTTTCCATTCATCTCCCAATTTCATATGAATTTGATGGTATCCACTACGCAAATCAACTTTGGAAAACAGAATAGAGCCACTTAATTCATCAAGCATATCCTCTAATCTAGGAATGGGATGACGATATCGAATAGTAATATTATTAATGGCTCGGCAATCAACAACAAAACGAGATGTGCCATCCTTTTTTGGTACCAACAAAACAGGGACAACACAAGGACTAAGGGATTCACGTATATGACCTTTCTCAAGTAGCTCCTGTATGTGACGATGAATCTCTTTTGTCTCCTCGGGGTTGGTACGATAGGGCGCCCTGTTTGGTAGTGAAGCACCAGGAATTAAATCAATCTGATGCTCAATCCCTCTAATAGGTGGTAATCCCGGTGGTACATCTTGTGGAAAAACATCCACATACTCCTACAAAATGTTAGTGACAGCAGAAGGCAAAGAGGGAGGTAAATCCTCAAATGAAAATAACACCTCTTTGCACACAATAGCATAGCAAACAGAATTGAGAATATCCAAATCAGTAATATCAGATTTGCTAGCTAAGAAACATGGAGTTGTCAATTTAATCTCATGTGAAGGTGACGAATTTGTATTAGTCTTATGTTGCTGCAATTCTTTAGCCACAATCTGATTTTCACTCTTGTTAATCTCTTGTTTCTTTGCCTTACTAGCTCTAGCAATGTCATCTTTCAAAATTTGTTCAAGAGACATAGGAAGCAAAGCAATTTTTTTATCCTTATGAACCAGAGTATATGTTTTTGTACTACCATGATGTACAGAATTTTTATCAAATTTCCATGGTCTACCGAGTAAAAGAGAGCATGCTTGCATAGGTACCACATCACAATAAACAAAATCAGTATATGTAGCAATAGTAAAATGCACACGAACGGTACGCGATATTTTAACCTTGCCGCTGTTGTTGAACCATTGTATGTAGTAAGGACGAGGATGTGGCTTCGTTTGAAGGGAGAGCTTCTCTACCATCTCAACACTTGCCAAATTGTTGCATCTCCCTCCATAAATAATGATGCGTATACAGCGTTCTTTGACGACCCCTTTCGTATGGAACAGATTGTTCCGCTGTTCATGTTCTGCCTTGGTCACCTGCACACTCAAAGCTCGTTGAACAATTAAAGACTCATACCTCTCAGCGGCTTCAGCAGCCATACATTGTACATCTTGATCAGACTCGGTGCCATCATGATCCTCGTGTGCAATAAGAGCCAAAGTCTCCTCATCATAGTCACTAGCGGAATCATACCCGCCATCTTCACGAGCTATCATCACACGCTTGTTTGTACACTCACGAGCATAATGACCCCAACCATCACAATGTCGACACTGAATTTTACTTGTGTGTCCCGTAGAAGCCATGGAAGATGAAGACTGTGTAGAACCAGTAGGTGCCATCTTAGGTGATGGTAGTGGTACCTTGCTTGACGGTTCTCTGCTGGTCGTGGTAGCGGGACTCGAAGGAGAAGATGTGGTGCGTGTAGTCCATGATGTAGCACGACCTGCAGAAAAATTAGTCCGTGCGGCTTGCCGATCCTGCACTTCACGTTCAGCAATACAAGCAAGATGGAACAAACGAGTGATGGTATGATATTCTTTATATTCCAAAATAGTTTGAATTTCTTTGTTTAACCCACCCCTAAAACATGCAAGCATAGGTTCAGTATCCTCAATAACACCACATCTTACTAACCCAGTTTGTAATTCCTGATAGTACTCCTCTACAGAATTTTTTCCTTGTTTTAGGTTCTGTAATTTTTGAAGCAAATCACGTTGATAATATGGCGGCACCCAACGGGTATGCATAGCATTCTTTAAATCAGTCCAAGTGTTGGGAATGGCATTAAAATTTACTCTACAATATTCATACCACCAAATAGAAGCAAAACCAGTAAATTCACAAACAGCAGCTTTAACACGTCTAGCATCAAGATAATGTAAGCATGCGAAACGTTGTTCAGTTTCTAATTCCCATGTAAGATAAGCATCAGGATCATATCTACCCGCAAACGGTGAAATATGTAATTTTAATTTGGCTACATGGTCATCGTCGGGCAATACCTGAAGGCGTGGTCCAACATTACCATTACGCACGTGGGGACGTGGCCTACCCGTGGAATGCACCGGAACCTCATCTCCCACGTACTCATCTTCATCCTCATACTCAGCAACATTAGAATCACGAGCAGCTGCAGCAACACCTTGATCAACTGGAATTCGTTGCGCCCGTCCAACATTCGCAGGTATGCGCGGGCCAGCGCGTGGAGGTGCTAGACGAGCGAGCAGCTCGTCGAATTTTGTGTCGAGCTTGGTGTCAAAAGCTTGCTCGAGGCCTGTTATCTTCTCAAGCGCCTCTCCAAGTTTGGTGTCGATGTCCTCCGTGTGATCTGTCACAAGCTTGGCGAACTTTGTGTGCAACTCTTTGTTCGTTAAGCTCTCCCATTCATCATCGGATCCTGGCATGGTTAGTGGACAACAAAAGAAAAAAAAATCACGAGTATATGGTCCTACCAACTACTAGGTGGTGGAAAAAAATGCCTAATATGTCAAACCAGAAACAAAACTCTTACAAGTTCTCACCCAACAACAGGAGGTGACCGGCAACGAACGATGTCAAGTCTCAGTGAAGATTAGATCGAGCGATTGCCAGGTGAAAGTCACAACGCACGATGTAGAATCTGTGGAGCTTTAGGAGGCTTGAATATAGTAGCAAGAATTAGCAATAATCAAATCAGGAATGCAAGTTGAATAAACGCTCAAAGACGGTACTATGCTGGTCCTAGGCTAGACCGTTTTAGAGACGCGAGCCTATAGCACCAACAACGTCACGGCGCGGCAACAACAAGCAAAAAGATAAAAGGATGGCAAAGAGCACTAAGAAACTGCAATAAATAGCGGAAGATTTTTTTTTTTTGGCTTTTTTGCTCTCTCCAAACCTCAGAGTATGTCTGTGGTCGGGCAAGTTCCTGATTTGATTTTTTTTTTTGCTTTTTTGCTCTCTCCAAACCTCAGAGTATGTCTGTGGTCGGGCGAGTTCCCGAAAAAAAAATTCGGGATTTTTTTTGCTGCTACAGTAGGTCGCGAATTTTGAGTCCTAAACTGATTAGAACTCTAATCTATTGATAGAAATAAGGATTGAAACAACTAGCAAACCCCTAACCCTAACTAGTAGCGTGGAGGCGACGCAAATGAACAAGTGGAGACGCACGCGTGCGGATGGAAGCTATTGGCGGCGCGATGCAATGTGGTGGCGGCAAGGTAGCGGCGCGATGGATAGCACGTCGAACAGCGGCAATGGAGATGATAGCGGCGGCTGATTGTGGTGCGTGAGGCAGCTGATTGTGGTGGTTGGATAGTGGCGGAATTTGTGGTGGTGGGAGGCAGCGGTGACCTGCAAACGTGTGAGGTGATGCGTCAGCGGCAATGAAGAACTATGCAAAGAACTCGAAACTCTACGGGAATAAACGCTAAGACCAGCAACTTGACACGACGATGCAGACGAAAACTCAACAATGCAATACACTGAAAAGAAGATGCAATAGGCCCAGACTGGTTGTAGGATGGGATAATCTAAACCTAACAAAAAAAATTGGCTTTTTGTGGACTGTAGGTATGAAGAACAGAAGCAATCTAATCTATGAAAAACAGTAAATCTCACCAATCAATCTGAAATCTGATACCACTTGATAGAGGCAAAGGTGTCCGATCTTTCGATGAGATGATAACTACGATTTGGTTGGCGTTGACGTTGACGATCCGACTACAAACGTACGAGGACGTTGCGCCTTAGCAATCGCTACACCAACTCCGGGAGGTTATTGACGGCGTCGTAGCACGGTCGACCCAACCACTCAGGTCTAGCTCCTGCAATCAATCGGCAACAAGCAAGAACTAAGAATTGGCAATCAATATATTACGAATATAGATGAATGATTATAGCTGAAAGTGGGGTTCCGAAAGCGGTCTTAGTCTGGTCGATCTGACACAAACAAAGTACGGCGAAGTTGCAGCGATGGCTAACTTTTAATTAAACAAAACCCAGCCCTAAAAGAAACCCTAGGGGATGTATTTATGAGGGGAAAAGAGGGGAAATTTGTGCTCCCAATGGTGGGGCCACGAAATTCAGCCTAAACCTCATTTTCCCATGAATACGGACTCTAAAAACTGCACACTAAGGGCTATGACGAAAATACATGGGCCTGGCCCAATAAGGAGGTGTCTCAGCACCTATAAAAGGACTTGGACGAAAATAATGAAGTGGTAGCTTGTATATTTCGTCAAGGCTTAATTTGGCATTACGGTGACTTCCTGCTGCTGTAATCTCCCTCCGTGGCAGTGCCATCTTCTCCACTTGTGCTTCTGCTGCCAGCTCCATCCTCGAACATGCTCCATAGCTTGTCCCTCTCATCCACGCTAGGTCCATTATACTTGAGAGAAACAAACACATTTGATTTAGGCAGTATCATATTCTCATGTATATTAGGAACAACTCATAGAAACGATAGTACCTGCTGATTAAGTTGACGTGCACGAGCTCTAGTCATAGGTCCTTGTAAAGGAAGTGGTGTAGTAGTAGCGATAGCCTCATCGGTTGTGCTTGCGCAAGGGCCCCCTCTTGTGGCCGCACCCCCTCTCTTAAATAGATAGGAACCGAGCCAAGACTCCTTAGACTACGTTAAATCATAAACCCTAGACCTCTAGATTGAAACAGCTTGTAAGCCTTCATCTGGAAGTTCATCTGCAAACTTTACGTGTTACCTTGTTGTTCCATTGGGAATAAGACGGTACAGGACCACTTGTACTCGGTGGATTACTTGTGCAAAAGTGTGGAGTTGAGAATATCCTTGGGGTTGCTATCTTTTGCATTGGCATCAGGGATCAGCCGGGAGAGTTCTCAGTGGCGCACCAGTTATCAATCAGAAGTTATCTGTGAGTTCACTGAGAAGATTGGCCACCCCTTATCATCTTGGTATCAGATTTACAGATTGCCTCGCTGAGCTATCATATTTCCCTTTAGTTTTGAGTGTTTTTATACCTATCCAGAAAATTGCCCCACAAAAATAGTCTAGATCTTTGTCATAGCCGTAGAATTATCATAGTTTCAATCCCTAGTTTCTGTTTTTGTGTTTGGGTTTGTGTTTCTTTTTATCTTTTTAGTTTTGTTATTTTCGGCTAGGGTTGGGGTTCTTGTTCCCCTGGTCGAATTCATATCAAAAAACCACAAAAATATAGTGTTCGGGTGTTGTTTCTTGTTCCAATCCGAGTCCAACTCGCATCCTGTCGTGGCACCCAAAAACCACCTAATCGCTGCCACCAACTGCTGCCACTGTCGTGCCCTAGTCGAAATCGGACTCCACTCGCACCGCAGCACGCTTACAAATTCCACCCCGCGCCCGTAACGCAGCTTACCACCGCATCCACCCGCGCGCTACCGCGACAGCAGATTTTCTGTCGTGGCCCTGCCGCTCGCTCGTTTCTCTGCCGCCGTTTGCGTTCGCTGCCGCGTGCTGAGCCCATACTGCAACACACGCGCGCGCCCCGTAACACGCTTACCATTCACCGTAATGCACCCGTGCACGCTGCCGTGGCAGAGTTTTGTGCAGTTTTGCTGCCGTGGTACACAGATTCCTGCCGTGAGCTACAAAGTTTGTTGTCACTTAGAATTTTCTTGTTATTTCCTGTTTTTATCATTAGGAACAATATATCCAATCTTTGTGAACCTAGCCACAGCCTTTCTACAGCATTTTGAATAGGAACTTGCCCACAAGTATAGCTATTTTGTGCTCTGACAGGCTGCTCATTATCATCACTACCATTGTGTTCACTTGTTACTTGCTTCATATTGCTCCTAGTTGTGTTTAAGGCCATTGGAAAATTACAAAAAAGAATAGAAAAAGAGTAAAAGTATAAAAAAAGAGAAAACAGAAAATTGCAAAAAGGCCGAAGTGATATTCTTGCTTACTAGTGGAGCTTACCATTGTGACACTTGGTTTTTCATTGAGCAATCTTGTGCCTGTCTTGTGAGCCTAGCTAGTGACTTTCTAGAGCATTGCAAAATCTCATCCATATATTTGCTTTGCCACATTTGTCTCCATTATTGTGTGAGTTTCCTTGGGTATTTTTTTTATATCATCACAAAACAGCAAATAGGACTTGTTAGTTTGGTGATTGTTAGGTATCCATACCAAGCCCCACTAAATAACCTTGTTTGCCTTTGTGAGAGTGAAAACCCTGGGTATTCTCTTCTTCACATCAAAGTATATTAATTGCCTCTACATGTTGGTAAGTATTTCTATTCACTTTGGAACGGTAAGATAATCTATTGTCTTGCTAGATTTTGAGTGAGTTGTGAGAGAACACCACAACATATATACTTGTTTCTGTTTTCACTAACCTACTAATGGATCTTTCTAGTGATGACCTTGTGCAGCAAAAGAAGGACCATAAAGAAGGAGTGAATACGAGGGAGTATGAGGCTCTAAGGGATGTATTGACAAATCAAATAAGAGACAATCATAAAGATATCAAGCAATTTGTGACTGATGCATGTGATCCCCTTTATGAAGCTATGCAAGCAATGGAGAATAAAATGGGGGAGACACATAAATTGGCCGAGACCAATACTGAGCAAGTGAAAACAATTAATGATTCTATTGCTACCTTGACTACTACCCTTGCTGATCTTCAAACATTGATTCAACAAAGATTGCCTAATGTTGATGATGATAATGATAGTGTCCATAGTGATGCTAATAATGGTTTTGAAGCCAATGTTGAGGTGGATCATAATCATGGCCATGGAGCTAGAGGAGAAAGAGGCCGAGGAGGACATCTAGGCCGAGCCAATCACATGGATGCAAGGCGTGTTCCAATCAATGTTGTTCCTGAAAATCATAGAGAGGATGATGGTTTGGGTAAGCCAAAATTTTCTATACCATCTTTCAGCTGTTATTCCTGAAGAATATTTGCTATGGGAGCTAAAAATTGAGAAGCTATAGAGATTGCATGATTATACTGAGGATAGAAAAATTAAATTGGCTTCTTCTGAATTTGATGGTTATGCTCTTCGTTGGTGGGATACTACTGTGAGAAAGAGACATGAAGATGGTGAATTACCCATTATCACTGGGAATACCATGAAGAGAGTCATGAGGGACAGATTTGTACCACCAAATTACATTAGATAACAATTTGATCAATTGCAACAATTGAGGCAAGGTTCTTTGATAGTTGATGCATATTATCAAGAGATGGAATTAATCATGCAAAGGGCACGTGTGAGAGAGCAATTGGAGCAAACAATGCAAAGGTTTCTTTCAGGTTTGAATTATAAAATCAAGGGCATTGTGAGACATCATCAATATCATGATATGCATGAGTTATTACATCATGCTAGGGAGGCCGAATCACATATAAACGAGGAGGATAAAATTACAGCAAGAACAAGGAGCAGATTTCCCTTGAGATCATCTACTATGCCTAGTACACCACCTCCACCTTCTATTAGCCGTGATGTTTCATCATCCAAGGCCGAGCCTAGTACTTCTATTGCAAGAAAATCATCACAACCAGCAGCAAGTACCACGGGTTCAAGTGCATCCACAGCAAGAAATAGAGATATGACATGCCATACATGTGGAGGAAAGGGGCACTTTAAGAGGGATTGTCCAAATACAAAGGTGATGATTATTAATGAGCACAATGAGTATGAGACAGGAGATGATGTTGATCCTAATGATAATGATGATGATGATGATGATGATGATGATGATGGTTATTTGAGTGATACTCCATTGGATGCATATGCTACCTCTATGCCATCTATTATTTGCACACAAAAATCTTTGAGTGTTATTCCTAGTCTTGAAAATCAAAGGTGCAATTTATTTCAACAAAGGTTGTGATTGGTCCTAATATGGCTTGCAAAGTCATTATTGATGGAGGGAGTTGCAGGAATTTGGCTAGCAAAGATCTTTGTGCAAAGCTAAATCTGAAATATTTACCACACCCTTGTCCTTATCATATACAATGGTTGAGTAGCACTGGACAAATGAAGGTGACCCATATGGTGCGTGTGGAATTTCAGATTGGTCCTTATAAGGATTCCATTGAGTTTGATGTGGTTCCTATGACAGTTTGCCACTTATTATTGGGAAGACCATAGCAATTTGATAGAAGTGTGAAACATGAAGGAAGAGCCAATACTTATGAGTTGCATCATCATGGGAAGACTATTATTTTGAGGCCTATGACACCACAGCAAATTGTAAATGAGTCTCAATCCAAAATAGAAGTGAAAGTTGAAAAAGAGAGTGAGAGGGATGAGGGAAAACAAAATTTACAAGCTATGGGGAGTGGTAGTCAAAACAATTCGAGTGGTAAAAATAAAAATAAGAGAGAGAGCCTATTATGCATGTTAGCCACTAAAGAGGATTTGAGGGAATTTAGGGAGGATCCTACATTAGTCCCTATTGTGCTTATTCACAAGGGAGAGATTTTGGTTTCTAATGACATGACCCCTATTCCTCTTGGTGTTTCTCATGTTTTGCAGGAATTTGATGATGTGTTTCCAGGAGATATTCCCTCGGGATTGCCACCATTGAGAGGGATTGAGCATCAAATTGATTTAATTCCTGGATCATCTTTGCCAAATCGAGCCCCTTATAGAACAAATCCACAAGAAACAAAGGAGATACAAAGACAAGTACAAGAGCTACTAGATAAAGGTTATATTCGAGTTAGTCTTTCTCCTTGTGTTGTTCCTGTTATTTTAGTCCCTAAGAAAGATGGTACTTGGCGCATGTGTGTAGATTGTAGAGCAATTAACAACATCACTATTCGTTATCGTCATCCTATACCACGTTTGGAAGACATGTTAGATGAATTAAGTGGTGCTGTTGTTTTCTCTAAAATTGATTTGCGTAGTGGTTACCATCAAATTAGAATGAAAGAGGGAGATGAGCGGAAAACTGCATTTAAAACAAAATTTGGTTTATATGAATGGTTAGTAATGCCTTTTGGGTTAACTAATGCACCTAGTACTTTCATGAGACTTATGAACCATATTTTGAGAGAATTTATTGGTAGATTTGTGGTAGTTTATTTTGATGATATTCTCATATATAGCCACAATGAACATGAACATATTGATCATATTAGACAAGTTTTGCAAGTGCTAAGAGAAAATAAATTGTATGGTAATCTTGAGAAGTGCACTTTTTGCAAAGATAAGGTCATATTTTTGGGATATGTAGTTTTTAAACATGGAATTGAAGTAGATACATCAAAAATAGAAGCAATTCAAAATTGGCCTATTCCAACTTATGTGAGTCAAGTTAGAAGTTTTAATGGTCTTGCTGGTTTCTATACAAGATTTGTGCCTAATTTTAGTACCATTGCTGCACCATTAAATGATCTAACTAAAAAGGGTGTAGATTTCGAGTGGGGGGTTGCTCAAGACATTGCTTTTGATACATTAAAAGAGAAATTGATTTCGGCCCCACTATTAATGCTACCAAATTTTGATAAACAATTTGAGATTGAGTGTGATGCTAGTGGCATAGGTATTGGAGGTGTGTTAATGCAAGAAAAGAAACCTATTGCCTATTTTTCTGAAAAATTACATGGTGCACAATTGAATTATTCTGTTTATGATAAAGAATTATATGCACTTGTGAGAGTTTTAGAAGTATGGAAACATTATTTGTGGCCTAAAGAGTTCATTATACATTCTGATCATGAGGCATTAAAAATTTTAAAGAGTCAATCTAATTTGAATAAAAGACATGCCAAATGGGTAGAATTTATAGAATCTTTTCCATACATTATAAAACATAAAAAGGGATTGGAAAATGTAGTTGTTGATGCTTTGTCAAGGAAGAATATGTTACTCTCAAATTTAGAAATCAAGGTTTCGGGTTTGGAGGGTATTAGAGATTTATATGATGAAGATAATGAATTTTCTATGCCATTTAATAAATGTACTAATGTTAAGGCATGGGATAAATTTCATATACATGATGGGTACTTGTTTAGAGCTAACAAATTGTGTATTCCCGAGTGTTCTTTGCGTTTATTCTTAGTGCAGGAATCTCATAGTGGAGGATTAATGGGACACTTTGGAAGAGAGAAGACATTGCTTATGTTGGCTGAAAATTTCTATTGGGCACATATGAGGAGAGATGTGTATAGATTGGTGCGAAGATGTATTACATGCAACAAGGCCAAGTTCAATCTCAAACCCCACGGGTTGTATACTCCATTACCATCACCAAATACACCATGGGAAGATATAAGTATGGATTTTGTGTTGGGCTTGCCAAGGACAAAAAGAGGACATGACTCTATTTTTGTGGTTGTGGACAGATTTTCTAAGATGGCTCACTTCATTGCTTGCCACAAGAGTGATGATGCTTCTCACATTGCTAACCTCTTCTTTAGAGAGATAGTGAGATTGCATGGAGTGCCAAGAACAATTGTATCAGATAGAGATGTGAAATTCATGAGCAACTTTTGGAAGACACTATGGGGGAAGCTTGGAACTAAATTATTATTTTCCACAACTTGTCACCCCCAAACTGATGGGCGAACCGAAGTGGTAAATAGGACCTTGTCCACATTATTGAGAAGCATGATCAAGAAAAAATTTAAGGAGTGGGAGGAGTGTTTGCCACATGTGGAATTTGCATATAATAGGGTTGTGCATTCAACTACTCAATTATGTCCTTTTGAGGTGGTATATGGGTTTAAGCCTATTACTCCACTAGACTTGTTAACACTTCCTACTCAAGAGAGAACAAATATGGAGGCATCAAAGAGAGCTGATTTTGTGAAGAAGATTCATGAGAAAACAAAAGAAGCAATTGAGAAGAGAGGAAAACATGTGGCTGAAAGAGTAAACAAGAAAAGAAAAAGAGGTGATCTTTCGGCCAGGAGATATGGTGTGGGTTCACTTTCGAAAAGATAGATTTCCCACCTTGAGAAAGTCAAAATTGATGCCTAGAGGTGCTGGTCCTTCTAGAGTTATTTCAAGGATCAATGACAATGCATATAAAATTGACCTCCCAATTGATGAGTTTGGTGTTAGTAATTCTTTTAATGTGGCTGATTTGACACCCTACCATGGAGATGATCTTGCATCGAGGTCGATGCCTTTTCAAGAGGGGGAGGATGATGAGGACATCCCTATCTCTTCACCTATTGTTACACATGATGATGTTCCTATACAAGCTAGTGAAGTAAGGATTAGTCCCATGACAAGATCAAGGACCAAGCTATTACAACAACAGGTGAATTCACTCCTACTTGAGTATAATGTTTATAATTGTGAGAACTTTATACTACCTAAATCCATGCACTTATGTATTCTCAGGTTTTTTGATAACACAAGCATGAGAAGAGGAGATCATGAAGAGGAGATGCACATGGATGATGATGGACTTAAGGAGGAGCTGGAAAACAAATGCTAGAAGGGTGAAAACAAGGAATAACAGAAAATAACAATTGTTATTCATTGAAAACAATTGTTATTTCATAGCATACAAGGGGATGTCGCCTCCACAAGGTCAAATGCGCCTATTAGAAGTCCTAATATTATTAGGCACGGTTTGTATACCATTATTGGCCGCACCCCTTAATGGTGGGTCGGTTTGTATCCATTGTGAGTCGGTTTGGGTGTGTGTCCACCCAAACCATGAGTCCTAGTCCTAGTAGGGTTGTGCTTGCGCAAGGGCCCCCTCTTGTTGCCGCAGCCCCTCTCTTAAATAGATAGGAACTGAGCCAAGGCTCCTTAGACTACGTTAAATCATAAACCCTAGACCTCTAGATTGAAACAGCTTGTAAGGCTTCATCTGGAAGTTCATCTGCAAACTTTACGTGTTACCTGTTGTTCCATTGGGAATAAGACGGTACAGGAACCCTTGTAGTCGGTGGATTACTTGTGCAAGAGTGTGGAGTTGAGAATATCCTTGGGGTTGCTATCTTTTGCATTGGCATCAGGGATCAGCCGGGAGAGTTCTCAGTGGCGCACTAGTTATCAATCAGAAGTTATCTGTGAGTTCACTGAGAAGATTGGGCCACCCCTTATCAGATGTTCTCCCCCATGGATCGGAAGAACAAACCCTTGGGATTTCCCCAAGCTGGACGAAGAGCACTACAAATTGTCTGCAGATGGAAAACATTACGGTACAACACTTTTCCAGCGAGCATCCACTTCTCCTTCCCTTCCAGGTCTCTATCATCAAGAACTAGTGGCGTGGCCTCCTCTTCAGATATGTCCAGTTTACCCAGGGCTTCCTCCAGTTTTGCCCTAGCCGCGCGAGGCGACAAGGTTTCCTTCTCCTTCCCCTTGCTCGCGGCCGACTCCATTGTCCCACGAGAACCTACAGTGCGCCCCGCCGATGGAGGTCAGCGAGCGCCACCGGAGTCCTCCCGAAAACCCTAATCTCCTTGGAAGAGCGATCTGATCTTTTCGGAGGAACAGTGTGTGTGTTATTGCCAGGCAAGATTGTAAGTTTAAGTTGTGACTAGCCCATCCGTATTACTGTATTAGTATGCCAATCACTCTGTCAAATCGTTAATGACATTTATGAAAAGAAACATAGACAAATCTGAGTGCTTCAAACCTGAATGTTTTCTTTTTTTCCAGCGAGAAAGAACGGGACTTTTTTTTTAAGGTTATAATGGGGACATGAAATTTAGTCACTGTTAAACAGTTGCAAAACCTGCATACTCTTTGTTATTTTTTTTGTCAGAGCATGTCTACCAGGAAGCGGTGGAGGATTCACTGTTTTTAAATAAATTACTTCTATTATTCTTAATGAGCAAACAATATCAATTCTCGTGGCGTAGGAGGCTTTTCAAGAAACTGGGGTCTCAAGGTTAGTCCATTCCTCACAAAACTGAATGTCCGTTGAAACAACCCAAAAACTCACTTTCTAGATAGAGCTGAAGTTTAAATTACTACCAAATTCCTATGGAGAAACAAAAATCTGCATCTAGTTCTAGGCCCATCCCATTGTCGGAAAAATCATACTCCCTCCGTCTCAAATTAAGTGTCGCAAAGTTTGATAAAAGTGGATGTATCTAGACATAATTTAGTATTAGATATATCCACTTTTGTCAAACTTTGTGACACTTAATTTGAGACGGAGGGAGTACAAAAACGCGACCATCTGTGAACCATATAGACGATTTTAAAAAAAAGGTGTGCATAATCATCATACTAATCGTTCGTTTCTTGTGTTTTTTGAACAACAAAAATAATGTGTCACATTTTTGCACAAATTGCCAAGTGTTCATGTAGTGCATCCGTGTAACATCCCAAGTATGAAAACATCCCTAGAATGTTTGTTTTTTGTTTAATTATTGTTTTGCATCATGGCATCTTAATCATTGCATTTGTTTTCTTCTTGTTTGCATCTGTTTTTCTTTGTTTTCACAATTGAATTTCAAACATTAATCAAATGCTTTGGTTCATACTTGTTATGTTACAATTTATTTTCCAAATAAAAGGTTCAAATAAAAACTCCCATTTGTTTCCATGAAAAATAAAAAGCTCAATTATTTGTTTGTTCTTTAATATTCCACTGAATTCAAATGGCATTCAAAATTCAAATCACATTGTCCAAAACAACCACCATGTTGAACTTATGAAAATTTCACAGCAATGCTAATCATTTGTTTCAAATTAAACATTAAAGTTCACCCTATTGAATTCTTGTTTTCAGTAAATCTTTTAATCCAAAATTCATTCAACTTTGAATCAAATTACAAACAACATTTTTATTTTGAACTTTTTGTAAAACCAAAAACTTGCTAGTTGTTGCTATTCCATAAATAAGCAATATAAAAATTTTATCTAAATTTTCTAACCCCAAATCTAGCCCTTTTTCTTCCTAATTCCTTGCAGCAAAAAAAAAACAGAGGAGAAAATCAAAAAAAAAACGCAGGAGAGGGGGAGAAGCAGGCCCAGCCCACCAGGCTGCAGCCCGCTCGGTCTCCCCCTACCTCTGTCCGTACGATGACGACAGCCATGGGGACAGCGACCTGCTGCCCCCACTGCTCCACCCTTTCCCCCCATCCTATATCTACCCTCCATCCCTCAGAAACCCTAACCCTAGCCGTGTCCGCCTCCCTCCTCTCTCCCCTCTCCGCCGCCATCGAGGAGGGCGTCGCCCCTTTTCTGCTGCCTCCGGCCGCCGGCCGCCGGAGCATGCCGCCGCCGTCTCCGCCACCCCCCGGCCGTGCCGCGGGCACCCCTGCGAAGAGGGTAACATCCCCTTTCCATTCCCCTCAACCCCCTCTCGTTTCATCACTGTTTGAGCATCAATTGCTTCCATGCCGATCGCCATTGCTGCTCCCTGTCGTGCTTGTTTTCCGTCAGAAAGGAACAGCTGCGTTGTTCGAGTGCAGGTTCAGTTAACGCTTCGTGTGAGGTTCAAAACCAATCGATCCCGCTATCCATCAAACAGGCGCAGTAGACCAACTGGTAGGGCGCGCGCGCAGCGAACCCAGCGATCCCAGGATCGAGTCCCGCACCCCCCACCTTTTTCTGGTTATTTTCGATTTGTTCAGTAGTAGTTGTCTGAACCTTAAGCCCCCTCGCCCCCCTATCTGTCAACAGAAGCGCACCTAGCCCATCTGGTTGTTCCCTTGGCGCAGCAAACAGAGGGCAGGGGTTCGAATCCCCCCTGCCACTTAAAACCAACATTTTTTCCATTTATTTTTCCTAGATCTAGATCCATCCAAATTTGCTCACAGGTCCCTGGTAGTTTATCTAGGTCCCTGTAATTTTTATTTCCAAGTCCCTGTATCTTTTCTAGGTCCATAATTATTTCTATAAACCAATAAAATTGCTTAAACTTGGTAAATCAATAACTTTTGTTTGGAAACTCCAATTGCAAAACTTCAAACATGTAAATCACTCCATTTTAAATTCTCTACCCAAATATAAAATTTGTTTACTGTTTTGAATATTTTAAATTGGTGAAATATTTGAATTTTGTTTAATTCACTTAATTTTTGCAAAATTCATAACTTGGGCATAAAAATTCCAAACTCAACAAATAAAATATGTTTTCCATCCCATTTTTCATGTACTTTGCAAATATAAACTTTGTTTCATGTTTTGAATAATTATAATTGGTTAAATAATTTAAACCTTGTTTAAATCATTTAAAATTGCTAAATTCATAACTTGCTCAAAATTAAATTATTTTTGAACATCTAAAATATGTTTTCAAACCAGAAAAGTATAAACTTTTAAAATATGAATTTGGTTTAATGTTTTGAACAAATAAAAAATTCAAATAAATGCATACTTGAATTTAATTCATTTAAATCTTGTTTGACTTGTTTAATTCATAAATAATTCATCCTAATTCCTTTTTCAATAATTGAAACATGTGTTCCACCTAAAATTGTGTGTACTTTCCAAATATGAATTTTGTTATTTGTTTTGAACAATTAAAATTGATGAAAACAACAAATGCTTGTGTAACACCTTTAAGTAACCAAAATTCCCTAACTTAATAAATAAATTTCTAAACTTGGTAAACCTTATTTTAAATTGTTTCTATTGTTGTTATTTTTCTGTTTTCCTCATCCATGCATCATACTAATCCACTATCACCCATTGGTTAGTTGGAAAACAATTGTTTCAACCATAATTCATGGGCTTTTCATATGCAACTCAAATTGCATGTGGGTCCATTTAATCATGTTGTTACCATGTCAACTAGTTTATTTTGATGCATCAATTAAATGGTCATGCATCATCCCATGATTGTGCATTATGCCATGTTATTGATTGTTTGTCTCTTTGCGTTGTTTGTTTGCTTCTTCTCGAATAGACGACGACGTTGAGACAGACGAGCTTTACGACACCCCTTCTGAGGATCTAGCCCAGTACCAGGCTACTGAGTTTGCAGGCAAGTATTCACTCGCATGGACCATTGTGTTCCTTTCAACATTGGATACCGATACTTTCCGTTATCTATTCTGCTAGCCATATGAATCGTTGCTTCTGTTCGATCCTATCACATGTTATCCTTTAGCCCTGATATTGCCTCACCTCCACTCCTATAACCCCGTTGTTTGTGCCCGTGTCTTACTAGCATGCTTAGGGTTGTTTTGCTCGAGTCTGCTGTCAGTTACTTTCTGTTATCATATTTCTATCATGTTCTGGGGCTCGATGTTAAACAACAACCTGTTAATTTTGAGGTAGTAATAATTTGCTGATAAGGCACCGGCAGGAGGCCCGGCGTGGTTTTGAGGCCTGCTAGTGTCGACCCTAATTAGGAAAAGGTCTTGTCTACTGATCCATGATGAGCGCACTATCCGCATGTGGGAAGCGTGTATGGGCGCCCCCCTCAATTTGATTCGATTCGCATCTCGTCCAAATCGCCTCATTTAGTTCGGGTTTTCCATTTGCCGCATGCATATGCAGGTGCGAACCCTTGGTACCAGGGTGGAACTTTTGTAGTCGGCATTTAGGGAGACACGTTCTTAGAGTGCTATGAGGGTCCCCTTTTCTTCGTGGGGCTTGATTAGCCGTGCGCTCACTGCACGGGGTTCTTTGGGCTTGATGCGAAGAAGAGTTGAGTTGTGTTGAGTGCCCCGCTTGGTGGAAGGCATTCCATCTGGCGGGTTATTCTTACGTGTACGGCCAAATTGGTGCACCCCTGCAGGGATAAATCTTCTCGAGAAGCCGTGTTTTCCGCGGTTATGGTTGACTTGGTGAAAGTACTGGCCAACAAGTACTCAGAACAACTTACACCTAACTAATGATAAATTGACTAGTAATAGTCTTATTGACACAATAACTTGAACCATCATTAATCCAACCGTGTGAGTTATCCTCGGATTGCTTCTTTGGATAAGGGGCGAGATCCAGGATGGGTTTGTTTTGGTGGTTAGTTATAGTTGGTTACGATACGCTATCTTATCTCCTTTCTGTTAGCCGGAAGTTGTAGTAAGTTCTGTAGTTGGTTAGAGCAGCCAGCTGCCGCATCTTTTGTATCACCCTTTCTTCCGTTGAACCCAAAGCATCTGTGCTTGGTGTTGACGGGTTACACTTTGGTGAACTGTGAGTCTTGCTTGCCAGTACGTTTATGTACTGACCCCTTTGTGGCTGTGGTTTCCGCAGACTACGCTTACGAGGATCCCCGTGACGGCTACTACGTGGAGTTTGACGAGGCTGCTGACGAGTAGGTAGCGGACTCGGACAGGATCCGAGACTTCGTGGATGGGCTCCGTCTTTTCGTTTCCGGCTTCTTAAGCCTATTTGGATTTTGTCTGTACTCAGACCTTTTGAATGCTTCCGCTGAGATGTAATGATGTTATGTTGGGACATGTGTCCTCTGGATGATTGTATTTGCTATCTCTGCTCTAGTGAGAGCTATTTGCAACTTATTTCTATTTATTTGTGTCTTAGAGATCTGTTGTGTTATCATTTTGTTCAACGCCGTTGACGTACCATGTGTGTATGGTATGAAGTACGTCAATGGTAGTATCCTGATTTCTATGGGATAGTTTACATCGACGGTGGATAGTAGAGATTGGTTGTCACACATAAGTGTTGGCCTACTCGTAAGAGCTGCGGGTGCCGGTAAGCCCCGTAATCCAATCAACTACTGTTCAGTTCGTACGGTGAGTATCCTCTAGAAGTCCGGGTGCGACAAATGGTATCAGAGCCTGTCTGCCTGTAGGATCCCTTTTACTGGTCGCAGTTGAGTCTAGAAACTATTTTGTAGCTATATAGGAAAAATGAAACGTGAGAGTAGGAATTCTGCCATTTTTCTTCTTTCCCCACCCACCCTCCCTTTTTCTGGTAAGGAAGTGCAACGTTGTTTTCTATTCTCACCTAAACTTTCAAGTTAGGATTCCACGAATCCCGGTTTCTCTAGGATAGTTATATCTACTAGACCATAGGAATGGAGGTGGTTGTGACATGATTTATCATGTTGCCTACTCACGATTGAGAACGGAGGCGTGTAAGCCCCGGAAGCAGATCCTCTATTCCTTAAGCAGTAGATATTGATCCTTTAGAATCCCGGATGGGTTTTCCGTAGTACCTCAGGAGTTTTTGGTCTCGTGTTTCCCGATGTTGCTTCGATATCCTGTTCTTCTCAACATCCTTTTCGTCCGTTGAAACCTTGTTGTTGCTTTCCACTTCAGTTCTCTAACGGCGTCTAATCAAAACTTCCCCGATCATCAGCAGATGGATCTCAGGTTCTACCCGCAGGTGGTTCGGATGACTCGTTGTGAGAGCACCGCCGGTTATCCGGAGATGCTGAGAGACATGGTCACTTATCTGGGGTTCCGTTGGGCACCAGAGTACCAGGTCTACGAGCAGCAGCGAGAGTTTGACCAGACCTACTACCAGGCTATCGTCTACATTCTGTCAGATGATGGCATGAGCGTAGTCCACCGCTACGAGGCAGTAGGTTCCACAGTGGATATGGCTGTGCAGCAGGCAGCTTATGTGAGTCTCACCGTCCTTCGTGCTGACTACTGGGGATTTGACGATTCTATCTATCGCCACATCCCCCGTGGTTACATCACTTCGGAGGGAGCTCACTTCACTCTCTACGACAACCTGGATGTCTACGAGCATGATAACTCCAGGCTGCACACCACCGCTCAGTTTGTGAGGCACAGTGACGCAGTTGCCAGCACACTGTCTCAGGAGTTGGCTTCAGTCAGAGAGCAGCTCTACCTTGCTTTGACTCGTCTGGCGACTTACACCACAGACTTTGTTGGAGATGAGCGCTTTGCACGTTTCGATCAGCCAGTTGGTCGTCGTCTGCCAGATGCTGGAGGTTACGAGCCGATCAGAGGTCCACTCCTCAACCTCGGTGCTGGTTACACTGGGATTCCTCGCTTTGGAGCACAGGGAGTCGACGCTATGTACTTCACCACACCTAGAGTCGCTCTCAGACCACGTCAGATCTATGTGGATCGTCGTTCTACCTACTTTCGTGGGCGTGCTCCTCACCGTACCTCTCGCCGTACTACTCACCGCCGTCCTGCGTGATGAGCATGGGAGTACCGATGTATCCATTCTTAGCTATGTTTAGTTATCCTGTGGCATTTGAACCATTTATGGTGTGTTGGATATTCTGATGTATTTGAACATGCGATGATGTACCTGTTGGTTATCTATTCATGCGTCGGAATAATCTCGCTTTCGGTTACCAAGTCTATCCTTTCTATTGTTGTGCTAAAATGCATTTCCATTCAGGATGCCGCCAACAAGGAACAACCCGCCTGAGCCACCGCCAATCACGGAGCTGTTGACTCAGATGACTCAGGTCGTGACGTAGATGGCCCAGTTCCAGGCTAATCAGCACAACAACCAGAACGCTCCACGAGTCAGTATCAAGGAGTTTCTGAGTCTGGGGCCGAGAGCTTTCGTGGCAACACGCGAGCCGCTGGATGCTGATGACTGGATCCGTGAGATGGCCAAGGCTCTGGACATTGCTCACGTTGCTGAGGAAGACAAGGTCAAGTATGCCTCCTACCTACTGAAGGGTCAGGCAGCTACTTGGTGGGAGAACTACCAGACCACGAGAGCTGGCTATCCAATCACCTGGGGTTGTTTCAAGGAAGCTTTCCTGAAGCACCACATCCCAGATGGTCTCATGGAAAGGATGCGTGAAGAGTTATGCTCTCTCAAGCAGGGCAAGCTGGACGTCATTGGCTATCAGAGTGAGTTCAATCGCCTCGCTCGTTACGCTGGTGATGAGGTGTCCACTGAGGCTAAGAAGATGACAAGGTTCCGCCGAGGTTTTAACCCGGAACTCAAGTACGCCCTCACCAACATCAAGGCCAAAGACTTCGAGGAGCTCGTGAACACCGCGCTCAATGAAGAAAATGGGCGCAAGGCGTTCGAGGAGTCTCGAAAGCACTCGCGTGACGGTGGTTCCTCCTCCAACATGATCACCCCTTCGCAGAAGCGCCGCATCTGGGTGCCAAATGGTGCTGTCACTCGGGCTCCATATGCCCAAGCTTCTCCAGGCTTCGCTCAACGCCCACCCAACCTAGCTCAGATGCAGGCTCAGAGGTTTTCAATGGGGCAGCCAAGGCCAGATACTCCTCGTGTCGTCACTTGCTACAAATGCAAGCAGACGGGGCACTACGCTGACAAGTGCACGCAGAGGCAGCTACCTCCACCACCACCTCGTCCCAACACAAACCAGGCAATGGTGCGTGCTACCCCGGCTAAAGCCTTCAACTCCAACAACAGGCCTGTCGGGAGGACCGCAAGGGTGAATCATATCAAGCACGACAAAGCTGAGGAAGCTGTTGACGTCGTTCTCGGTATATTACCCGTAAACTTTATTCCAGCTAAAGTGTTGTTTGATACCGGAGCATCGCATTCTTTTGTGTCAAAGATTTTTGCCGCAATAAACAACCTAATGGTGGTTCCACTAAGCAATCAAATCACCGTTCACTCTCCGGGATCTCAAATGTTGACTTCCAAGATAAGTAAGGATAATCAAATCCTAATTGGAGGCCACATTTTCCTTGCTTCACTCATGTTGCTGGGAAGTTCTGACATTGATGTCATTCTTGGCATGGATTGGTTGAAGGCCAATAAAGCTACGATTGACTGTGCTCGGAAGTGAATAACTCTGTTCCACCCTTCTGGCCAGATAGTCTATTCTCCAAATGAATCAAGTTCTGTTCAGCTATTCACCCTCGATGCAAAACCTCTACCTCTACTTGAAAATGTTCCGGTGGTTTGTGAATTCCCTGACGTCTTTCCAGAAGGGATGCCTCCGGACAGAGCAGTTGAGTTCGTGATCGAGCTTGAACCAGGTACTACTCCAATCTCTAAGCATCCATACAAGATAGCTCCTCCTGAACTGAAACTGCTAAAGGAGCAAATCGATATGTACATGGAGAAAGGTTACATTCAACCTAGTTCCTCGGCTTGGGGTTGCCCAACTCTGTTCGTTGCGAAGAAGGATCAAACAAAGAGACTCGTTGTTGACTATCGTCCTCTTAACGAGAAAACCATCAAAAACAAGTATCCAATTCCTCGTATCGATGATCTTTTTGATCAACTTGCTGGAGCCGCAATATTCTCAAAGTTGGACTTGAGGATGGGTTACCATCAAATAAAGATCAGAAAGGAAGATATTCCAAAAACAGCTTTCACCACTCGGTACGTTTTATATGAATACACCGTCATGTCTTTTGGTCTCACCAATGCACCGGCGACATTCTCTCGACTTATGAATTCTGTCTTCCATGAATACCTCGACAAGTTCGTTGTGGTATATCTTGACGACATTCTGGTCTACTCAAAATCTGAGGAAGAGCATGGAGAACATCTTTGTCTCACTCTCATGAAACTTCGCCAGCATCGTTTATATGCCAAGTTCTCAAAATGTGAGTTCTGGATTCCAGAAGTTGCTTACCTTGGTCATGTCATCTCCGCCAAGGGCATAGCCATTGATCTAGAAAAGGTTAAAGCAATTGTTGATTAGAAACCTCCAAAGACGGTGAAGCAAGTCAGAAGTTTTCTTGGCTTAGCTAACTATTGCCGTCGTTTCGTCCAAAACTTTTCCAAGATTGCCAAACCTCTCACTGATCTCACAAAGAAGGACAAGAAGTTCGTTTGGTATCCACAATGTGATGAAAGTTTCAATATCCTGAAGACTAAACTCACTTCTACACCAGTTCTGGTTGGCCCAGATACTACCAAACCTTTCCAGATATTCTGCGATGCATCTCTCCAAGGTCTAGGTGCAGTTCTTATGCAAGAACGTCAAGTTGTGGCTTATGCTTCACGTCAGTTGAATGCACATGAGCAAAACTATCCCACACATGATCTTGAACTAGCAGCAGTTGTGTTTGCCCTCAAGAAATGGAGGCAATACTTGTTGGGTAATCGCACTGAAATCTTTTCCGATCATAAGAGTCTGAAATACATCTTCACTCAACCAGATCTAAACCTCAGGCAAAGGAGATGGATTGAAAAGATTAAGGACTTTGATCTCACCATTTCTTACACTCCAGGCAAGGCTAATGTTATGGCCGATGCTCTCAGTCGCAAGTCGTATTGCAATAATCTCATGATCATGGAAAGCCAACCTCCACTTCATGAAGAATTCCAGAAGCTGAACCTTGGTCTCGTTCCTCAAGGTTATCTTGCAAGCTTGACAGCCAGTCCAACTCTCGAGGACAAGATTCATTCTGAACAACTTCGTGATGCTGAAATCAAGAAGATGGTAGAGCACATCAAAGAAGGCAAGGATAAATTTAATTCCTTCTCAATTGATGACAAGGGAACTGTGTTCTTCGAAGGACACATTGCAGTTCCTCAAGTTCAAAGTCTCAAAGATGTCATTCTCAAGGAGGCTCATGAAACTCCTCTCTCCATCCACCCTGGAAGTACAAAGATGTACCAGGATCTCAAGACACTGTATTGGTGGCCTGGCATGAAACGTGAAATTGCTCAATACGTTTCTGAATGCGACGTTTGTCAACGTGTTAAGGCAGTCCATCAGAAAACAGCCGGTCTACTCCAACCTCTGAAAATCCCTGAGTGGAAGTGGGACATGATTGAAATGGACTTCATCACTGGTTTTCCAAAGTCCAAGAGGGGCAACGATGCAATCTTCGTTGTTATTGATCGTCTCACTAAAGTAGCTCACTTCTTTGCTGTCAAAGAAACAATCTCAGCTAGCCAGTTAGCAGAACTCTACACAGCAAATATTGTTCCTCTTCATGGTGTCCCATTGGAAATAAGCTCAGACCGTGGAAGCATCTTCACTTCTCATTTCTGGAAAAGCTTTCAAGAAGCATTGGGCACCAAACTTCTGTTCAGCACAGCCTATCACCCTCAGTCTCAAGGGCAAGTCGAAAGAGTCAATCAGATTCTCGAGGATATGCTCAGAGCATGTGGTATCTCTTTTGGCATGAAATGGGAGGATTGCCTTCCATATGCTGAATTCTCCTACAACAACAGCTTCCAGGCAAGCCTAGGCATGGCACCATTTGAAGCACTCTATGGCCGCAGATGCAGGAGTCCAATCAATTGGTCTGGAGCTGGTGAACGTTCACTCTTAGGCCCTGACATTATTAAGGAAGCCGAAGAGAAAGTTCGAATCATTCGTGACAATCTCAAGATTGCTCAGTCTCGTCAGAAAAGCTACTATGACAGCAAGCACAGGGATATGGTCTATGCACCTGGTGACAAGGCATATCTCCGTGTAACTCCCCTCAGAGGCACTCATCGTTTTGGTGTAAAAGGAAAGCTTGCACCAAGATACATTGGTCCTTTCAACATTCTCTCAAGGCGTGCAGAAAATGCCTATCGTCTTGAACTTCCAGAAAAACTATCCAAGGTGCACGATGTGTTTCACGTGTCACAGCTCAAGAAGTGTTTCAAAGATCCAGATCGTGCAGTTGATCATGATTCCATTGAACTGCAAGATGATCTATCTTATGAGGAGCACCCTGTTCGTATTCTCGATGAGACCGAGCGTAAGACTCGCAACAAGAGCACCAAGTTCTTGAAAGTGCAATGGTCGCATCATTCCGATAAAGAGGCAACGTGGGAGACCGAAGAGGATCTTCGCAAGAAGTATCCGGACCTTTTCACTTCTCAGTAGGAATCTCGGGGCGCGATTCCTTCAAGGGGGGGCGTTTTGTAACATCCCAAGTATGAAAATATCCCTAGAATGTTTGTTTTTTTGTTTAATTATTGTTTTGCATCATGGCATCTTAATCATTGCATTTGTTTTCCTTTTGTTTGCATCTGTTTTTCTTTGTTTTCACAATTGAAATTCAAACATTAATCAAATGCTTTGTTTCATACTTGTTATGTTACCAATTCCCAAATAAAAGGTTCAAATAAAAACTCCCATTTGTTTCCATGAAAAATAACAAAAAGGCTCACTATTAATTTGTTCTTAATATTTCACTTAATTCAAATGTCATTCAAATTCAATTTCAATTTCAAACAACACCCAATTTCAAATAATGAAAATTACCAAAACAATTATAATCATTTGATTCCAATTAAAATTATATGATCACCCTATTTAAATCTTGTTTTCTATAAATCACTTAATAATCAAAATTCTTTCAAATTCACTCAAATTTCAAACAGCACATGGTTCAAATATTTTTGAAATCAAAAACTTACAAGTTGTTGCTGTTACAAAAATGAAACAATATAAAAATTTTATCTAAATTTTATAACCCCAAATCTAGCCCTTTTTCTTCCTAATTCCTTGCAGCAAAAAAAAACAGAGGAGAAAATCAAAAAAAAAAAACGCAGGAGAGGGGGAGAGGCAGGCCCAGCCCACCAGGCTGCAGCCCGCTCGGTCTCCCCCTACCTCCGTCCGTACGATGACGACAGCCATGGGGACAGCAACCTGCTGCCCCCACTGCTCCACCCTTTCCCCCCATCCTATATCTACCCCCCATCCCTCAGAAACCCTAACCCTAACCCTAGCCGCGTCCGCCTCCCTCCTCTCTCCCCTCTCCGCCGCCATCGAGGAGGGCGCCGCCCCTTTTCTGCTGCCTCCGGCCTGCCGGCCGCCGGAGCACGCCGCCGCCGTCTCCGCCACCCCCCGGCCGTGCCGCGGGCACCCCTGCGAAGAGGGTAACATCCCCTCTCCATTCCCCTCAACCCCCTCTCGTTTCATCACTGTTTGAGCATCAATTGCTTCCATGCCAATCGCCATTGCTGCTCCCTGTCGTGCTTGTTTTCCGTCAGAAGGGAACAGCTGCGTGTGTTCGATTGCAGGTTCAGTTAACGCTTCGTGTGAGGTTCAAAACCAATCGATCCCCTATGCCATCAAAAGGACGCAGCAGACCAGCTGGTGGACTCGCTGCGCGCGCAAGCAGCAGCTCGCGAGTTCAAGTCCCAGCCCCCCACCCTTTTATGCTCTTATTCGAATTGTTTACAGGACAGTTGCTGAACCTTAAGCCCCCTCGCCCCCTATCTGTGAACAGAAGCGCACCTAGCCCATCTGGTTGTTCCCTTGGCGCATCAAGCAGAGGGCAGGGGTTCGAATCCCCCTGCCACTTAAAACCAACCTTTTTTCCATTTATTTTTCCTAGATCTAGATCCATCCCAATTTTCTCACAGGTCCCTGCTAGTTTATCTAGGTCCTGTAATTTTTATTTCGAAGTCCCTGTATCTTTTCTAGGTCCATAATTATTTCTATAAACCAATAAAATTGCTTAAACTTGGTAAATCAATAACTTTTGTTTGGAAACTCCAATTGCAAAACTTCAAACATGTAAATCGCTCCATTTTAAATTCAATACCCAAATATAAAATTTGTTTACTGTTTTGAATATTTTAAATTGGTGAAATATTTGAATTTTGTTTAATTCACTTAATTTTTGCAAAATTCATAACTTGGGCATAAAAATTCCAAACTCAACAAATAAAATATGTTTTCCATCCCATTTTTCATGTACTTTGCAAATATAAACTTTGTTTCATGTTTTGAATAATTATAATTGGTTAAATAATTTAAACCTTGTTTAAATCATTTAAAATTGCTAAATTCATAACTTGCTCAAATTAAATTATTTTTGAACATGTAAAATATGTTTTCAAACCAGAAAAGTATAAACTTTTCAAATATGAATTTGGTTTAATGTTTTGAACAAATAAAAAATTCAAATAAATGCATACTTGAATTTAATTCATTTAAATCTTGTTTGACTTGTTTAATTCATAAATAATTCATCCTAATTCCTTTTTCAATAATTGAAACATGTGTTCCACCTAAAATTGTGTGTACTTTCCAAATATGAATTTTGTTATTTGTTTTGAACAATTAAAATTGATGAAAACAACAAATGCTTGTGTAACACCTTTAAGTAACCAAAATTCCCTAACTTAATAAATAAATTTCTAAACTTGGTAAACCTTATTTTAAATTGTTTCTATTGTTGTTATTTTTCTGTTTTCCTCATCCATGCATCATACTAATCCACTATCACCCATTGGTTAGTTGGAAAACAATTGTTTCAACCATAATTCATGGGCTTTTCATATGCAACTCAAATTGCATGTGGGTCCATTTAATCATGTTGTTACCATGTCAACTAGTTTATTTTGATGCATCAATTAAATGGTCATGCATCATCCCATGATTGTGCACTATGCCATGATATTGATTGTTTATCTTTCTGCATTGTTTGTTTGCTTCTTCTCGGATAGACGACGACGTTGAGACAGACGAGCTTTACGACACCCCTTCTGAGGATCTAGCCCAGTACCAGGCTACTGAGTTTGCAGGCAAGTATTCACTCACATGAACCATTGTGTTCCTTTCAACATTGGTTACCGATACTTTCCGTTGTCTATTGTGCTAGCCCTATGAATAGTTGTTTCTGTTACGAACCTATCACATGTTATCCTTTAACCCTGATATTGCCTCACCTCCACTCCTATAACCCCGTTGCTTGTGCCCGTGTCTTACTAGCATGCTTAGGGTTGTTTTGCTCGAGTCTGCTGTCAGTTACTTTCTGTTATCATATTTCTATTATGTTCTGGGGCTCGATGTTAAACAACAACCTGTTAATTTTGAGGTAATAATAATTTGCTGATAAGGCACCGGCAGGAGGCCCGGCGTGGTTTTGAGGCCTGCTAGTGTCGACCCTAATTAGGAAAAGGGTCTTGTCTACTGATCCATGATGAGCGCACTATCCGCATGTGGGAAGCGTGTATGGGCGCCCCCCTCAATTTGATTCGATTCGCATCTCGTCCAAATCGCCTCATTTTAGTTCGGGTTTTCCATTTGCCGCATGCATATGCAGGTGCGAACCCTTGGTACCAGGGTGGAACTTTTGTAGTCGGCATTTAGGGAGACACGTTCTTAGAGTGCTATGAGGGTCCCCTTTTCTTCGTGGGGCTTGATTAGCCGTGCGCTCACTGCACGGGGTTCTTTGGGCTTGATGCGAAGAAGAGTTGAGTTGTGTTGAGTGCCCCGCTTGGTGGGAGGCATTCCATCTGGCGGGTTATTCTTACGTGTACGGCCAAATTGGTGCACCCCTGCAGGGATAAATCTTCTCGAGAAGCCGTGTTTTCCGCGGTTATGGTTGACTTGGTGAAAGTACTGGCTAACAAGTACTCAGAACAACTTACACCTAACTAATGATAACTTGACTAGTAATAGTCTTACTGGCACAATAACTTGAACCATCATTAATCCAACTGTGTGAGTTATCCTCGGATTGCTTCCTTGGATAAGGGGCGAGATCCAGGATGGGTTTGTTTGGGTGGTTAGTTATAGTTGGTTACGATACGCTATCTTATCTTCTTTCTGTTAGCCGGAAGTTGTATCATGTTATGTAGTTGGTTAGTGCAGCCAGCTGCCGCATCTTTTGTATCACCCTTTCTTCTGTTGAACCCAAAGCATCAGTGCTTGGTGTTGACGGGTAACACTTTGGTGAACTGTGAGTCTTGCTTGCCAGTACGTTTATGTACTGACCCCTTTGGGGCTGTGGTTTCCGCAGACTACGCTTACGAGGATCCCCGTGACGGCTACTACGTGGAGTTTGACGAGGCTGCTGACGAGTAGATAGCGGACCCGGGCAGGATCCGAGACATCGTGGATGGGCTCCGTCTTCCTTTCATTTCCGGCTTCTTAAGCCTATTTGGATTTGTCTGTACTCAGACCTTTTGAATGCTTCCGCTGAGATATAATGATGATATGTTGGGACATGTGTCCTCTGGATGATTGTATTTGCTATCTCTGCTCTAGTGAGAGCTATTTGCAACTTATTTCCATCTTTTTTGTCCTAGAGATCTGTTGTGTTATCATTTTGTTCAACGTCGTTGACATACGATGTGTGTATGGTATGAAGTACGTCAATGGTAGTATCCTGATTTCTATGGGATGGTTTACGTAGACGGTGAACAGATAGGGGTTGGTTGTCACACATACGTGTGTTGGCCTACTCGTAAGAGATGCGGGTGCCGGTAAGCCCCGTAATCCAATCCACTACTGTTCAACGGAACTGCGAGTATCCTCTAGAAGTCCGGGTGCGACAATCCATACATGAAAAAAAAAAAACACTCACATTATATTCTTAGAATAAATCAACTGGTTTAACATAATATACAGTTGAATGCCAAGTCAAATCTTCAAGTTTTCCAAAGTTTCCTAAACAAGTCCATCGATGATACAATAGTTAACACCCACTGAAATACTTCTGAAGATCTTACAGCCTGCTACCTTTTCTTGAAACAAATAATGCAACAATGGTGTCTATGTTGGCGAGGTACAATGATAATTTCCTCATCTTCAAACATCAGTTAAACTATATCCATACAAAAAGACAGTGGCAACGATGACAATCCATGCCGCCACCAGAGAATACAATGAAACAAACCTTTGAAGAAGAAAAAAGAAGCAAAACCTCAAACCCAAGCGCCTGCACAACCCCCCACATCTTAGTTTACTCTTCCTGAGTCGTTTTCCCAGTTTTCAGACTCTTTAAGTTCTTCTAGCATTCCTCCCGCTCAGAGCTCCTTGCAATTCATGAAATACCAAGATTGTTCTAATTTTTCAGGTTAAACTATCTTGATGGTTTCTTACGGCTAAGGATCTCCTCTTCTTTCAGGCGCTGTTGAAACCTTGCTAAGCGTGCCTGGAGACTGACCAAGCCAGAAGCCTTCCGTGACAGGAGAAAATTCAATTGTGCCACATAATTATCAATAAGGCTACCTGGTTGGTCAACTTCTGCTAAGAGGTTCATCTCCTGCAATACAATGGCAAGTGGCGTTAACTGTTAAGCAAATAGCACAGTGTTGAAATAACATCAAAACTGTGACTAGTGTTAAGCAGTGTCATTAGCAGTAATCAGTAAAAACATGTCTGAATGTACATAATCTGTAACAGCAGCGGTGTTGTATTAGAGTTGGTGCTTGGCTAAATGAACCTGGACATCTAAAATAAGTAATGGTATGAAAGCTGTACAAAATGGAACAATTCTGGTCAGCGATTTTGCAACTGTTGCATATCAAACAAATGGGAAGCCACAAAATTTAGGTTCACACTTTACAAGAACTAAACGCACCCAAAACACTCCTATATGAACTACTCTTTGATAGTGCAGAAGGTACAGAAAGAGTCAGCCAGCGATGCTTGTTCAGGATTGGAAAACAAGCCTGTAAACTAGGAGGTATCCAGGCAAAGTGCCTGAGTGGTTGAGATCTGTACCCAACTGTTGCTCAGGCATTTTTGCACATCGCAGGCATTTCAGCTGCTCATACTTGACGACACTCACTGGTACAGACTATAATAAGCCCATTACAGATTTACAGGTAGTGAACTGTTCTGCGTATCTAGTAAGGATGCAGGCGGACGGTCCGCCGGATGTAGCGGACAGTCCGCGTCCACCTGCCTCTGCGCTTGAGTGTTGCACGTGTTGCATGCATCCGCGCATGCATTGACGACGTGGTGCGGACGTCCGCCTACATGCATAGTATCTAGTCAAGTGCAATTACTGACTTCGGTCCTGTTCGTACTGTAGCAACATGTGACAATACTCATGTTGCTGTGTGTCCATTAGTGCAATGTCAGTTGGAAAAGATATAAGAATAATCAGTTACCTTGTATTTGACCATTCCCTTATATAGGTATATTATATGAGATAATTTCCATTAGAGGAGATAGAGATTATTTTTCAGGGATATGCTATTATCATTAAGAAGTACTCCCTCCGTTCCATAATATAAGATGTTCTAGCATTTGCCCACATTCATATGTATCTACATGTATGTAGACATATATTAGTGTGTAGGTTCACTCATTTGTGTCCACACCTAGTCATTATTGTGAAGTATGTAAAACGTCTTAGATATTGGAACGGAGGGAGTATAAGCAATAAGAATTCACTTTCTCCCTTCTAAAGTATATCATTCCAGCATATGATCCCTTCTTTAGGAGCTCAAGATCTGTCAGATAAAGATCTGCTCCGATCATGATCATCACACTAAATTATGATGGGCATTTACACCGCAAGCAACTCGACACTCAACAATAGGGAGCAAGATGATACATCATGCACACAATGATCACATAGCGACAATATCATCAAACATGAAGACAATCTTGATGCAAATTCATGTGCAGCTAGTAAATGGAACTTACTTCCCGCACTATTTCCATAGTATTTTCAATTTCCTTTCTGTGCGCTGCTATCAACGCCTCCTCTTCCTGATGAAAAAATACGTTGGTATCAAAAACTCCACTTAGTAGTAAACTAAATACGATTATGATAAAAAAAATTACCTCAAGTATTGCATTTATTTCCGTATCATCATATGAACTTTCCTTTTCAGATTGTTTCGATGAAACCTGAGATGCCGAGGTAATCGGCGGTCTTTGCTGCTGCTGTTTCAGTTGCTGTTTATGGACAATCCGACTTACCTCTGACCCATTTTCCCTTTTCACATAGTTGCTCTGCCGTTCAGATTTCTCTGAAATATTCGCTTTTCTCCGAGGAGGTGAGACTTTTGTAACTTTATCCTCTTCTTGTGAATTAACTGAATTCTGAAGTGACAGTGCTTTACTACTATAACCAGTTAGGTTGGATTTCAAATCAACTCTCTCCCTGTCACTCAAGGCAGATGTTGAACTAGTTTCTTCTTTTCCTCTATGTGAATAACTTGGAATCATACTAAATGAGTTCCTATCAGGATCTACTGAAGAACTCGCGCTAATTTCAACAGCTTTCCTTGAAGCATCAGTATGTCTGTTCTCCTGAATCTGGTCCATAGTTTCTTCAGCTTCACTTGATAATGGGTATGAAATGTTGGTAGATTCCTTGCTGGAGGACACAAACTGCGCAGTGAACTGCTCTTTTTTTGAGTTGCCACCTTTTGAAAGACTTTTAACCCTGTTTTTTGAGAAGCAATATTATGAAACTTGACAACTAAATGTATTTCAAAATTATCAAACACAATATGTAGATTTGAAGACATTTAAAGGGAACATCACCTGTCAGCGTATCGTAAGGTATTTAATGTATGTTCACATGAACCTGAACCTGGTGAGATGCAAGAAATCATTACTGTTCGAGAGTTGCCAACAAACGAATCACGAAGCACCTCAGTTAGCTTGCTTCCTCTGAAAGGAATATGTATTTGATCATTATCCAGTGCACGAATGCATTCCTTGAGGGCTAAAAGGCTCTTGTTTATTTCTGCACCCTCAATTCTGGCACAAGAAGAAAGAAAGATGGTAAAAGACTATTATGTTGTTATTCACAGAAAAACAGAAGTTTATATCTATAGGATGAAAATAAGTACCTTGTTTGTTTGTCATTATCTGTTGTATCAGCACCACGCTCGCTTCCAGCAAGGTCAATAAATGATAATTTTCCAACAAGCTTTGTGTTTTTAGCTTCACTCGCATCACGATCTCTCTGTCTTCTGGTCTCTATTACTGGGATGTGCTTTTTCACAGCTAATTGCAGAATGGCATGAGATCGTGATGACTCTTCATTGGCCCCAGTCGATCCTGTACTTCTCGAGGCATTTCCTCTCTCAATGTATTCTTTGACAATCTGGACATCACAAACCTCGAACTCCTGTAGACCGACAATGCAGACTTGTTTCTTTCCATCTTCCCTAATGCAGAGTGGCCTAGAAAAACATTAGGGGAAAATGCAGCTCACATTAAACCACATAACCAAGCCAAAAGGAAGAAAACAAACAAATTGACATTTAAGGATACAAAAAAATCACAAAAAACAAGTTACTGAAATGTAGGTCCAGAACAAAGTTTCACTTCAGTGCCCAGTTTAAACAACTAAGGTTGCTGAGTAATTCTCATACTTCCTCCGATCCAAAATGTAAGACACGACACAGTTTTCAAGATGATACTTTGAGCATCAATTTCTGTGCAAACATTTTGCTTACCGTAAAAACAAGTGCACATAATAATACTTCATGATATATCTAGAAATATAAATATGATATTTTGGATGCCAGTAATTATTTTGTCATAGATGAAAAAATTGGAAATGTTTTGACTGGTAAAAGTAAAGGACTTGCATTTTGGATCAAGGTAGTATTTAATATGAGTCATCACTTGCACTAAATTCCCTCCGACATTGATAGCACACCTGACAAAAGGTATTTCCTATGATGGGAAAGAACCTGGTTTCACTAACCCCAAAACTACTCGCATTATCATTGTTAACCAGTCACCAATAGGTAATCACCAATTATCACATACTCCCTCCGTATCGAAATGTAAGATGTTTTAGCACTTTCTAGACAACACGTATCTAGATATGTTTTAGTGTAAGATGCATATGAATCTATACACTAAAATATGTCTAGGTACGTTTTGTCTAGAAATTGCTAAAACATCTTATATTTTGATACGGAGGGAGTATATGTGTGTGTTCTAACATTTGTATGCAAGAACAGAAAAGGTGTTTCCATCACTCCTAAGGAATAACATGAGCATGAGCACATAGAGATACATGCAAGGAAAAAAGGAAAGAAAAAGAACCAAAATTACTCCCTCTGTTTCTTTTTACTCCGCATATTATTAGGTGTGCCCAAAGTCAAACTTGCTAAAGTTTGACCAATTTTATAGCAAAAAATATCACCATTCACAATACCAAATCAATATCATTTGATTTACCATGCAATATACTTTCATATTATATTGATTTGGTATTATAAATGTTGATATATTGTTCTATAAACCTGGTCAAACTTTGCACGTTTGACTTCAGACAATTCTAATACGCGGAGTAAAAAGAAACGGAGGGAGTACATGTATAGCTGCATACTATGCCTCAACAATATGCATACAGTTAATGTCAACATCATACTATGCAATGACAAGTTATAAAAACACAGTTAAGTGTTTAACTTGACAAGTGGCACACAAAGGCAATGACAAACCCATGAAGTTTACTATGCCAAATTAGATGATATAAGAATGCAATGCGGTAATCAACCTCCTTTCGCTGAGAAGATCAAATAGCTTCCCGCCATATATCTCAAAGTAGCTAAGCCACAACTTGAAATTTTGAGTCCGGTACACAGGTTGATGCAAAAGACAAACCATATCCTGTGCAGCCCTTAGAGGTAGGGGTTGCATTGTATATGTCTTGCCACTACCTGCATAGGAAGAAGGATTAGCCATGCTGCAACGCGACTGTCAATCAAACTAGGAATCGGTAGATGTGCAAAGAATGATTCCTAATTCTAAATTTCAAATGCGTTAAGAGTAATTGCATGTACACAATAAAATCCAGATGAAATAGATGAATGAAGGGCCGCAACTAGCAGCATTTTCAGAAAACGTTGAGAGAGAAAGTCCATGCTGTATTGATTTTAAGCACCTTTCTAATAATGCTTCCAAGAACAGTGACCTATCAAACTGTCACATCAATTCCATGCTACACTTAATGTCAAATGCTCAAGTTTACCTTCCATGAAATACAAACACTTGATAGTCAGAACGTTTATAAGCACTTAAGATAATTTGAAGCACCTTGACGAGAATTATGTATAATCTATGGGACATACGAAAACATGAATAATCATAAGCACACTGAACTGAAGACATGATTTGCCGGAAGTTCTTAAGAAAACACAGTCAAGCGTTTAGCTTGACAACCAGCATTATCTAACCTGTTTGGCCATAAGCAAAACATGTTGCTTTTGTCCTTTGGAAAATTATCGGTATAATGGGCTCCACGGTCTCCCGGTACACCTGCTCAAGCAACCAAGTTACTCATATGCTAAGAAAAACATGGTGATTGGTGAATAAGAGAAAATAAGACATTCTACAACCACGGATGATGGTTAGAAAAAACAATACCTCATCGTTAGTGACTGCCTCATCCAGAACAGCATCAAAGCAAAATTCATGTTTGTCCACATAAGCTGTCAAATCCACCTTCCAGTGAAGACTACATGTTAATCACAGGACAAGCTAAAATGGCTTATTGATGGTAATTGTATTATTGATAAGTACATATGAAGGTTAAGTGTTGCATCTTTACTGACAAACTTAATGAGAACACACTAGCAAGAAAATAGATCACATGGAATGGTTTGTCTCCAGCAATCCTTCTCTGTAAAATATATTTAACCCCCATAGGTGAGAATGTAGTGTATTTCAGTCATACACTCGTACATACAGTGGTGGTGCTAGGCATCAAAACCTGTGATGTCATAGCTATGTATTCATAGGGTATATACAAGGAAATTCATTTTAAACATAAAACACAGGCACATTACAGCAGAATACTAAAACTCCCGTGATGTCGCTTGACATCACAGTCACTGTGGTGGCGCCACTGCGTACATAGCAACAATGTTACATAGATTTCATAGATTATTTTAACAACCCATATCTACGCCAACATCAATTATACTACAAGTGCTGTGACGGGGGAGATGGACTTTCTATCGTTTTACATCTCAGTATGACATTGCAGGATGCAGATAGATGCCAATGTGCACACAACAAAATACATTCAGAAAAATGGTCTTTTGAATGAAATGCTTCAAGCTCTTCATATTAATGTTGCATAAAAGGACAGGTCCAACTATCACTTTTTTTTGGGAGGTTGCTTACCACGTATGTCACGTGGTCAACTATCAGTATGCAGTCTGTATCACTTCAAAACATTCAAACAATACTTATTCACGCAAATCATAATTCGTGACCTATGGCGTATCAGCATTAAAATTATTTGTTGGTAGTGTTGATTTTGAACACAGACAAGGAATATATTTGCTGTAAAGGTATAAATATCATACTGCAAACAAGAGCACAATAGTTGACGTGGAAAACAATAGTAGTCGTGCAGACATAATGAAGAATATTAACGAATAGATGAAAGATGGCACCTTTAGTTTAGGTTCATGGACAGTCAAGAATTGAGAATTATGTACATCTATGACATCCTCCTCCTTTCGAGATATCTCCTTTCTGTTCAGAGGTCTCTTCCTTACCTGACATTGTTACAATTATTAATCGAATAATATTTTCACTGACATTAAGAAACAAAGAAAATATTGGATTATGATAATCTGTGCACAACTGCAGACAAAGTAGTACTTGGAAGTTGGAAGTGACAACATACCACAACTTTAATCTTTGCTACATTACTTTCTCTAGTATTGTTCTCTTTTTCGCTGGTGATTGCACCACTATAATTTTCTGATAGACCTTGCTGGCTTCCTGATATAACATCGTCCTCATCGTCGTCGGTTTCCTTTGGCACAAAGGGTGAGGCTTCAAATGGTTCCGACGCTACATTCTGACAAAGACACCATAGCTGGATTAGACAACATGAAGACATTATTGCAGAACAAATATTAAGATTTGAAGATGAAATGTGTTCAAATCTCTTTGTCACTTGCATCATCTCCTTATTTATAGAAGAAGGCAACAAAGAGCAGATGCAGATATACCATTTGTTGTGTGGACATACAAGGTTGTTTGCCTACACTATCCATAGACATACCTCAGAAAGAAGCTCACTGTCATCCATCGCATGAAGATCCAAAAGGCCAGCTCCGAATTCACCTCTAAGTTCAGGTGAATAGAATCCATCTATAGAATGGCCTCCGCTGAAGCTCTGGGCTGTTGGCGTGTACGGCTCAGATATAGGTGCAGATGCTGATTCGCCATTAAAATTCAGGCTCCTTAATAGCATGTAAAGTTTTTGTTTTTCTTCAATCGATTGGGGTCCATACCCCTACAAATAATAATAGTTACATCTGTAAAATTACATATAACCACTTGGCAACAACACACGCGCATTGATAAAGCTCTTATTGCTGGACAAATGAATAATCCTCCAAGGCTTTACCTATTCATCATAGGCAATATTAGGCATGATAAGCAATAGAGGTGCAAAGTGCCCTTAGTGTGAAATATGAACAGAACCACAAGTAACTAACAAGGCCTCAATATGCAGGCCTCATGCATATATCTAGTACAAAGTAAAAATTACTGTCAGTGAGTCACCCAATCACGAAGTAGGGTCATACCTTTGCACTAGATGCCACAATCAAAAGTTGACATAGTCATCTAGGTAATGCCACGTAATACGAATATGCCACGTAAGATCGAGAGAACTTCACAGTTCCATTGGGCATTTTAAGACAACAAATAGCAGATACAATGTTTTCTCACTAATTAATATTTAATTGTGTGCATCATAGTAGAACAGATTCAGTTTTATGTGGCAAGAAAAAACATCCTACAATTTGCATCCAGCTAACTTCTTTGTATAACAAATCAAAGATTATAGAAAAAATTACGTCTCGAATCCATATGAAACAAATAGAGCCCAAAGAGTGGCACTATTCAGTTTCGATTCAATCCATCCAACTAACTTCTTCACACTTAACAGGCATAATTGCACCATCCAGCTCAACAATCTGCAGTTCTAAACTGAACTTCATGTGACATGCTGAAAGCAATTAGTCGAGGCGTTGAAATGTTAAGTATGGGACCATTTCAATACAACATGCACTAGGACACTATCTTCCAATTAACTAGCAGAACTATCAACCTAACCATTTTACATCTGGCAGTGCCAGCCTCCATAAGCGGACAAGAGGCAGGCGCGCCAGCCATTTAAGTACACCAGGCTGCCTCGATAATAATGAACACAGATTTCACGATAAACCTTCAGGTAGCATAACCCCGATATGCCAGACTCAGAAACCCTAAATTTCTCATATGACCCATATACCTAACTATCACTCATAGTGCAATGTGGGCTTCGAACACAGTATTTTTTTTTTTCGTTGCACGCTGCAGCCGGCAACTCCTACTGAACTTTGACTTGATCCCCGACTATCGGGGACGAATACTGGCATCCGACCATTTCTTCATCGATCCAAACAAAAGAAAGGACATAGAAATACAAGCGCGCGACAAGATCCGCGTGCATAAGCTAGCGATCGTGCAAAATGCAGGCGACGACACGAACCTGCATGAGAAGGTTCGGGAGGATACCGCCGCCGCGGGGGTCTCCAGCCATCCCCATGCCCGGCCCGGGCCCAATAGGAGAGGAAGACACGGCTAGGTGCTGCAGCCCCGCGGACTGCAGCCACCGCGCCATCACCGCGTCCCCCGAGTCACCCGCGGCGGACGAGGCCGCGGCAGTGGTGGCGGCGGCTGCGCCACCGCCGCCGCCGCCGCGCTGCGACCGCTTCTGCGGAGCCAGCTCGGCGTCGGGCGCCGCGCGGGAGTCGCGAGGCGGCTATGAGAGAGCGCGGGATCTGGAGCTTCTGCAGCTGGAGCCCAGATCTGGGGAGATGAGCAATGTGGGTGCGATTGGCGCAAGGTTGGAGCGGGCAGGGTTTGGGAGGCGAATCGGGATTGGTGCTGATCGAGTTCGTGGTGGGATTACAAGTGAAAGGGAATTTGGGGGATCGATTGCAGAACGAGTTTGAAGGTGGTTCTCAAATGGTTTTCGTTGAGAGAGAGACGTTCTGAAGTCTGTTCTGTTGCTGTTGCCTGTTGGTGAATGGTGCGGCAAGTTTGAAAAAATAAAATGGGCAAGAGAAAGGAGAGATGGTTGTTTTTATGTGGAAGGCCGGTCTTTTTCCGAAGAATTCAAAAGTTTTTACGGATGGGAAAGCGTCTGCCTAGTGGGCATGTAGAATACAGGTGCTTAGAAAAATTGACCGGTTTTTGACTAAGCACTAGCACTTATTTATACAGTACTAGACAAATATTGAAATAAGTATCTCTCTCCTATAGGAATAAGTATTGGTGTTTATAATTTTCAAAAAAAATTATAGGTGTTTATGAAAACTTGGTTAATTTTTATATGTACCTAGCTAAGATTTTGAATTGTACAAGACCTTAGAGCGTCTCCAAGGTGCCTCCCCTCCCCCAGCCCAGTCACACCACACACACATTTCCCGGGTTGGCTATGGCCTATGGGTGTCCGCCGCTTGCCCCAACTCGCGGTGAGATACACAAAACTATATTCTATATGTCCTCTTCCCATCTCTCTCACACAACCCGTCGTCACTTTCTTGCACCTGACGCTTCTCATTCATCGCCGCTGCACCTCGGTAACGAGTCGATGTTGGATCTTCCTCCGCCACCATTTTTCCCATCCATCGTCGCTGCCCATGGAGATCAAGAAGAAGTGATGCAGCACACCCCATTCCACCAAGCCCTACATCGATACAAGACAAGGTGAACTCACTCCTCTCTCTATATACCTTCGGTGTCTTAGTGAATGGTGCACTACCTCATGAAAATACCCTATGTGTGCTCAGGTTTGATCCCACAGTGGAGCCCCAAGACGATGCCCAAGAAGCTCAAGAACATGCCCAAGATGGTGCCCAAGATGCTAGTAAGGATGGCCAAGAAGATGGACCCGAGGAATAAGAAGAGAAGGGAAAAGGAGATTTCCCCAGGAAACCGGCCTCCAGCCCGGCCTAGGCCGACTTTCCTGCGCGCAAGGCTGGCGACCCAACAGAAGACCCCGGCCTCCAGGCCGACCTCGCCCGGCCAGGCCGGCTCCCCTGCGTGGAAAAGGAGAAAAACTCCCTTTTCAGCCCTCACCTACCCCCTTGGCTATATAAGGGACCCCTTGGACTAGATCTAGGGTTAGAGATGAATTTAGACATTTGAGTTTTGCTCTTATACCCCTCTTGTGAGGCTACTCCTATGACTTGTATCTAGGACCGTATCAAGGCTACTCCTATGATGTGTATCTAAGATCGTAGTAAGAGTCATCAGGTTTCCTATCCTTTCCCTTGGGATTCAGTTAGGGACTTTACAATCTTCCTCAACTAACCCTTGAGGTTCTATTGGCGTGGTGGACCGGCCACGGGTGTGAATTGGTTTCCGAAAAGGTGAGTTCGGTTGGATGGATCGTTCCGTAGGCGGCCGTTGCGGCTTAGTTGACGGGAGATCGGGTCTTTCAGTTCTTTCTAGTTATTTCCCCTTTGTTTTCCCCACGATTCCCCTCTCGTGTTCTTCGTGTTCATGGTTCGTTCTTCGTGTTCTTGGTTGATTCGTGAAGATCGGTCCACCCAAGAGGCCAAGCCTACATCATCTGGTATCAGCAGCTAGATTGACATGAATTTGACCCCCATTATCCCCCTTTCCACCAAAAATTTTCTTCCCCCACCCTAAATTCAAAAATTTCACCAAAAATAGCCAAAAAGATATTTCGACCGATCTGTGGATTTGTTGAGTTTTTCGTAGATTTGTTCCATGGATTTGTTGCTTGAGAGCATTCCTCACATTTCTATTCAGCCACTTTTCCTCAATTTGTCCACGAATTTGCAAGATCTAAGGGAGAAAATTCGAAATTTCGAGTTCCTCAACGTGCACGAAAACCGGTCTAGGCCAGCCCCAGGTCGGGCTCAAGATCGGCTCCTTAGAGATTTTTTCTAACTTTGATCTATGGACAGATTTTGTAAGTTGTTTTTCTTTGTCGTCGTTGCTCCAATTTGAGTGATTCAAGTTTCCACGCGAAGCCCACAACATCATCTACTCAACTACATCACCAGATCGACACCACATCGAAAACCCCCAGCCACAAGTCCGTGATCATCCATCGAAGAGGTATAATTTACTTCCACTTGAACTAACCCATCCTTCGTGTACCTTGCCCATTCGGACTAGCTCTTTTATATTGCTTGGCATCACACTAGTGGCATCGAGAGTGCATGTTTTGCACTTGTGAGAGCGTAGTTCGACTAGGCTTGTCATTTGTATCCCATATAGCAAAAAGTGAAAATAAAAAATAAAAAAAGATCGATGCCAAGTGTTATCCCTTGTAGAAACGTGTAGCTTCACGTTGCAAAAGAGAAGATAGTGACCGGTTGCCACGGTGTGAATCCTGTTGCCTCTTATAGTTTGCAATTTGAGCTAGCGTTCTCCTTGCATTGGTGTGGCATTGAGGTTAGTCTTCGTTTGGAACATTTCGTCTCCGCTCGTCCTTTGGCCGCACTGACCCCATTTATCACTTGTGTGTGTGTGCTCCATTTTTTGTTTCCTCCACTAGGTTTGGTTCTTTTGCTAACATTTCATTTCGGTTCTTCTTTACGTTTTATAAAAAATATATTCGGATTTGTTGTTTTTCTTTGCCACTTTACTCACCCATTTGCCTTCCACATAAAGCGTGTGTGTTATTGTTTGCGGTTTTCTTTCGATCTTTTTGGACTCACTTTGGACATACCGTCCTACACCTAGGCTCATCCACTAGCCTCAATACGACCAAAAAAAGGTAACGTTGGGTAATTGAGACATCTATTCTTCATATTACACTTGTGTGTTTTTTAGATGGCTAGGGAAGAAGTGTTCATAAGTCTGTGCTCAGAAGATGAAGAAAACCCGTTCTTCCATGACAACGCCCACAACTTTGTCAACCGCCACGAACATTTTCATCTTTGTCAACTTGCTCGTGATGGATTGGAGCGCTTGAACCATCGACTACAAGCTCATAAAACTCAATTCAATGATCACATGGCGCGTATCAACATCAACTTGGCCAAACTTGCCAACGGCCACGGATCATCATCGTCCTCCACGTCGAGACGTTCAAGCCACCAACCCCAAGCTCGTCGCCATGATCATCACCTCCACATGGAAGAGGGTGGTAAACCTGGCTCTGATACCACATCACCACCTCCCCCTCCACAAGCTCCTCGACGACATTGGTATGAGCATAGCTCGCCATCACCACTTCCTTGACACCGCTAAGGCCGTGGTGACCCTCTTCAAGATCACCCTCTACGACCGGATCTTCACCAACATCATCAACCACCTCCGCCAAGCTCCACTAATGACTATGGTCTACATGACTTTGCGGATGGTGCTCGCCCACATCCAAGGCTTCCAAGGCAAAATGCGCGTCACCACCACAATGACCGCCAAGCGCAAGACCCTTATCAAGAACGTAACCATGACAATGATGCTAGTGGATGTCGCGAAGCATGCCTCCAACAACTTCACCACAATTACCATCGGCGCCATCCTCCCCATCATGACCGCCAACGCCAAGCCAATGAGGATGACCCACATGACCTTCCACCTCCTCTCTTTGATGAAGAGCCAAATGAGAGACTCCATCAACAACAAGCAAGTGGGGATGCTCCGCATGGCATGTACCTCCCTATCTTTGATGAAGACCCACATGAGCGACTCCATCAACAAAAATCGAGTGAGGATGCTCCACACGATATTTCACTCCTTATCTTTGATGAAGACCCATATGAGCGACTCCATCAACAACAAGCAAGTGAGGATGCTCTACATGGCCTTTCACTTCCTATCTTTGATGAAGACCCATATGAGCGACTCCATCAACAACAAGCAAGTGAGGATGCTCTATATGGCCTTTCACTTCCTATCTTTGATGAGGACCCCCATGAGTGACCAAATCAACAACAAGCAAATTAAGATGCTCTCCATGATCTTTCACCTCCCACCTTGGATGAAGAACCACTTGAGCGACCCCATCAACAACATGAAGACAAAAATTTGAGTGCCCTTTGCCTCAATGTCCCTAGGTTCAATGGCCATGGTCGTCATCATCCACATGAAGAGTGGGAGACTCCACCTCATCAACACCAATAATGTACTTTCTCGTCGCGCCCCTCCATCAAAAATGATCAAGGACAACCTCGCCATGGATACCATGATCCTACTCCTTCATCAAGGAAAGAGGCGAGAGGCACTTCACCACCACCAACAACGATCCACAACCTCCATGTGCGACATCCTATGAGGAAGGACTGTTGACTTCATGATAAAGATCATAAGCATCCTTCATCACCAAAGCGCAACAACAACATCAAGGGTGCGAAGTTACTCCTCCAATGCCACAAGATCGACATCACCATGAGCATGAGGATGTAACTCCACCAATCTATGATGAAGCTCCACCAATCTATGATGAAGACTTTGATGCATGTGACCTTGTGAAAGATGCACATCCCTTTCCAACCTCTCCAAGGCCACGCCCTCGTCGCCATTCTTACCAAGAATATCATCTTCACCGTCATCAACCACTTGGAATGAGATGAAGCAATCCATGAATGCTCGCTTTGTTCCTCCACACTACAAGCGCGACCTCTTCAAAAAGCTACAACAACTTAGACAAGGTTTGAAGTCAGTTGATGAGTACTACTAGGAGATGGAGACCGCTTTGATAAGAGCTCATGTGATGGAATCTCAAGAGCAAACAATGGCTCGCTTCCTCAATGGCCTCAACTACCCAATAAGGAAGATCGTGGAGTATCAACCCTATGACAACATTGTTGCACTTGTCCATCAAGCTCTCAAGGCCGAGCGTCAAATTGCGGAAGACCTCAAGTACAACAAGCAAAAGGCTTACTTTGCATCAAGGCCTTCTTCTTCGTCTCCAATGACACAAGCAACAACACCGACCAATGACAAGAGCACCTCTAGAGCTCCCAATGCTTCCAACAAAACTCCGCAAACATTCGAGAAACAAGTGTCTCCCACCACCACCTCTAATGCTCTGCAAGTCAAATCGAGCACAACTTCGACAAACCCGCACACCTCAAGTGCCAAAAATTTGGAGCCTTCTATTGTTTCCTCTCAAGCTTCTAGTGAGATGAGTGGTGAGAGAGAGATCCACCATTCCTGAGTGAGCCACAAGCCTATAACGAGTGGAAAAAGAATGAGTGTTCAAAAAGGCATAGTCTTGATTGACACCAAAAGTGAGATGAGAGTTGAGAGCAAAATCCCATTTGTGCTTATTGACACAAACGGCTTACCAAATCTCTCTCCATCTTTGTTGTCTCTTTTGCAAAAATTTGGTGACCCTCTCAAGCATGCTATCCCTCATGGACTATTCACCATACATGGCTCTTGATGAGGACATCCCTAGTACATTGCAACTTAAACAAGATGAAGTGAGACTTGGACCAATGACAAGATCAAGGACCAAGCTATTGGAACAACAGGTGAATTCAATCCTTAATGATTATGCTATTTGTGATTATGAGAATTTTATACTGCCTAAATCTTTGCATTTATGTGTGCTTAGGTTTATTGATAACACAAATGTTATGGAGGAGATCAATTATACAAGTGGTGAAAACAAAGGAGCCATGGTGAAAACAATACTAGAAGATGGTGAAAACAATGATGCCATGTTGAGAACAAGTTTAAACCAAAACCAATGAAACCCTAGCCTCTAGTTTGTATTGCTGCTAAGCATACTACTTGAAGTTTACCCTTGCAAAGTTGTGTGATATCTTGTTATTACATCTGGGAATAGGGGGATACATGACCACTTGTGATCTTTGATTACTTGTGCAAGAGTGTGTAGTTGAGAATATCCAAAGAGCTTGATTGTTGTTGCATCTGGCAACAGGGGTCTGCTAAGTGAGAGGTCTCAGTGTAGCACTAGTTATCACAAAATCCAGAAAACCACAAAGAGAGAGAGAGCTCAACGAGAAGATCGGGCCTCCCCATATCATCTTGGTATCAGATTCTCAGGTTTACTCGGTGAGCAAAGTTATCTTTACTTTTAGTTGTTTTTATTCCTATCCAGAAAAAGCCAAAAAAATTAGGTTAGATTTGCCAGAGACTAGATCAACACCAAATTGCTACTCTAATTGCTGTTTCTTGTTGATTTGTGTATCTGTTTTTCTGTTTTTAGGGTTCCACTTTTATGTTTGTTTCCATCAATATCAAAAATCTTATCAAAAAATAGTCGTGTGGTTGTGCTCGGGAAAGTCTAGACCTACATCTTGTTGCAAGGTGATCTAGTTTTTCGAGTTGTTATTGTTGCGGGATAGATTGGTTCTATTTGTGCTTGAATGCCTAGCCAAACTCGGATTGCAATCCGTTTTATACCATGGCAGAAAATTCCCTACCGCAGCCCTAATCCTACTCGCACTCGGAAGCCTGCCGTGGGTCGGATTCCGCTCCAAAACGCTGCCGCCGCTGCCGCCACTTGCGCGCACCACTCCCACCCGCAATCGGATTCGCCTTACCAGTGCCATAAAATCCTTACCGCGCGCCCCACCCGCAACACACACCACACGTTTCACCGCAAAACGCACACACCCGCTGCCGTACGCTCTGCCGTGAGCCGTTTTTCAGCAGAAATCGCTGTCGTACGGCAGAAAACTGCTGTTTTCTCTGCCGTGAGCTGTAAGTGCTGCCGTGAGTTCGTTTTTGCTACTGTTTTCATTAGTTTTCTTTTGTTCTTTCCTGTTTAATCATTAGGTCATCCTTCTGAACTTTGTTTAGCCTTAGACACAAGCCTTTCTACAGCCAAATTTAGGTACCTTACCCAAAGACTAGCTGTTTAATTGCTCTACGGGCTGCTCAAATTTCTGTCCACTAGTTGTTTTTCATCTAAATTCTTGCTCCTAGTTGATTCAAAGGCTATTGAAAAAATCAAAAAAATAGAGAAAAAGTAAAAAGTATAAAAAAATAGAAAAGAAAGAAAAAATCAAAAGAGGCCGTGCTACTATCACTAGTGGAAGCTATTTCATATTGGATATTTTGTGCCTGTTTCATTGAGTATTTGCTAGTGTCTTTCTAAGTGCTTGCAAAATCTCTACCATATATTTTCTAAGCCACAATTGTCTCCAAGTGTGAGTGTGTTTTCCTTAGTACCTTTTATCACATTAAGCAGTGCATTGGAGTTGTTATTTTGGTGTTGTTAGGAATCCCAACCAAGCCCCACCAAAAACCCTGTTTGCATTGTTATACTTGATAGCTCGGTTATTCTCTTCTCACACCAAAGCACATTGATCATTGCTCCTTGTTGGTAAGTTGATCTTTTTCTCTCTTGGAACATCAAGTGAAGCCATCTTTGCTTGGTTTTGAGTGAGTTGAGAGAGGCACCACAAACCCATTGATTATTTTTGTTACTAACAAATTAATCATGAGTTCCTCTAGTGATGTTGATGTGCAGGCAAAGAAGAAACCCGAGGATACTGTCTCAATGGAATGAGTATGAAGCTTTGAGAGATCATATGTACAAAAGAATTGCTTATGTGGTTGAGAAAAGTGACGATCAATTGAGAGAAGATTTGAATACACTTGATTTGAAAATAGAAGCTTGTGCCTCTCAAGATTCTGTTGATGAGATTAAGGAAGCTTTGAGGACATTGACTCAACAAGTGGCTACAATTACAAATATAGTGCAACAATTTCAACAAGCACCTCAAGCTATTGCTCAAATTGAGGATGGGAGAGGAAATAATAATGGAGGCCGTGGCGATATGGCAAGAAGAATACCATTGGAAAATAATAGAGAGAATGATGGCTTGGGAAAACCAAAATTCTCTATCCCTAGTCTTGCTTGTGATTCTGAAGATGTGGAAGAGTACTTGATGTGGGAGCTAAAAATTGAGAAATTGTGGAGACTCCATGACTATCCGAGGAGAGGAAAGTGAACCTTGCATCTTCTTCCTTTGATGGCTATGCTCTTTTGTGGTGGGATGGAATTACAAAAGATAGAGAAGAAAAAGAAGAGGAGGAGGTGAACACATGGAGAGAGATGAAGCAATTGTTGAGAGAAAGATTTGTTCCCAAGAATTATATTAGAACTCTCTATGACAAATTGCAACAATTGAAGCAAGGAACCAAGGCAGTTGATGCCTACTACAAGGAGATGGAATTAATTATTCAAAGGGCTCGGATTAGAGAGGCTCCTGAACAAACAATGCAAAGGTTCTTGAGTGGATTACAATTCAAAGTGAAAAGCATTGTGAGGCATGTTCCTTACAACAATATGAGTGAATTACTTCATCAAGCAAGGGAGGCCGAAAAGAGATTGCAAGAAGAGCTACAAGTGAGTGCAAGGAGAAGTTTCCCTTCACAAAAATCAATTTTTTCATCACCTACACCTCCCACTACTACTACCCGTGGGACTCCTAGTTCCAAACCCGAGCCAAATTCAACAAGTTCCAAGAAAATTACTCCATCTACTTCGGGTTCTAGTGGTGCTACACCTCCTACAAGGAATAGAGACATGGCTTGCCATACTTGTGGAGGAAAAGGTCATTTTAAGAGGGATTGCCCAAACAAGAAAATTATGCTCCTCAATGCTAATGATGAATATGAGACTGGAGATGATGTTGATCCCAATGAGGAGGATGCATATGATGATGATGATGATGGTCCTATTGATGCCTATGCTACAAATTATCCAACTATTGTTTGCACCAAAGCCTTCAGTGTTGTTCCTAGCAATGATGAGAGCCAAAGATGCAATTTATTTCAAACCAAGGCAATTGTTGGTCCTAATATGGCTTGCAAGGTGATCATTGATGGAGGGAGTTGTAGAAATTTAGCAAGCAAGGAGTTATGTGCAAAGCTAAGGTTGAGATATATTCCACACCCACATCCATATTATATCCAATGGCTCAATGAGAAGGAGGACATAAAAGTATGCCAAATTGTGAGAGTGGAGTTCCAAATTGGACCATACAAGGATACTATTGAGTGTGATGTTGTTCCCATGTCGGTTTGCCACCTATTACTTGGAAGGCCATGGCAATTTGATAGAAAGGTGCTACACAATGGGAGACCAAACACTTACCAATTGAATTGGCACAATAAGGACATCATATTAAGGCCTATGACACCCCAACAAATAGTGAATGAATCAAGGCAAAAAGTGGAAGTGAATGTTGAGAAGGAGAGTGAGAGGGAAAATATGAGTGAAAACAATACTTCTATGGGGGAAAACAAACCTAGGCCGAGTGGTAAAAGTAAGGGAGTGAGCCTTTTGACAATGTTAGCCACCAAAGAAGATTTGAGAGAGTTTGAGAATGATCCTAGCCTACTACCTATAGTGCTCATGCACAAGGGGGAAATTTTGGTTTCTAATGACATGACTCCTCTTTCTATTGGTGTTTCTAATGTTTTGCAGGAATTTGATGATGTTTTTCCAGAAGAAGTGCCCTCGGGATTGCCACCATTGAGAGGGATTGAGCACCAAATTGATTTAATTCCTGGATCTTCATTACCAAACCGAGCTCCCTATAGGACAAATCCCCAAGAGACAAAGGAAATTCAGAAACAAGTACAAGATCTTCTTGATAAAGGTTACATCCGAATAAGCTTATCTCCTTGTGCTGTTCCTGTCATATTAGTTCCTAAGAAAGATGGTACTTGGCGCATGTGTGTAGATTTTAGAGCAATTAACAATATCACTATTCGTTATCGTCATCCTATACCATGTTTGGAAGACATGTTAGATGAATTAAGTGGTAGTTCTGTTTTCTCTAAAATTGATTTGCGTAGTGGTTACCATCAAATAAGAATGAAAGAAGGGGATGAGTGGAAAACAGCCTTTAAAACAAAATTTGGTTTACATGAGTGGTTAGTAATGCCTTTTGGATTAACTAATGCACCTAGTACTTTCATGAGATTAATGAACCATGTTTTGAGAAATTTTATTGGAAAGTTTGTGGTTGTTTACTTTGATGATATTCTCATATATAGCCACAATGAACATGAACACATTGATCATATTAGACAAGTCTTGCATGTGCTAAGAGAAAATAAATTGTATGGAAATTTAGAGAAGTGCACTTTTTGCAAAGATAAGGTCATATTTCTTGGTTATGTTGTCTCTAAGCATGGGATAGAAGTTGATGAATCTAAAATTTAAGCAATTAAAAATTGGCCAATTCCCATGAATGTGAGTCAAGTAAGAAGTTTTAATGGACTAGCTGGGTTTTATAGAAGATTTGTGAAAGATTTTAGTACTATTGCTGCCCCTTTAAATGATTTGACTAAGAAAGGTGTAAATTTCGAGTGGGGGTTGCTCAAGATATTGCTTTTGATACTTTGAAAAATAAGTTGATTTCGGCTCCATTATTGATGCTACCAAATTTTAATAAACAATTTGAGATTGAATGTGATGCTAGTGGCATAGGTATTGGAGGAGTGTTAATGCAAGATAAGAAACCAATTGCTTATTTTTCTGAAAAATTACATGGAGCACAATTGAATTATTCTGTCTATGATAAAGAATTGTATGCACTTGTTAGAGTACTTGAGGTTTGGAAACATTATTTGTGGCCAAAGGAATTTATTATACATTCTGATCATGAGGCATTGAAATTTTTAAAGAATCAATCCAATCTTAATAAGAGACATGCTAAATGGGTAGAATTTATTGAATCTTTTCCATACATTATTAAACACAAGAAAGGATTAGATAATGTGGTAGCTGATGCTTTGTCTAGGAAAAATATGCTACTCACTAAATTGGATGTTCAAGTTTCGGGTTTACAAGAATTAAAACCACTATATGCTCAAGATAGAGAATTTTCTACACCCTATAGTAAATGTTCTAATGTGAAGGCTTGGGATAAGTATCATATACATGATGGATTTTTGTTTAGAGCTAACAAATTATGTATTCCCGAGTGTTCTTTGTGTTTGATGTTATTACATGAATCTCATAGTGGTGGATTGATGGGTCACTTTGGACGAGAGAAAACATTGCTTATGTTGGCTGAAAATTTCTATTGGGCACATATGAGGAGAGATGTCTATAGATTTGTGCAAAGGTGTATTACATGCAATAAAGCCAAGTCCAAATTGAAGCCCCATGGATTATATACTCCATTGCCAACACCAACTACACCATGGGAAGATATAAGCATGGATTTTGTGTTAGGCTTGCCAAGGACAAAAAGGGGACATGACTCAATTTTTGTGGTGGTGGATAGATTTTCCAAGATGTCACACTTCATTGCTTGCCACAAAAGTGATGATGCTTCCCACATTGCTACACTATTTTTCAAGGAGATAGTAAGACTACATGGAGTACCAAAGACAATTGTTTCGGATAGAGATGTGAAATTCATGAGTTACTTTTGGAAAACATTATGGGGGAAGCTTGGAACCAAATTGTTGTTTTCTACAACATGTCACCCTCAAACAGATGGACAAACCGAGGTGGTGAATAGAACTTTGTTCACATTGTTGAGAACTATGATCAAAAAGAATTTGAAGGAGTGGGAACATTGTTTGCCACATGTGGAGTTTGCCTACAATAGAGTTGTGCATTCAACTACTCAACTATGTCCTTTTGAGGTGGTATATGGATTTCGGCCTACTACACCACTTGATTTATTACCACTTCCTATTCAAGAGAGAATTAACATGGATGCATCAAAAAGGGCTGATTTTGTCAAAAAGATACATGAGAAAACTATGGATGCTATAGAGAAGAAAGGGAAGGATGTTGCTCAAAGGAGGAATCAAAAGAGAAAGGAAGTTATTTTTCAAGAGGGAGATTTGGTATGGGTACACTTTCGAAAGGATAGGTTCCCCAAGCTAAGGAAATCAAAATTATTGCCAAGAGGTGCTGGTCCTTACAAAGTGATTGCAAAAATAAATGACAATGCTTACAAGATAGATCTTCCAATTGATGAGTTTGGAGTGAGTAATTCCTTCAATGTTGCTGATTTGACACCATATCATGGAGAGAACCTTGATTTGGACATCAAGGCTTTTCAAGGGGGGGAGGATGATGAGGACATCCCTAGTACATTGCCACTTAAACAAGATGAAGTGAGACTTGGACCAATGACAAGATCAAGGACCAAGCTATTGGAACAACAGGTGAATTCACTCCTTAATGATTATGCTATTTGTGATTATGAGAATTTTATACTGCCTAAATCTTTGCATTTATGTGTGCTTAGGTTTATTGATTACACAAATGTTATGGAGGAGATCAATTATACAAGTGGTGAAAACAAAGGAGCCATGGTGAAAACAATACTAGAAGATGGTGAAAACAATGATGCCATGTTGAGAACAAGTTTAAACCAAAACCAATGAAACCCTAGCCTCTAGTTTGTATTGCTGCTAAGCATACTACTTGAAGTTTACCCTTGCAAAGTTGCGTGATATCTTGTTATTCCATCTGGGAATAGGGGGATACAGGACCACTTGTGATCTTTGATTACTTGTGCAAGAGTGTGTAGTTGAGAATATCCAAAGAGCTTGATTGTTGTTGCATCTGGCAACAGGGGTCTGCTAAGTGAGAGGTCTCAGTGTAGCACTAGTTATCACAAAATCCAGAAAACCACAAAGAGAGAGAGAGCTCAACGAGAAGATCGGGCCTCCCCATATCAGCTCTCCACACCGCATGAACATCAACACCGACTTGAAGACTTGGAAGGAGTACATACCGTTCGTCACGTTCTGTATGTAGTTCGACAAGCGCATCAACCACAACACATTCTCCATCTACATCCCACACGTCAAGATCTACACGGAGTTTGACAATCGCGTCAACGATAATGCACTCTCCGTCTACATCCCACACGTTAAGATGTACATGGAGTTCGACAAGAGCATCAACGACAACGCATTCTCCATCTACACCCCACACGTCAATATGTACTTGGAGTTCGACAAGCGCATCAACAACAACACATTCTCCGTCTACATCCCACATGTCAAGATGTAATTGGAGTTGACAAGAGCATCAACGGCAATGCATTCCATGACTACATACCAAACGTCAAGATGTACATGAACTTTGACAAGCGAATCAACGACAATGCAAGCAACGGAGTGGCGTGCAACCAATACGTCAAGTTCATCTACACTCAACCATTTCCGCAAGCAATGGAGCAACCACCTCTTGAGCTATTCGACGACTACTACACCGCCATTCGCAATCTTCATCAACCAGCCAAAGAGGACTATTTCAAGATCTTCATCACATTTGGGCTACCCCCACTACGAGCGTACCTTTCCATGGCCTTCGATAAGTGGGTCAACTTCAACGACATATTCGTCGTCAACTTTCCGTCTCCCTCTCATAGTGACAAACACGAAAGGCCGGATCAAGAGTCGAGGACAACTCTTTTCCAAGGGGGGGGAGATGATACAGCACACCCCATTCCACCAAGCCCTACATCGATACAAGACAAGGTGAACTCACTCCTCTCTCCATATGACTTTGGTGTCTTGGTGAATGGTGCGCTACCTCATGAAAATACCCTATGTGTGCTCAGGTTTGATCCCACAATGGAGCCCCAAGATGATTCCCAAGAAGATCAAGAACATGCCCAAGATGGTGCCCAACATGCTAGCAAGGATGGCCAAGAAGATGGACTCGAGGAAGAAGAAGAGAAGGGAAAATGAGATTTACCCAGGAAACCCGGCCTAGGCCGGCGACCATACAGAGCGGCCGGCCTCCAGGCCAGCCTTAGCCCGGCCTAGGCCGGCTTTCCTGTGCGCAAGGTCGGCGACCCAACAGAAGACCCCGACCTCCAGGCCGGCCTCAGCCTGGCCAGATCGGCTCCCCTGCGTGGAAAAGGGGAAAACTCCCTTTTCACCCGTCACCTACCCCCTTGGCTATATAAGGGACCACTTGGACTAGATCTAGGGTTAGAGATGAATTTAGATTGTTGAGCTTTGCTCTTGTACCCCTCCTGTGAGGCTACTCCTATGATTTGTATCTAAGACCGTATCAAGGCTACTCCTATGATGTGTATCTAGGATCGTATCAAGATTCATCGGGTTTCCTATCCTTTCCCTCTTGGGATTCAGTTAGGGACTTTCCAATCTTCCTCAACTAACCCTTGAGGTTCTATTGGCGTGGTGGACCGGCCACGGGTGTGAAGCGGTTTCCGAAAAGGTGAGTTCGGTTGGATCGATCGTTCCGTAGGCGTCCGTTGCGCTTAGTTGACTGGAGATCGGGTCTTTCAGTTCTTGCTAGTTATCTCCCCTTTGTTTCCCCACGATTCCCCTCGATTCCTCGTGTTCTTCGTGTTCATCGTTCGTTCTTCGTGTTCTTGGTCAATTCATGAAGATCGGGCCACCCAAGAGGCCAAGCCTATATCAAGAAGGCAAAGGTAACCAAGGCGGTGAGCGGTCGACGGGGCAGAAATGTGCAGCGGTGAACAAAGATCTAACTGTCTGTGGCGAAAGGCATCACCCAATGACTCGTGGAGTCTCTGACCATCAACGACGCTTTGGGGACTATTGGTGGGAGGCAAGGAAGGACGATGTGCAAGCCGTCAAGGAGCACATTGTCGGGGGGTATATGTACCGTACGGACCTCGGATCTATAGAATGGTGTTATGTGTACCAGTCATGATACTAGACCAAAGGTTACTGGGGTTAGCACCCCCAGGTCGAGTAAACATCGGCAGTCAAGGGTCAGAATGGATCACCGGCTCCACAACCCATCGATTCTGACATAACGTTGGGAATAGCTATCATTGCATAAAAAAAGATCGAGACTCGGAACATCTAGCACATAACCGACTATACGACTCAAAGAATGTGTTGGATGTATGCCCAAGAGACAATAGAATACATCAATTTCATGATTAATGTATTATGTTTTTATGCTATAACTGCTATGGTCACTTAATATGAGATTCGGAGGAAAACCCATACGCACGTGTAGAAACATGAACACACTTTTATAACTGATAGGGACATAATAGAGGTCCATGAAGATCATTTATGCTTGAGTTGGAAAGAAATATTGAGTCTCACTGATGTTTATTATAAGGTGAATTCTTTCCTAGTAATAAATAATATTTGTGTTTATGAGAATGTTATACTACCTAAGCCTATGAATTTATGTATGATTAGGTTTATTAATAACACAAACATGGATGGAGAAGAGCAAGCAAGGAGCAAAGGAAGGAGGCATAGAAAACAACAACAAGGAAAGAATGTTTCAATTCGGACTGCCAGGAGTCCCGAATTTGAAATAGTCATGGATTCTTCATACGGGCTCAAAATACAGCAAACTAGCACAATCCGATTAGGAAATTTGAAGGGCTTTCCAATGGATCCGGCCCCATCAAGAAATTCGACTCGTGCAAGTCGTGGTGACCGAAACAATCAATCCACGGATAGTTTTCTGCCAGTTTCCAAATAGAGTCCAATTGGCTGCACCCATGTGGGGTCAGTTTGTATCCGAGTTGGAGGAGTCCAAACGAGTAGGAATAGGTCCAATTTCGTGGGGAACATCCCCTCCCTCATATATAGCTACCACCTGCGTGTGGAATAGAGGAGACCAAGTTTAAGATGAACCCTAGATTCCAGAGTTGAACTATGTTCATCTGAAATTATGCCCACCTTGTTGGTGGTGTTACTCAAGTCAAAGTTGCGTGATATCTTGTTATTACATCTGGGAATAGGGGGATACAGGACCACTCGTGATCTTTGATTATGTGTGCAAGAGTGTGTAGTTGAGAATATCCAAAGGGATTGGTTGTTGTTGCATTGGCAACAAGGGTCATCCAAGTGAGAGGTCTCAGTGTAGCACTAGTTATCACAAAATCCAGAAAACCACAAAAAGAGAGAGAGAGAGTTCATCGAGAAGATCGGGCCACCTCATATCATATGGTATCAGATTTCCAGGTTGCCTCGGTGAGAAAATTTATCCCTAGTCTAGTTGTTTTTATTTCCTATATAGAAAAAGCCACACACAAAAATTTAGGTCTAGTTGTTGCCATAGCCTTAGATCACCATTGTCAAGTGTCTAGTTGCTGTCTTGTGTTGATTTTGTGTTTCTTTTTCTCCTTTTGTGTCTTCTTCTAGTCGGTCTAGGTTTAGGGTTCTTGGTTCTTCGTGTCCTTCCTCTAGAGTCCACCGAGATCCCCTCCAATTCCCAATCCGTGTGGTGCTTTTGTTCCAATTTGAGTTGGACTCGAAGTTCTGCCGCGGCAACAAAACTCAGCCGAATCGCTGCCGCCACCAGATCCCTGTCGCAGTCGGAGTCACCACCGTTCCGCGCCTTACAAATCCCGCCCGCAGCACAACCCCACGCTTACCATCCGCAACCCCCGCGCGCTGCCGCGGCACCCGATCTCGCCAAATCGCTGCCGCGCCCTCGATCCCTGCCGCTCACTTCACAGCTGCCGCGCGCTGATCCGCCTCACACCACCACCGCAAAACACACCCGCGCGCGCCCGTTTTTCCTTACCACATTGATCACAGCGCGCTGCCGCGGTACCAAAACTCACAGATTCGCTGCCGTGGTTCAAAATTTCTGCCGTGGGGACTTCCATTAGTATAGATAGTTTCGGTTTTATTTTTTCTTTTCCAATTTCTTTAGGGTTTCAAGTCTGAGCTTTGTGAGCCTTAGACAAAGCTTTTCTACAGCAATAGATAGGTACCTTACCCAATAAGAAGAGCTATCTTTTGCTCGTTTTCAGGCTGCTCTTTATCACATACTTGTGTCACATTGTTCATAGTATAGTTATCACTTCATAGTTTGCTCCTAGTGTTGTTATTTGGCCAGTAAAAAGTATAAAAAAAAAGAGAAAAGAGAAAAGAGAAAAAGAGAAAAACAGAATTGAGGAAAGCAAAAAGGCCTTGAGTTACATTGATATATTTGTGGAGCTGTTTTAATCATTGCTATATTGACACACCATTGAGCAATCTTGTGCCTGAATATTATTTGAGCTTGGCTAGTGTCTTTCCAGTGCATTGCAAAATTTCCTACACATATTTGCATGGCCACATTTGTCTCCATACTTGGTGTGTGTTTCCCTAGGTGTTATTTTATCATCACAAGCAGCAAATAGGACTTGTTTTTGGTGTTGTTAGGAATCCCAAGCCGAGATCCACCATATACCTTGTTTGTCTTTGTGATACTATCATATCCTGGGTATTCTCTTCTCACACTTGGTACACTTTTCATTGGAACTTGTGGTAAGTTGATCCTTTTCACTTTGGAACAATAAGTGAAGCCATCTTTGCTTGGTTTTTGAGTGAGTTGTGAGAGAACACCACAACCCATTGATTTTGTTTTCACTAACATAATGGGTGTTTCTAGTGTTGTTGAGTATTTGCAGGTTACTAAGGGAACTAAAGAAGTGATTCAAGATATGCAAGCACAAGTCTCCTATATGTCCACAATGGTTCATAACATGCATCAAAGCTTACTAGCTAAGGGTGTTTTAGTTGATGAGGAGCACTATACAAAATTGAAGCAATTAAGACAAGGAGAAAAATCATTGGATGCATATTACATAGAGATGATTTCATTGCTACATTTATCTCGGGTTCTAGAGGATGAACAAAGTACAATGCAAAGATTTTATGCAGGGTTACTATTTTCAATTAGACTCCAAGTGAGGCGCGTTGAATATAGTACTTTGGATGAATTATTGCACATAGCAAGGAAAATAGAAAAGAGGATGGCCGAAGAGGTTCCTATGGCTCCAAGAAGAATTTTTCCACCAATCCAAACGCCAAGCATTACCAATACTAATGAAATAATATCTATTCCTAGTGTTGTTTCTTTTCATGTGCAGACTTTTGAAGAAAGGGAGCCCATAGTAACATCATCACCACCACCATTGGAGGAGCATGTCATTGTTCCTAGTATTGTTTCTTGTGATTTGCAGGTTACTTTTGAAGAAAGGGAGCCACAACAAGTAGAACCTGCATCACAATTTGAGGTATATGAATTGGTACCTAATAATTATGAGGAGGATGCTATTGATAAAGGTGCTGATTTCGTGTTACCCCTCTCAAGTATTGATTTATGTGAACCCACTAAATTGCTAGTTGATTCTTGTGAGTTAACAAGCATAGATAGTCTACCTACATGTGATAATGTGTTTATTTCGAAATTTAATCATGTGGTGTTGATTTCACATAAAGAAGTACTTGCTAAAATACCACCTAATGATATTGTGGATTACATCATGTTAAATGAATCAATTAGTGTGCAAAGTGCTATGAAAAAGGTTGCTGAAATTTCATATGTAAATTCTAGCAATTTTGTTTCTTCTTTCACTTTTAACTTGATTGGTGATTCTAACATGAGTGAAATTTTTATGGTGGATCACATATGCATAACTTGTGATAAAGTGGCCGAATTGAACATTGGTTTACCTTGGGTCGATAAGCTACAACTTCCTACATATGAGCATGATTTTACACATATGTTTGGTTTGCCACAATATTTGTCACATACATGTGCTAGTAAATTGTTCTTCACTTATATTTGCAAATTGAGTTGCAATTTTCATGAGGAAAATCATAAGCATGTTCACTCCTTTGAGTGTATTAATAAAAACAAATTTGATCATAGATCTTCTGTGAGAACACTTCACTTGATACTAAACAATAAAAATATATACACATATGATTCTCCTTTTGATCATGATTTTTTAGCTTCACTTATATTTGCAATTGTGATTGCTATTTTATGGAGTGCTATGATAATTATGTGATGTTTACAAGCAAAATTCGTGCTCACATGTCTAGGGCACAATTTTATGATATGATAACAACTAATGCACCTCATTATAGTTATATGTATTGTGCATACACGTTGTTCTTTTTGTTTATTCCACTTTCAGCATACAACAAGCCGAGGACGTCTTGTCTTGAAGAAAGGGAGGATGATAGGGACATAATAGAGGTCCATGAAGATTATTTATGCTTGAGTTGGAAAGAAATATTGAGTCTCACTGATGTTTATTATAAGGTGAATTCTTTCCTAGTAATAAATAATATTTGTGTTTATGAGAATGTTATACTACCTAATCCTATGAATTTATGCATGATTAGGTTTATTAATAACACAAACATGGATGGAGAAGAGCAAGCAAGGAGCAAAGCAAGGAGGCATGGAAAACAACAACAAGGAAAGAATGTTTCAATTCGGACTGCCAGGAGTCCCGAATTTGAAATAGTCATGGATTCTTCATACGGGCTCCAAATACAGCAAACTAGCACAATCCGATTAGGAAATTTGAAGGGCTTTCCAATGGATCCGGCCCAATCAAGAAATTCGACTCGTGCAAGCCGTGGTGACCGAAACAATCCACAGATAGTTTTCTGCTAGTTTCCAAATAGAGTCCAATTGGCTGCACCCATGTGGGGTCGATTTGTATCCGAGTTGGAGGAGTCCAAACGAGTAGGAATAGGTCCAATTTCGTGGGGAACATCCCCTCCCTAATATATAGCTACCACCTGCGTGTGGAATAGAGGAGACCAAGTTTACGATAAACCCTAGATTCCAGAGTTGAACCATGTTCATCTGAAATTATGCCCACCTTGTTGGTGGTGTTACTCAAGTCAAAGTTGCGTGATATCTTGTTATTCCATCTGGGAATAGGGGGATACAGGACCACTCGTGATCTTTGATTACGTGTGCAAGAGTGTGTAGTTGAGAATATCCAAATGGATTGGTTGTTGTTGCATTGGCAACAAGGGTCATCCAAGTGAGAGGTCTCAGTGTAGCACTAGTTATCACAAAATCCAGAAAACCACAAAAAGAGAGAGAGAGTTCATCGAGAAGATCGGACCACCTAATATCAATAACCCTTAATCATGTCTCATAGACGAAATCATTAATATTAGATGACCATGTTTTCCTCGTCATGGACATTTGTTATGTCAATATTAATGGGAGCACAATGTTGTTTCAATATTATGGTTGGGTAGACCTGATGCTACGCCTCGATGGTGCAAGAATTCTTGCTGCTTCTGATGGCGTGTTGGGAACCCAAAGAGGAGGGTGTGATGAGTGTAGCGGTAAGAATTTTCCTCACTTAAGAACCAAGGTTATCAATCCAGTAGGAGAAAGAGGATCTTCGGAAGGTTGATGCCACTGACGGTGGTGATGGCGCCTCACCGGTGTCAGCAACAACGTGGAACCTGCACACAACACAACCAAAATACTTTGTCCCAACGGTACAGTGAGGTTGTCAATCTCACCGGTCTTGCTGAAAACAAAGATTAGCCGTATAGTGTGGAAAATGGTGTATGCTTGCAGTAAGTAAAGAAAGGAGGAAATTGTTGTGGTTTGTTTAACAGTGTAGGAAAATGGACCGGGGTTCATAGGTTCACTAGTGGTGTCTCTCCATAAAAGATAGCATGCTCGGTGAACAAATTATAGCTAGGCAATTGACAAATAGAGATTGCCCCGTAGTGCACATTCATGACACGATGACTACTATGATATTTAGTGCGGGCATTACAACAATATACATAGACCGTAATCCAACTGCATCTATGACTAATAATCCACCCTCAGGTTATCATCCGACCCCCCTTAGGTATTAAGTTGCAAACAACAAATAATCGCATTAAGCAATGTGTGTAATGTAAGCAATGATTGTGCACGCGGGCACTCATACCGTTGTTTTCTCCGTAGTGGCAACAACACATCCTCCCCCATCACGTTTCTCTCACTCGAGCACAGGCGAAAAGGAGGCATGAACCCAACTATCGAGCATAAATACCCCCTCTTGGAGTCACTAGCAACTAATTGGCCAGAGCAACCACTAGCAACGGAAAGCATGCAAGATCACAAATAACATATGCAATAAAGACTATAATGAACTTGGCATAAGTTCAATATTCACCGGATCCCAGCAAACACAGCACATAGAGTTACATAAGAACAATCTCGATCATGTTAGGCAGCTCACGAGATCTAAACATTGAGGCATAGGATGAGAAGACAACCATCTAGCTACTGCTATGGACCCGTAGTCCAAGGATGAACTACTCACACATCACTCCGGAGGCAGGCATGGTGATGAAGAGGCCTTCGGTGACGATCTCCTCTCTGGCAGGGTGCCGAGAGACAGCTTCAGAACCCCCCTGATCTAGGGTTGATGACGATGGCGGCTGCGAAACTTTTTGGGGATTTTTGATCAGGTGCCTAGGGTTTTCCTTCAGAGGGGAATAAATAGGCGAAAGGGCAAAGGCGATGGAGCCCTGAGGGGGCCCACACCACCCCGCGACGTGGCCAAGGGGGCGCCACCCTATGGTGTGGGCCCCCTGAGGCCCCTCTCTGGGTCTCTTCGGGACTCCGTGGAACCTTCGGGAATTCTAAGACTTCCGGGCTTCAAATTTTCCAATTCTGAGAATATTTCCAGAACAACTTTTCTAAAAATAAAAACAACAGAAAACAGGGAACTGGCTCTGTGGCATCTTGTCAATAGGTTAGTCCGGAAAATCGATAAAAATGACATAAAGAAGGGAGAAAACATGTAGCAAATGGCATAATATCATCATGGAGCATCAGAAATTATAGATACGTTGGAGACGTATCAAGACCCAAGTAGTTGAGATACTACGAGATTGGTAATCACAGATTGGTCATTTTATTTGCTTCCTTAGACCATGAGAATATTCAATGATGTTTACCGTAAGGATCATTTTGGTATAGTTAAGTATCACAATGTAAACTGGGTGGTCAAAAAGTCTAACACTGGGTGGTCACGAAAGTATTCATTCATTGTGTTAGTTTAAGATTGGGAATTACTCCTTTAGTTAATAGAGAGATACATCCAGGATCCACTCGGTGAAATAGCATCAGAAAATAAGTCTGCAGGCAAGCACATGACACTAGTCATGGGGATACTATGTCACGGTAACAAGTAAAAAGAATTATAACGATAACGGGACTAATGTGATAAGGCGATTAAAGAGTTTAATCACGGTCTTATCATTTATCTCATCCCGAGGTATTGATTGGTATTGTGAAGTAATAGAAACTTACTTAACAACCAACAGGTTCAGCAGTTTTCTTCGTATAACTTGTAAGAATCAATATGGACGTCCATGGTCCAGAAGTTGATTATTGGTTGGGAAATATGTTTTCCAATTATGTCTACTAGTTATCGAACCTGTAGGGGTCACACACTTAAGTCTTCAAAGTCTGTTGTTTGCAGTGGATTGGTCCGGAGGTGAGTAGGGTATCATTTGGGTAATTCCGACATGATAGAATAAATATTCAAGAGAGATTACGGAGGACATGAGATGTCTAGAGATGTTGGAAATATGTTTATGACATCAATAGGTAATGGTTGATATCATTACGATAGCATAGAAACAAGTCTGGTGTCAATTGGAGTCGTTTCACGAAAGTTACCATAAGAGAGAAATAATGCCGGTGTAGGCAGAATGTTATATGAGATATAACGAAGGACATGAGATGTCCCGGGGTGTTAGAAATATGTTTCTAACATCGTTAGATAATATCGATGATTTTATCTATAGGGGTAACTTAAAGTACAATATGGTCAACTAGAGGGAGGGTGAATAGGTGACTAAGAATTTTTCTTATTTCCCTTTTTAGATTGGGCTAAACGAGTAAAACACAAGGTTATCTAAATGTGCAACTAGGTGAACAACCTATGTGATACGATACAAAGTACGCAACGGAATCACTATGTAAAGCACAAGATAAATCACAAGTGTAATCAAGGAGACAAGGATATGTTTCCCGTAGTTCCTTCCCAAGTGAAGTACGTCTACGTTGGAGAGGTGTGGAGCCACCTAAGCACTCCAATAGCACGGATGTGCATGCTACGCCTTGATGGTGCCTTGACGGGGAGACTTCTTGATGATGATGAATTTAAAGTCCCCGACAAGGGCGCCAGAAATTCTTGTTGCTATGGATGGCATGTTGGGAACCCCAAGAGGAGGGTGTAACGCGTACAACGGTAAGAATTTCCATCAGTTAAGAACCAAGGTTATCGATCCAGTAGGGGAAAAAGGATCTTTGGAAGGTTGATGCCACTGACGATGGTGATGGCGCCTCACCGGTGTCAGCAACAACGCGGAACATGCACACAACACAACCAAAATACTTTGTCCCAACGGTACAGTGAGGTTGTCAATCTCACCGGTCTTGCTGAAAACAAAGATTAGATGTATAGTGTGGAAAATGGTGTATGCTTGCAGTAAGTAAAGAAAGCAGGCAATTGTAGTGGTTTGTTTAACAGTGTAGGAAAATGGACCGGGGTTCATAGGTTCACTAGTGGTGTCTCTCCATAAAACATAGCATGCAGGGTGAACAAATTACATCTGGGCAATTGACAAATAGAGGTTGCACCGTAGTGCACATTCATGACATGATGTCTACTATGATATTTAGTGTGGGCATTACAACAATATACATAGACCACAATCCAACTACATCTATGACTAATAATCCACCCTCAGGTTATCATTCGAACCCATTAAGTTGCAAGCAACAGATAATCGCATTAAGCAATGTGTGTAATGTAAGCAATGATTGTGCACGCAGGAACTCACACCGCTGTTTTCTCCCGAGTGGCAACAACACATCCCCCCTTCATATTTCTGTCACTCGAGCACAGGCGAAAAGGAGGCATGAACCCAACTATCGAGCATAAATACTCCCTCTTGGAGTCACTAGGAACTACTTGGCCAGAGCAACCACTAGCAACGGAAAGCATGCAGATCACAAATAACATATGCAATAAAGACTATAATCAACTTGGCATAATTTCAATATTCATCAGATCCCAGCAAACACAACACATAAAATTACATAAGAACAATCTCGATCATGTTAGGCAGCTCACGAGATCTAAACATTGAGGCATATGAGGAGAAGACAACCATGTAGCTACTGCTATGGACCCGTAGTCCAAGGGTGAACTACTCACGCATCACTCCGGAGGCACGCATGTTGATGAAGAGGCCTCCTGTGATGATCTCCTCTCCGGTAGGGTGCCAGGAGACAGCTTCAGAACCCCCCTCATCTAGGGTTGACGACGACGGCGGCTGCGGAACTTTTCGGGATTTTTGATCAGGTACGTAGGGTTTTCCTTCGGAGGGGAATAAATAGCCGAAACGACGACGTCGGTGGGCCACCAGGGTGGCCTCACCACACCCAGGCGCGACCAAGGGGGGCCGCGCCTGGCTATGGTGAGGGCCCCCTGGTGCCCGTCTTCGACTCCTCTTCGGACTTCTGGATGCTTCCGGGGAAAATAGGAACTTCGGGATTCGTGGGGTCCAATTCCGAGAATATTTCCAGAACAACTTTTCTGAAATAAAAAACAGCAGAAAACAGGGAACTGGCACTTGGCATCTTGTTAATAGGTTAGTCCCGGAAAACGTGTAAAAATGCTATAAGGAAGAGAGAAAACATGTAGCAATTGGCAAAATATTAACATTGAACATCAGAAATTATAGATACGTTGGAGACGTATCAAGCATCCCCAAGCTTAGTTCCTACTCTTCCTCGTGTAGGTAAATGATAAAACAAAATAATTTCTGAGGTGACATGCTACCACACAATTTTTATCATAATATGTAAAACAGAGCATGTAAACTAGGATTAAATGAACTAAAGTTCTGATCTATATTTGATATCAACAAGTAATGCATAAACAAATAAGAAGAAAAACTTTTCATGAATCAATACTAAAAGACTATCAACCATGCAAAGTTTATTAGAGATGATTTAAGCTTTCAATAACAATAATATCATGCACGTCAAATGATATGGGGTGGCCCAATCTTCTCAATGAGCTTCTCTCTCTTTTTGTAGATTTTATGATAATTGGATAACTAGTGCTACACTGATACCTCTCACTCAGCTGACCCCTGTTGCCAGATGCAACAACAATCAAGCTCTTTGGATATTCTCAACTACACACTCTTGCACAAGTAATCAAAGATCACAAGTGGTCCTGTATCCCCTATTCCCAGATGGAATAACGACATATCACGCAACTTTGCAAGGGTAAACTTCAAGTAGTATGCTTAGCAGCAATACAAACTAGAGGCTAGGGTTTTGTATTTTGGTTTAAACTGGATCTACCTATTCCACACGCAGGTGGAGGGATTATATAGGTGGTGGGTGCGGCCATAAGGGGATCATTGCGCAAGTTCCCACCTCCTACTAGGACTAGGAGTCCAACTTGGACTCAAACAGAGGATACAAGCCGATCCATCATTAAGGGATTCGGCCAATTATGGTATACAAACCATACCTATTTAAAATAGGATTTCTAAGTGGCACATTTGACTTGTTGGAGGCGCCCTCCCCTTGTCATGAAGAAATAACAATTGTTTTCATTGAATAACAATTGTTATTCTTTGTTTTCTTCATCTTGGACACTTGTTTTCACCATGGCTCCTTTGTTTTCACCATTTGTAATCTTGTTTTCCAGTTCTTCTTGGTTGTTTTCTTCATCCATGTTTGTGTTATCAATAAACCTGATCATACATAAATGCATAGACTTAGCTAGTATAAAATTCTCATTATCACAAACATCATAATCTATAAGGAGTGAATTCACCTGTTGTTCTAGTAACTTGGTCCTTGATCTTGTCATTGGTCCAAGTCTCACTTCATCTTATTTAAGTGGCAATGTACTGGGGATGTCCTCGTCATCCTCCCCCTCTTGAAAAGCCTTGATGTCCACATCAAGGTTCTCTCCATGATATGGTGTCAAATCAACATCATTGAAGGAATTACTCACTCCAAACTCATAAATTGGAAGATCTATCTTGTAAGCATTGTCATTTATTTTTGCAATCACTTTGTAAGGACCAGCACCTCGAGGCAATAATTTTGACTTCCTTAGATTAGGGAACCTATCCATCCGAAAGTGTACCCATACCAAATCTCCCTCTTGAAGAATAATTTCCTTTCTCTTCTTATTCATCCTTTGAGCAACATACTTCCCTTTCTTCTCTCTGGCATCCATTGTTTTCTCATGTATCTTCTTCACAAAATCAGCTCTTTTTTATGCCTCCATATTTGTTCTCTCTTGAATAGGTAGTGGTAGTAAATTAAGAGGTGTAGTAGGCTTGAATCCATAAACCACCTCAAAAGGACATAATTGAGTAGTTGAATGCACACTCTATTATAAGAAAACTCCACATGTGGCAAACAATCCTCCCACTCCTTCAAATTTTCCTTGATCATAGCTCTCAATAATGTGGACAAAGTTCTATTCACCACCTCGGTTTGTCCATCTGTTTGGGGATGACATGTTGTAGAAAATAGCAATTTTGTTCCAAGCTTCCCCCATAGTGTTTTCCAAAAGTAACTCATGAATTTCACATCTCTATCCGAAACAATTGTCCTTGGTACTCCATGTAGTCTCACTATCTCCTTGAAAAAGAGTGTAGCAATGTGGAAAGCATCATCACTTTTGTGGCAAGCAATGAAGTGTGACATCTTTGAAAATCTATCCACTACCACAAGAATTGAGTCATGTCCCCTCTTTGTTCTTGGCAAGCCTAACACAAAATCCGTACTTATATCTTCCCATGGTGTTGTTGGTGTAGGCAATGGAGTATATAATCCATGTGGCTTCAATTTGGACTTGGCTTTATTGAATGTGATGCACCTTTGCACAAATCTATACACATCTCTCCTCATATGTGCCCAATAGAAATTTTCAGCCAACAGAAGCAATGTTTTCTCACGTCCAAAGTGACCCATCAATCCACCACTATGAGATTCCTGCAATAACATCAAACGCAAAGAACACTCGGGAATACATAGTTTGTTAGCTCTAAACAAAAATCCATCATGTATATGATATTTATCCCAAGGCTTCACATTAGAACATTTAGTATAGGGTGTAGAAAATTCTTTATCGTGAGCATATAATGGCTTTAATTCTTCTAAACCCGAAACTTGCACATCCAATTCAGTGAGTAGCATATTTTTTCTAGACAAAGCATCAGCTACCACATTATATAATCCTTTCTTATGTTTAATAATATATGGGAAAGATTCAATAAATTCTACCCATTTAGCATGTCTTTTATTAAGATTGGATTGGTTCTTTAAAAATTTCAATGCCTCATGATCAGAATGTATAATAAATTCCTTTGGCCACAAATAATGTTTCCAAACCTCAAGAACTCTAACAAGTGCATACAATTCTTTATCATAGACAGAATAATTCAATTGTGCTCCATTTAATTTTTCAGAAAAATAAGCAATTGGTTTCTTTTCTTGCATTAACACACCTCCAATACCTATGCCACTAGCATCACATTCAATCTCAAATTGTTTATTAAAATTTGGTAGCATTAATAATGGGGCCGAAATCAACTTATTTTTCAAAGTATCAAAAGCAATATCTTGAGCAACCCCCACTCGAAATTCACTCCTTTCTTAGTCAAATCATTCAAAGGGGCAGCAATAGTACTAAAATCTTTCGCAAATCTTCTGTAAAATCCAGCTAGTCCATTAAAACTTCTTACTTGACTCACATTCATGGGAATTGTCCAATTTTTAATTGCTTCAATTTTAGATTCATCCACTTCTATCCCATGTTTAGAAACAACATATCCAAGAAATATGACATTATCTTTGCAAAAAGTTCACTTCTCTAAATTTCCATACAGTTTATTTTTCTTAGCACATGCAAGACTTGTCTAATATGATCAATGTGTTCATGTTCATTGTGGCTATATATGAGAATATCATCAAAATAAACAACCACATATTTGCCAATAAAATCTCTCAAAACATGGTTCATTAATCTCATGAAAGTACTAGGTGCATTAGTTAATCCAAAAGGCATTACTAACCACTCATATAAACCAAAGTTTGTTTTAAAGGTTGTTTTCCACTCATCCCCCTCTTTCATCCTAATTTGATGATAACCACTACGCAAATCAGTTTTAGAGAAAACAACACTACCACTTAATTCATCTAACATGTCTTCCAAACGTGGCATAGGATGACGATAACGAATAGTGATATTGTTAATTGCTCTACAATCGACACACATGCGCCATGTACCATCTTTTTTAGGAACTAAAATAACAGGAACAACACAAGGAGATAGGCTTATTCGAATATAACCTTTATCAAGAAACTCTTGTACTTGTTTCTGAATTTCCTTTGTTTCTTAGGGATTTGTCCTATAGGGAGCTCGGTTTGGCAATGATGATCCAGGAATCAAATCAATTTGGAGCTCAATACCCCTCAATGGTGGCAAACATGAGGGCACCTCTTCTGGAAAACATCATCAAATTCCTGCAAAACATTAGAAACACCAATAGAAAGAGGAGTCATGTCATTAGAAACTAAAATTTCCCCTTGTGCATGGGCACTATAGGTAGTAGGATAGGATCATCCTCAAACTCTCTCAAGTCCTCTTGGGTGGCTAACATTGTCAAAAGGCTCACTCCCTTATTTTTTCCACTCGGCCTAGGCTTGTTTTCACCCACAGAAGTTGTGTGTTTCACTCTTATTTTCTCTCTCACTCTCCTTCTCAAGATTCACTTCAGCTTTCTGTCTTGATTCATTCACTATTTGTTGGGGTGTCATAGGCCTCAATATGATATCCTTATTATTCCAATTCAATTGATATGTGTTTGCTCTCCCATTGTGTATAACTTTTCTATCAAATTGCCATGGCCTTCCAAGCAATAGATGGCAAACCGACATGGGAACCACATCACACTCAATTGTATCCTTGGATGGTCCAATTTGGAACTCCACTCTCACAATTTGGCACACTCTTATTTCCTCCTTGTCATTGAGCCATTGAATATAGTATGGATGTGGATGTGGAATATATCTCAATCTTAGCTTTGCACATAAATCCTTGCTTGCTAAATTTCTGCAACTCCCTCCATCAATAATCACCTTGCAAGCCATTTGAGGACCAACAATTGCTTTGGTTTGAAATAGATTGCATCTTCGGCTCTCATCACTAGGAACAATACTCAAAGCTTGTGTGCAAACAATGGTTGGATAATTTGTAGCAAAAACATCAATAGGACCATCATCATCATCATATGTATCCTCCTCATTAGGATCAGTATCATCTCCAATCTCATACTCATCATTAGCATTAAGAAGCATAATTTTCTTATTTGGGTAATCCCTCTTAAAGTGACCTTTACCTCCACAAGTATGGCATGTCATGTCTCTATTTCTTGGAGGAGGTGTAGCACCACCAGAACCCGAAGTAGAAGGTGTTGTTTTCTTGGAACTTGATGTATTTTCCTCGGGTTTGGTACTAGAATTCCCACGGGTTGCAGCAATAGGAGGTGTAGGTGACGAGAAATTGGATGTTTGTGATGAAAAACTCCTTCTAGCACTCACTTGTAGCTCCTCATTTAACCTCTTCTCGGCCTCCCTTGATTGATGCAATAATTCACTCATATTAGCATATGGAACATGCCTCACAATGCTTCTAATTTTGAATTGCAATCCACTCAAAAATCTTTGCATAGTTTGTTCTGGCTCCTCTCTAACCCGAGCCCTTTGAAGGATCAATTCCATCTCGTTGTAATAAGCATCCACAGATTTTGAGCCTTGCTTCAATTGTTGTAGCTTGTCATAGAGAGTTCTAATATAATTCCTTGGAACAAATCTTTCTCTGAGCAATTGTTTCATCTCTCTCCATGTATTCACCTCTTCTTGATCTTGTTCTTCTCTCAATTTTGTGATGCCATCCCACCACAAGAGAGCATAACCATCAAATCCAGAAGATGCAAGCTTCACTTTCCTCTCCTCGGGATACTCATGAAGTCTCCATAATTTCTCAATTTTGAGCTCCCACATCAAGTACTCTTCTACATCCTCAGAATCACAAGCAAGACTAGGGATAGAGAATTTTGGTTTTCCCAAGCCATCATCCTCTCTATTATTTTCCAATGGTACTCTCCTTGCCAAACCTCCACGGCCTCCAATGAAATTTCCTCTCCCATCATCAATTGGAGCAATAGCTTGAGGTCTTTGTTGTAGTTGTTCCACTAGAGTTGATAGATTTTTCATTTGTTGTGTCAATGTTCTCAAAGTCTCTTGAATAGCATCCACAAATTCTTGTGTTACAGCAGCCTCAATTTTCAAATCAAGAGTAGTCATCTCTTTCCTCAAAGTATCATCATTCTTGTCAATTTCAGTAGTAATCCTCCTGTACATGACATATCTCAATGCCTCATACTCATTCCACTTGACAATATCCTCGGGTTTCTTCTTTGCCTACACATCAACATCACTAGAATAACTCATGATTAACTTGTTAGTAACAAAATAATCAATGGGTTTGTGGTGCCTTTCACAACTCACTCAAAAACCAAGCAAAGATGGCTTCACTTAATGTTCCAAGAGTGAAAAGGATCAACTTACCAACAAGGAGCAATGAATAATGTGCTTTAGTGTGAGAAGAGAATAACCGAGCTATCAAGTATCACAATGCAAACAGGGTTTTTGGTGGGGCTTGGTTGGGAATCCTAACAACACCAAAATAACAACTCCAATGCCTGTCTAATGTGATGAAAATTACTAAAGGAAACACACTCACACTTGGAGACAAATGTGGCTAGCAATTATATGGAAGAGATATTTCAAGCACTAGAAAGACACTAGCAAATACTCTATGAAAACAGGCACAAGATTGCTCAATTGTCCACACAAATATCCAATATGAAAAGCTTCCACTAGTGATAATATAGCACGACCTCTTTTGATTTTTCTTTCTTTCTATTTTTTTCTATTTTTTCCTTTTTCTCTATTTTTTTTATTTTTTCAATGGCCTTTGAATCAACTAGGAGCAATAATATGATGGAAACCAAAAAGGTGGACAGAAATTTGATCAATTTGAGCAGCCTGTTAGAGCAATAAAACAGCTAGTCTTTGGGTTTTGGTACCTAAATATGGCATGTAGAATGGCTTTAGCTAGGGCTTATCAAAGATCAGCACATGAACCTAGAGATAAAACAAGGAATAACAAAAGAAAAACTAAGGAAAAAGGTGAAGAAACGAGCTCACGACAGCAACTTTGGTCCACGACAGAGAAAACGGCAATTTCGTGCCGTACGGCAGCGATTTTGGCCGAAAAACTGCTCACGCCAGAGCTCCTCACGGCAGCGCGCGGGTGTGTGCGGGGGTGTGCTGCGTTACGGTGCGGGCATGGGATTTTGTAAGCGCGCGCAAGGGAATCCGAGTGTGGCTAGGTGGTGCGATGGGGTGGCGGCAGCGGCGGCAGCGTTTTTGACGCGGTTTCGACCCACGGCAGGAGTCCGAGTGTGGCTAGGACAGTGACCACGACAGGATTTTTTTTGGCTACGGTAGGAAACGAATTCGAATATGATTATGACTAGGAACCCGTGGAGCAAATAGAAGCAATGATTTCCGCACTAAGAACAACTCGAAAAACTAGATCACCTTGCAAACAAGATGTAGGTCTAGACTTTCCCGAGAGAACAACCACACGGCAGGGATTTTTTTTGTGAGATTTTTTTTTATATAGATGAAACAAAAGAGAACTAGATGAACCCTAACCCTAAAATATGAAAAACTAAAAATAGAAAAAAAGATACGCAAATCAACAATAAACAACAATTAGAGTAGCAATTCGGTGTTGATCTAGGCTCTGGCAAAACTAACCTAATTTTTTGGGCTTTTTCTGGATAGGAATAAAAACAACTAAAAGTAAAAATAACTTGCTCACCGAGGCAACCTGAGAATGTGATACCAAGATGATATGGGGTGGCCCAATCTTCTCAATGAGCTTCTCTCACTTTTTGTGGATTTTCTGATAATTGGATAACTAGTTCTACAGTAAGACCTCTCACTCAGCTGACCCCTATTGCCAGATGCAACAACAATCAAGCTCTTTGGATATTCTCAACTACACACTCTTGCACAAGTAATCAAAGATCACAAGTGGTCCTGTATCCCCCTATTCCCAGATGGAATAACAAGATATCACGCAACTTTGCAATGGTAAACTTCAAGTAGTATGCTTAGCAGCAATACAAACTAGAGGCTAGGGTTTTGTATTTTGGTTTAAACTGGATCTACCTATTCCACACGCAGGTGGAGGGATTATATAGGTGGTGGGTGCGGCCACAAGGGGATCCTTGTGCAAGTTCACACCTCCTACTAGGACTAGGAGTCCAACTTGGACTCAAAGAGAGGATACAAACCGATCCATCATTAAGGGATTCGGCCAATTATGGTATACAAACCATACCTATTTAAAATAGGATTTCTAAGTGGCGCATTTGACTTGTTGGAGGCGCCCTCCCCTTGTCATGAAGAAATAACAATTGTTTTCATTGAATAACAATTGTTATTCTTTGTTTTCTTCATCTTGGACACTTGTTTTCACCATGGAAATATTGTTTTCACCATCTTCTAGTCTTGTTTACACCATGGCTCCTTTGTTTTCACCACTTGTAATCTTGTTTTCCAGCTCCTCTTGGTTGTTTTCTTCATCCATGTTTGTGTTATCAATAAACTTGATCATACATAAATGCATAGACTTAGGTAGTATAAAATTCTCATTATCACAAACATCATAATCTATAAGGAGTGAATTCACCTGTTGTTCTAATAACTTGGTCCTTGATCTTGTCATTGGTCCAAGTCTCACTTCATCGTGTTTAAGTGGCAATGTACTAGGGATGTCCTCATCATCAAACGATCTTCACAACCCCTGTTAGGATCAAGTCAAGCTTCCCACACGATGCAATGCTTGAATCTTAAACTATTTGCACACTAAAAACAAGCAAGTGTTCTGCGTTGGTCCCTGGCACCTGGGTGTTATGGCAAAGAGAACATTATGGGGGGTTTAGAAGGTCAATGGAAGAAAGGCTCACAAAGCTGAAAGTGGTCATTAGACAAGAGAAAGTCTTACAACCGAAGCTATGCAAGGAGTAGGGATTGCCACACAACGGATGCACATCGAGTTATAAGTGTATGAAAGCTCTCCAATGGAACTTGATGAGGACATCCCTAGTACATTGCCACCTAAACAAGATGAAGTGAGACTTGGACCAATGACAAGATCAAGGACCAAGCTACTAGAACAACAGGTGAATTCAATCCTTATTGATTATGCTATTCTTTATTATGAGAAGTTTATACTACCTAAATCTATGCATTTATGTATTCTCAGGTTTATTGATAACACAAGAATGAATGGAGATCATGGAGAGGAGATACACATGGATGAAGATGGGCTAGAAGAGGAGATGGAGATCAAGTACTAGCATGGTGAAAACAACCAATAACAAATGACATGATGACAAGGGGATGGTGCCTCCACAAGGTCAAATGCACTTAGTGTGGAAAACATTCCAAATATGTTATTCCCACACTCATTGATGAACAAGCAAGAGGAGGGCGCCCACAAAGGACATCTATGCGCCATAATGAGTCCTAATACTAGTAGGTTTGGTTTGTATACCAATTGTGGCCGCATCCCACTTAATTGGGTCGGTTTGTACCTTCCTTTGAGTCATAGTTGGACTCCTAGTCCTAGTAGGAGTCCTAGTCCTAGTAGGGAGAGGGTTGCTTGCGCAAGGCCCCCTTGTGGCCGCACCCCTCCACCTATATATGTCCTCCACCTGCGTGTGGATTAGACAGAACCAGTTTAAACCAAAAACCAACAACCCTAGCCTCTAGATTGTATTGCTTATTAAGCATTCATCTTGAAGTTTACCAATTGCAAAGTTGCGTGATATCTTGTTATTCCATCTGGGAATAGGGGGATACAGGACCACTTGTGATCTTTGATTACTTGTGCAAGAGTGTGTAGTTGAGAATATCCAAAGAGCTTGATTGTTGTTGCATTGGCAACAGGGGTCAGCTGAGTGAGAGGTCTCAGTGTAGCACTAGTTATCCAACATATCAGAAAATTACAAAAAGAGAGAGAAGCTCATTGAGAAGATTGGGCCACCCCATATCATCTTGGTATCAGATTCTCAGGTTTACTCGGTGAGCAAAGTTATCTTTACTTTTAGTTGTTTTTATTGCTGTCCAGAAAAAGCCAAAAATATTAGGTTAGATTTGCCAGAGACTAGATCAACACCAAATTGCTACTCTAATTGCTGTTTCTTGTTGATTTGTGTATCTGTTTTTCTGTTTTTAGGGTTCATCTTTTATATTTGTTTCAATCTATATCAAAAACTCACAAAAATAGTGTTGCCGTGTGTGTTCATCTCGAGATTTCAAGACCTACAGCTTACCCTTGTGTGAGTTGATTTTGATCTCGAATTCCACTTCCATATATCCACGGGTTCATATCCATCCAATCCGATCACCACCGTGTCCACCAATCCGATCCCTACCATCACTACCCTACCGCACCGCTACATCCTTACCAAACCACGCTACGGTGCCAAAAATCCCTTACCAGTGCCCGCAAAACCTAGCCGCAGTCGGTCTCCTAGGCCCTCTCGGATTCGTCTGCCGCGAGCGCCAAAACAGTGCAAAACGCTGCCGCCGCTGCCGTCACTAGCGCGCGCCCCTCCCGCTCGGTATCGGATTCACCTTACCCGCGCCCTATTTTTCCTTATCGTGCGCCCCACCCGCAACACACACCGCACGTTTCACCGCAAAACGCCCACACCCGCTGCCGTACGCTCTGCCGTGAGCCGTTTTTCAGCAGAAATCGCTGCCGTACGGCAGAAAACTGCTGTTTTTCCTGCCGTGAGCCCTTTAGCTGCCGTGAGTTCGTTTTTCTTCCTGTTTTCACTAGTTTTCTTTTGTTATTTCCTGTTTTTCATTAGGATCTCGTTCTGAACTTTGACTAGCCTTAGCCACAAGCCTTTCTACAGCCAAATTTAGGTACCTTACCCAAAGACTAGCTGTTTAATTGCTCTACGGGCTGCTCAAATTTCTGTCCACTAGTTGTTTTCCATCTAAATTCTTGCTCCTAGTTGATTCAAAGGCTATTGAAAAAATCAAAAAAATAGAGAAAAAGTAAAAAGTATAAAAAAAATAGAAAAGAAAGAATAATTCAAAAGAGGCCGTGCTACTATCACTAGTGGAAGCTATTTCATATTGGATATTTTGTGGACAAATTGAGCAACCTTGTGCCTGTTTCATTGAGTATTTGCTAGTGTCTTTCTAAGTGCTTGCAAAATCTCTACCATATATTTGCTAAGCCACAATTGTCTCCAAGTGTGAGTGTGTTTTCCTTAGTACTTTTTATCACATTAAGCAGTGCATTGGAGTTGTTATTTTGGTGTTGTTAGGAATCCCAACCAAGCCCCACCAAAAACCCTGTTTGCATTGTGATACTTGATAGCTCGGTTATTCTCTTCTCACACCATAGCACATTGATCATTGCTCCTTGTTGGTAAGTTGATCTTTTTCTCTCTTGGAACATCAAGTGAAGCCATCTTTGCTTGGTTTTGAGTGAGTTGAGAGAGGCACCACAAACCCATTGATTATTTTGTTACTAACAAGTTAATCATGAGTTCTTCTAGTGATGTTGATGTGCAGGCAAAGAAGAAACCCGAGGATACTGTCCAATGGAATGAGTATGAGGCTTTGAGAGATCATATGTACAAAAGAATTGCTTATGTGGTTGAGAAAAGTGATGATCAATTGAGGGAGGATTTGAATACACTTGATTTGAAGATAGAAGCTTGTGCCTCTCAAGATTCTGTTGATGAGATTAAGGGCACTTTGAGGACATTGACTCAACAAATGGCCACCATTACAAATCTAGTGCAACAACTTCAACAAGCACCTCAAGCTATTGCTCAAATTGAGGATGGGAGAGGAAATAATAATGGAGGCCGTGGAGATTTGGCAAGAAGAATACCATTGGAGAATAATAGAGAGAATGATGGCTTGGGAAAACCAAAATTCTCTATCCCTAGTCTTGCTTGTGATTCTGAAGATGTGGAAGAGTACTTAATGTGGGAGCTAAAAATTGAGAAATTGTGGAGACTCCATGACTATCCCGAGGAGAGGAAAGTGAACCTTGCATCTTCTTCCTTTGATGGCTATGCTCTTTTGTGGTGGGATGTCATTACAAAAGATAGAGAAGAAAAAGAAGAGGAGGAGTTGAACACATGGAGAGAGATGAAGCAATTATTGAGAGAAAGATTTGTTCCCAAGAATTATATTAGAACTCTCTATGACAAATTGCAACAATTGAAGCAAGGAACCAAGATAGTTGATGCCTACTACAAGGAGATGGAATTAATTATTCAAAGGGCTCGGATTAGAGAGGCTCCTGAACAAACAATGCAAAGGTTCTTAAGTGGATTACAATTCAAAGTGAAAAGCATTGTGATGCATGTTCCTTACAACAATATGAGTGAATTACTTCATCAAGCAAGGGAGGCCGAAAAGAGATTGCAAGAAGAGCTACAAGTGAGTGCAAGGAGGAGTTTCCCTTCACAAAAATCAAATTTTTCATCACCTACACCTCCAACTACTACTACCCGTGGGACTCCTAGTTCCAAACCCGAGCCAAATTCAACAAGTTCCAAGAAAATTACTCCATCTACTTCGGGTTCTAGTGGTGCTACACCTCCTACAAGGAATAGAGACATGACTTGCCATACTTGTGGAGGAAAATGTCACTTTAAGAGGGATTGCCCAAACAAGAAAATTATGCTCCTCAATGCTAATGATGAGTATGAGACTGGAGATGATGTTGTTCCCAATGAGGAGGATGCATATGATGATGATGATGGTCCTATTGATGCCTATGCTACCAATTATCCAACTATTGTTTGCACCAAAGCCTTGAGTATTGTTCCTAGCAATGATGAGAGCCAAATATGCAATTTATTTCAAACCAAGGCAATTGTTGGTCCTAATATGGCTTGCAAGGTGATCATTGATGGAGGGAGTTGCAGAAATTTAGCAAGCAAGGAGTTATGTGCAAAGTTGAGGTTGAGATATATTCCACACCCACATCCATATTATATCCAATGGCTCAATGAGAAGGAGGAAATAAAAGTATGCCAAATTGTGAGAGTGGAGTTCCAAATTGGACCATACAAGGATACTATTGAGTGTGATGTTGTTCCCATGTCGGTTTGCCACCTATTACTTGGAAGGCCATGGCAATTTGATAGAAAGGTGCTACACAATGGGAGAGCAAACACTTACCAATTGAATTGGAACAATAAGGACATCATATTGAGGCCTATGACACCCCAACAAATAGTGAATGACTCAAGGCAAAAAGTCGAAGTGAATGTTGAGAAGGAGAGTGAGAGGTAAAATATGAGTGAAAACAATACTTCTATGGGGGAAAACAAACCTAGGTCGAGTGGTAAAAGTAAGGGAGTGAGCCTTTTGACAATTTTAGCCACCAAAGAAGATTTGAGAGAGTTTGAGAGTGATCCTAGCCTACTACCTATAGTGCTTATGCACAAGGGGGAAATTTTGGTTTCTAATGACATGACTCCTCTTTCTATTGGTGTTTCTAATGTTTTGCAGGAATTTGATGATGTTTTTCCAGAAGAAGTGCCCTCGGGATTGCCACCATTGAGAGGGATAGAGCATCAAATTGATTTAATTCCTGGATCTTCATTACCAAACCGAGCTCCCTATAGGACAAATCCCTAAGAGACAAAGGAAATTCAGAAACAAGTACAAGAGCTTCTTGATAAAGATTACATCCGAATAAGCTTATCTCCTTGTGCTGTTCCTGTCATATTAGTTCCTAAGAAAGATGGTACTTGGCGCATGTGTGTAGATTGTAGAGCAATTAACAATATCACTATTCGTTATCGTCATCCTATACCACGTTTGGAAGACATGTTAGATGAATTAAGTGGTAGTGCTGTTTTCTCTAAAATTGATTTGCGTACTGGTTACCATCAAATAAGAATGAAAGAAGGGGATGAGTGGAAAACAGCCTTTAAAACAAAATTTGGTTTATATGAGTGGTTAGTAATGCCTTTTGGATTAACTAATGCACCTAATACTTTCATGAGATTAATGAACCATGTTTTGAGAGATTTTATTGGCAAGTTTGTGGTTGTTTACTTTGATGATATTCTCATATATAGCCACAATGAACATGAACACATTGATCATATTAGACAAGTCTTGCATGTGCTAAGAGAAAATAAACTGTATGGAAATTTAGAGAAGTGCACTTTTTGCAAAGATAAGGTCATATTTCTTGGTTATGTTGTCTCTAAACATGGGATAGAAGTTGATGAATCTAAAATTGAAGCAATTAAAAATTGTCCAATTCCCATGAATGTGAGTCAAGTAAGAAGTTTTAATGGACTAGCTGGATTTTATAGAAGATTTGTGAAAGATTTTAGTACTATTGCTGCCCCTTTAAATGATTTGACTAAGAAAGGTGTAAATTTCGAGTGGGGGGTTGCTCAAGATATTGCTTTTTATACTTTGAAAAATAAGTTGATTTCGGCTCCATTATTGATGCTACCAAATTTTAATAAACAATTTGAAATTGAATGTGATGCTAGTGGCATAGGTATTGGAGGAGTGTTAATGCAAGATAAGAAACCAATTGCTTATTTTTCTGAAAAATTACATGGAGCACAATTGAATTATTCTGTCTATGATAAAGAATTGTATGCACTTGTTATAGTCCTTGAGGTTTGGAAACATTATTTGTGGCCAAAGGAATTTATTATACATTCTGATCATGAGGCATTGAAATTTTTAAAGAATCAATCCAATCTTAATAAGAGACATGCTAAATGGGTAGAATTTATTGAATCTTTTCCATACATTATTGAACACAAGAAAGGATTAGATAATGTGGTAGCTGATGCTTTGTCTAGGAAAAATATGCTACTCACTAAATTGGATGTTCAAGTTTCGGGTTTGCAAGAATTAAAGCCACTATATGCTCAAGATAGAGAATTTTCTACACCCTATAGTAAATGTTCTAATGTGAAGGCTTGGGATAAGTATCATATACATGATGGATTTTTGTTTAGAGCTAACAAACTATGTATTCCCGAGTGTTCTTTGTGTTTGATGTTATTACAGGAATCTCATAGTGGTGGATTGATGGGTCACTTTGGACGAGAGAAAACATTGCTTATGTTGGCTGAAAATTTCTATTGGGCACATATGAGGAGAGATGTCTATAGATTTGTGCAAAGGTGTATTACATGCAATAAAGCCAAGTCCAAATTGAAGCCCCATGGAGTATACTCCATTGCCAACACCAACTACACCATGGGAAGATATAAGCATGGATTTTGTGTTAGGCTTGCCAAGGACAAAGAGGGGACATGACTCAATTTTTGTGGTGGTGGATAGATTTTCGAAGATGTCACACTTCATTGCTTTCCACAAAAGTGATGATGCTTCCCACATTGCTACACTATTTTTCAAGGAGATAGTAAGACTACATGGAGTACCAAAGACAATTGTTTCGGATAGAGATGTGAAATTCATGAGTTACTTTTGGAAAACATTATGGGGGAAGCTTGGAACCAAATTGTTGTTTTCTACAACATGTCACCCTCAAACAGATGGACAAACCGAGGTGGTGAATAGAACTTTGTCCACATTGTTGAGAACTATGATCAAGAAGAATTTGAAGGAGTGGGAAGATTGTTTGCCACATGTGGAGTTTGCCTACAGTAGAGCTGTGCATTCAACTACTCAACTATGTCCTTTTGAGGTGGTATATGGATTTCGGCCTACTACACCACTTGATTTATTACCACTTCCTATTCAAGAGAGAATTAACATGGATGCATCCAAGAGGGCTGATTTTGTGAAAAAGATACATGAGAAAACTATGGATGCTATAGAGAAGAAAGGGAAGGATGTTGCTCAAAGGAGGAATCTAAAGAGAAAGGAAGTTATCTTTCAAGAGGGAGATTTGGTATGGGTACACTTTCGAAAGGATAGGTTCCCTAAGCTAAGGAAATCAAAATTATTGCCAAGAGGTGCTGGTCCTTACAAAGTGATTGCAAAAATAAATGACAATGCTTACAAGATAGATCTTCCAATTGATGAGTTTGGAGTGAGTAATTCCTTCAATGTTGCTGATTTGACACCATATCATGGAGAGAACCTTGATGTGGACATCAAGGCTTTTCAAGGGGGGAGGATGATGAGGACATCCCTAGTACAATGCCACCTAAACAAGATGAAGTGAGACTTGGACCAATGACAAGATCAAGGACCAAGCTACTAGAACAACAGGTGAATTCAATCCTTATTGATTATGCTATTCTTGATTATGAGAAGTTTATACTACCTAAGTCTATGCATTTATGTATTCTCAGGTTTATTGATAACACAAGCATGAATGGAGATCATGGAGAGGAGATACACATGGATGAAGATGGGCTAGAAGAGGAGATGGAGATCAAGTACTAGCATGTTGAAAACAACCAATAACAAATGATATGATGACAAGGGGATGGTGCCTCCACAAGGTCAAATGCACTTAGTGTGGAAAACATCCCAAATATGTTATTCCCACACTCATTGATGAACAAGCAAGAGGAGGGCGCCCACAAAGGACATCTATGCGCCATAATGAGTCCTAATACTAGTAGGTTTGGTTTGTATACCAATTGTGGCCGCATCCCACTTAATTGGGTCGGTTTGTACCTTCCTTTGAGTCATAGTTGGACTCCTAGTCCTAGTAGGAGTCCTAGTCCTAGTAGGGAGAGGGTTGCTTGCGCAAGGCCCCCTTGTGGCCGCACCCCTCCACCTATATATGTCCTCCACCTGCGTGTGGATTAGACAGAACCAGTTTAAACCAAAAACCAACAACCCTAGCCTCTAGATTGTATTGCTTATTAAGCATTCATCTTGAAGTTTACCAATTGCAAAGTTGCGTGATATCTTGTTATTCCATCTGGGAATAAGGGGATACAGGACCACTTGTGATCTTTGATTACTTGTGCAAGAGTGTGTAGTTGAGAATATCCAAAGAGCTTGATTGTTGTTGCATTGGCAACAGGGGTCAGCTGAGTGAGAGGTCTCAGTGTAGCACTAGTTATCCAACATATCAGAAAATTACAAAAAGAGAGAGAAGCTCATTGAGAAGATTGGGCCACCCCATATCAGAACTAGTGGGGGTGCATCCAACTTGCTTGCTCACGAAGACATAGAGGTCATTTGAGGAGGCTCGTCATTGGAATATACAAGCCAAGTTCTATAATGTAAAATTCCCCACATAGTTATGAATGATAATATGAAAACTTTATCCAAACTGAAGAATTGGTGCTAAACATGAAGCACAAGTGTGGTATAAAGGATAGTGATGCGCCCCTTCTCTCTTTATTCTCTCTTTGGCCTTTTTTCTTTTCTTTTTGGGCTTTTGATTTATTTTATTTTTTATTTTATGTATCCTCACTGGTAGGGGCAACATCCTATATTACAATGAATCATCACACTTTTAGTACTCATAACTCATAATGGAATATCTCTGATGTATCCAACTGCATTCTCCTGCGAGTGTAGCGTATTCATAAATAACCATGAAGCTCATCATCAAGTAACATAGTGGAGGTGGATGTTGTGCAACATTATATATCAGAATGGATATGGAAATGCCATGATAGGTCGGGATGGTGGCTGTTTTGAGGAAGAATATATGGGTTTATTTGTAGGTGAACAAAGTCCTCCCACGGGATTTGGATGCACTGGCGAAGTTTGCACAAACTCTCAATGTGAGAAAGGGCAATGCACAGTACCGAAGAGGCTAGCAAATATGGATGGTGGAAGTGTCAGGAACCACAACATAGACTCGCGAGTTAAAAGGTTGTAGCAAGTAAATCATTTTTACAAGGCACAATGCAAATCACTCCAAGAGGGTCCGTGGCAGTGACAAGTCACTGTTAGCTACCCCGACCGTAGCGTGTAACAAAAGGCCGATCAGAAATTTATCACTCGTAGCAATCATATACCATTGTTTCTATCAGCTGGTAATTTAAGTGTGGCACAATTTCAAGTTTCTTAGACCAACCATTAAAAGTTTATACTTACTAGTCCTTCCCGTTTATCCATTAAGCAAATTAATATCTCAAAACAACAACAGTGATTCAAGTGAAGCAGTTTAGTGATCTACAAGACCATGCGAATTTTTTCACTATACCAACTATCACATAAGCATTTCTATTCCCAACCAAGCACATATATGAGACAACAAAAACTCTCTCTAAGCATATAGCAATGAAAACTAGAGAGTACTAACAGCTCTAAATAAGAGATGAATGCAAAACAGGAGCTAAATAAATGCAGCAGCCAGACAAAGATTAAGAATAGAGAGTATTCCCATGAAAAAGCGGAGCGTGTCACTCTCCAATAAAAGAATATTGGGGGTCCAACCAAGGTTATTGCAAAAATAAAAACAAACTGAAAGCAAAAATAAAAGACGCTCCAAGTAAAGCACATAAGATGTGACTGAATAAAAATATAGTTTCACTAGAAGTGACCTGATAATTTGTCGATGAAGAAGGGGATGCCTTGGGCATCCCCAAGCTTAAACGCTTGAGTCTTCCTGGAATTTGCTGGGACGTACCTCCGGGGCATCCCCAAGCTTAGGATCTTCACTCTTCTTGATCACGTCATATCATCCTCTTCTCTTGACCCTTGAAAACTTCCTTCACACCAAACTTCTCACAATCTTCATTAGCAACGTTAGTGCAATCGAAATAATAAATTCACATGGTTCAGTTTCAACACAAGCCTAACACTCATAAACACATTAGCTACTGTCATAACTTCTTTTAAAACTTTTTTCTCAAAAGAACACCAAAAGAAAGAGATTAAGATGCAAATACAATTATTGGCAGAAATCTGTCAAAACATGACAACAGGTAAAGATGATTTTTTTTCAAAAATCTTCTATTGCTCAAATAAAAAAGTGGTCAACTAAGAAAAGTTGCGTATACAGCCCAGGATTATGCACAATAAAAACTCAGGTCATTTTGAATTTCTGTGATTTTATACGAATTTAACAGTGGACAACAGAAATCTGTTTTCTGCGCAGAAATCTGAAATATAGTCTCAACTTTCCACTAGAGGCTTTACTTGGCTCAACAAAGACACAAAAAAAGATACACCAGGGTTGCTAAGGAAATAGAAAACACCCAGGTGCAAAGCACACAGAAAGAAACGATGGAAAACGGGTTGAGAACGGAGAAATAAAACGGGTTGTCTCCTGATAGCGCTTTTCTTTAACACCTTTCAGCTAGACATAGAAAGCAACTCAAGTATTTTCAAGTGAGTAAGCATCAACATCATAACTTTCTCTAATAATAGAGTCAAAAGGTAGCTTCATTCTCTTTCTAGGAAAGTGTTCCATACCTTTCTTGAGTGGGAATTGATATTTAATACTCCCCTCTTTCATATCAATAACAACACCAACAGTTCTAAGAAAAGGTCTTCCCAAAACAATAGGACAAGAAGCATTGCATTCAATGTTCATAACAACAAAATCAACAGGGACAAGGTTATTGTTGACCATAATAAGAACATCATCAATTCTACCAAAAGGTTTCTTCTTAGCATTATCAGCAAGATGAACATCCAAATAACAGTGTTCCAACGGTGGTAGATCAAGCATATCATAAAGCTTTTGAGGCATAACAGAGATACTAGCACCAAGATCACACAAAGCATTGCAATAAAAATCATTTACTTTTATCTTAATGATGGGCTCCCAACCACCATCTAATTTTCTAGGGATAGATGTTTCAAGTTTTAGCTTTTCTTCTCTAACTTTCATGAGAGCATTGGTAATATGTTTAGTAAATTCTATATTCATGGCACTAGCATTGGGACTTCTAGCAAGATTTTGTAGGAACATAATAACTTCAGAAATATTATAATCATCAAAATCGAAATTATTATCATCAAAAGTAATGGGACCATTATCTCCCACATCTCTAAAAAATCTAGCACTTTTATCAGAAGCAATTTCAGCAGTTCGAGGCAATTTAGCACGTTTCACCGAAGGGGTGGAGACTTAGCTAACACCAACTACTTTACCATTGATAGTAGGAGGTTTACTAGCACTTGGAGCTTTTTGTTTTACTAGTGGTGGTGATAGTGCAAACTCTAGCAATATTATTCGTTTTAGCCAATTCATCTTCTCTTTCCCACCTAGCACGTAATTCAGCCATCAACCTAACATTATTATCAATTCGAACTTGGATAGCATTCCAAGTTTTACTTTCTTTAACATTATGTGGCAAAACCTTCAGTTTTAGAAAATCAACATTAATATCTAGGCTATCTACTTTAGAGGCAAGAATATCTATTTTACCAAGCTTTTCCTCAACAGATTTATTAAATGCAGTTTGTGTGCTAATAAATTCTCTAAGCATGTTTTCAAAATCAGAGGTAGAGCTTTTATTATTATTGTAGGAATTTTCATAAGAATTACCATAACCATTATCAGGAGGATAGGGCTTATAATTGTTTCCACCAAAATTATTTCTATAAGCATTATTGTTAAAATTATTATTTCTAATAAAGTTCACATCAACATGCTCTTCTTGAGCAACCAAAGAGGCTAAAGGAACATTATTTGGATCAACTTGAGCTTTACCTTTAACAAGAATAGACATAATAGCATCAAGCCTTTCACTCAAAGAGGAGGTTTCCTCAACAGAATTTACCTTCTTACCTTGTGGAGCTCTCTCAGTGTGCCACTCTAAATAATTTATCATCATATCATCAATAAGCTTTGTTGCATTGCCCAAAGTGATGGACATAAAGGTACCTCTAGCAGCTGAATCCAATAGGTTCCTTGAGGAGAAATTCAGTCCTGCATAAAAGGTTTGTATAATCATCCAAGTAGTCATTCCATGAGTGGGACAATTCTTCACCATAGTTTTCATTCTTTCCCAAGCTTTAGCAACATGTTCATTATAAAATTGTTTAAAATTCATTATGTCACTTCTCAGGGATATAATCTTAGCAGGAGGATAATATTTTCCAATGAAAGCATCTTTACACTTAGTCCATCAATCAATACTATTTCTAGGCAAAGATAGCAACCATTCTTTAGCTCTCCTCTCAAAGAGAAAGGAAATAATTTAAGTTTAATAATATCTCCATCCACATCTTTATATTTTTGCATCTCACATAGTTCAATAAAATTATTAAGGTGAGCATCATCATCATCAGTACTAACACCAGAAAATTGCTCTTTCATAACAAGATTTAATAAAGCAGGTTTAATTTCATAGAAAGCAGCAGTAGGAGCAGGTGGAGCAATAGGTGTGCAAATAAAATCATTGTTGTTTGTGCTAGTGAAGTCACACAACTTAGTATTCTCAGAGGAACTCATTTTAGCAAAATAAAAGCAAGCAGATAAATAACAACTATAAAGTAAACTATTTTTTTGTGTTTTTTTTTTGTGTTTTTGATATAAAGAAGCAAAACAAGATAAAAACCAAGACAATAAACAAAATAAAGAGGTTGAGAGTGATAGACTCTCCTTGCCAGAAGACTTCTTTCTCCCCGGCAACGGCGCCATAAATTCTTTGCTACGCCTTCATGGTGCCTTGACGTGGATACTTCTTGATGATGATGAATTTTAAGTCCCCGGCAACGGCGCCATAAATTCTTGTTGCTATGGATGGCGTGTTGGGAACCCCAACAGAAGGGTGTGATGAGTTTAGCAGTAAGAATTTACCTCAGTTAAGAACCAAGGTTATCAATCCAATAGGAGAAAGAGGATCTTCGGAAGGTTGATGCCACTGTCGGCGGTGATGGCGCCTCACCGGTGTCAGCAACAACGCAGAACCTGCACACAACACAACCAAAATACTTTGTGCCAATGGTACAGTGAGGTTGTCAATCTCACCGGTCTTGCTGAAAACAAAGATTAGACGTATAGTGTGGAAAATGGTGTTGCTTGCAGTAAGTAAAGAAAGCAGGGAATTGCAGTGGTTTGTTTAACAGTGTAGGAAAATGGACCTGGGTTCATAGGTTCACTAGTGGTGTTTCTCCATAAAACATAGCATGCTCGGTGAACAAATTACAGCTGGGCAATTGACAAATAGAGGTTGCATCGTAGTGCACATTCATGACATGATGACTACTATGATATTTAGTGCGGGCATTACAACAATATACATAGACCGTAATCTAAGTGCATCTATGACTAATAATCCACCCTCAGTTATCATCAGAACCCCCTTAGGTATTAAGTTGCAAGCAACAGATAATCTCATTAAGCAATGTGTGTAATGTAAGTAATGATTGTGCATGTGTGCACTCACACCACTGTTTTCTCCCTAGTGGAAACAACACATCCTCCCCCGTCACATTTCTGTCACTCGAGCACAGGCAAAAAGGAGGCATGAACCCAACTATCGAGCATAAATACTCCCTCTTGGAGTCACTAGCAACTACTTGGACATAGCAACCACTAGCAACAGAAAGTATGCAAGATCACAAATAACATATGTAATAAAGACTATAATCAACTTGGCATAAGTTCAATGTTCATCGGATCCCAGAAAACACAACACATAGAATTACATAAGAACAATCTCGATCATGTTAGGCAGCTCACGAGATCTAAACATTGAGGCATAGGAGGAGAAGACAACCATCTAGCTACTTCTATGGACCCGTAGTCCAAGGATGAACTTCTCACGCATCACTCCGGAGGCAGGCATGGTGATGAAGATGCCTCCGGTGATGATCTCCTCTCCGGCAGGGTGTCAGGAGACAGCTTCAGAACCCCCCTGATCTAGGGTTGACGACGATGGCGGATACGGAACTTGTCGTGGTGTTGTCATGGCAAGTGTCCTCACGTGAGAACTAGATTGCGAGGCCATTTCTACTGAGCAAAACTTCGAAAGGGTTGAGGCGTAAAAGAGAGATGCGAGTTTACCTAGGTTCAGCCCCTCGATTGAGGGTAAAACCTACTCCTGCTTTCTTACTATCAGGAAACAAGGTCTCGATTACAAAGGGAGATTCCGGCTCTCGATGTCAGGAGTTACCTTGCTATCGACTTAGAGCTTGTCTTTCTACGTCCGAGGAGCTCGCCTTATATAGTGGCTAAGTCCCCCGGGTTACAAAGGATCCAGGTTATACCCGTTATCAGAGTCCTAGTCAGATCCGGTTCTAGGTAATCATGTGCTAGTTCTCCCCGTGACCTGGTTGTCTCCGTCCGGACTTGGGCTGACCTCTAGGCCTTGGGCCCTTATGCCTCCCAACTAGGACTCTGGGCCAGTCCTCTATCTTCTCCGGGTTACGGACTTGGTAACCCGGACCTTCTTTTTATAGAGTGACCATCATGATCCGGATTTCCTTACTATAAATCGGACCAACCATCTTGAGCCCCACAAAGTGGATTCCGGTTTAACTTACGATGTTCACGTTAAGCTTCTTGGAGCGCAAGCTAGGCAAAAATCATTTGCCTTTAAAAGATAACCTTCAAAAAATATCCGATCCGGATTTCCCGGATTAAGCTCTTTATCTTCAAGATCATATCTTTCCGTTTCTTGAAAGATAACTCATGCGTCTTCATCTCCCAGATCTCCGCAACCAGAAAGAATCTCAATTTAACCCGGATTTTTCTCCACGCAATTACTGTATTTTTCTCAGAGAAATCTCCTCCTGTAGATCCAATTTGCCCATGTTTTTCTCGTAAAAAGGTTAATCCTGGGGGCCCTCTGTGCAAAATTACCACCTAACCCTAGGGTTTAGGCCTCCGCCTATAAATAGTCCACCGTATGGTCCCCAGGGCTCATTCGCCCCCGGAGCCTCCACTTCGTCTTCCTCCTCTGATCAAGAGCTCGAGAGCTTCACTCCTCCCCTCGCGCCACCGCAGCCGGAGCATCACCGGCGTTCGCCGCGACCATGGTGAAGGAGAAGAGCCAGGCATCCAAAACCGGAGGAGCCGGAAAGAATAGGAAGGTCGAAGGTGCTTCCGGTTCTGCCACGGCTAAGCCTGGCCAGTCTGTGATGCAAGTTAACTAGTGTAAGTCAGAAATGACTCAAGGCCGGTTGACTGAGATGGAGGACTCTGGCTTACTCCCGAAGAACTTGAAGTGGAGTTCCCAGGAAATGAGACACGACCTGAACCAGGGCCGAGCGAGGTAATAGTCTTTGAAGCCTAGATTCTCCGTGGGTTTAGCCCACCCGACTCTCATTTTTTTCACCGTCTCCTCAATTACTATGGTCTCCACCTTCAGGATCTTCCGCCAAACTCTATCTCAACGTTAGTAACTTCGTGGCTCTCTGCGAAGATTATCTCCAAGTAGAACCTGACTTAGATCTCTTACTGCAATAAACACCCAGAAGTAGCCGGGGGTGAGCTCATACACTGTGGTGGTGTCTCCTTTCAGAGGCGGAAATACATCGCCTACCCAGGCATTCCCGTCGCTAGTCATCCTAAGTTATGGCAAAAATCCTTCTTTTACATAAAAGACACTTGTCCCAAAGGTGAACCGGCGCTTCCGGTTATCGCCCTGAACGTCTGGTTTATACCAGTGCAATGAACACCTACACCAAACCTTCTGATCGAGTCAAAATCCGGCCCCTCTTGAAGCGCGTAACTTCCTTGATAGTTCACGGGCTTACCGGTTTAGACTTAACCAAAACTTGGGTGGACTCGCGCATCCAACCTCTAAGCATCAGGAACCGGCTGTTTCACGAATACACCGGTTTAACAGATCCCATGCGTTATTCCGAGTCTCCAGTATCTAAGTTTGATATGGTGACTTCCCTCAAGCTCCTGGTTGGAATAAAACAAGATAGGTTCTTTGATGTTGGCCTAGAGCCCTTTTGCGCTTCTAACCCGGCTCCTCCTGTAAGTTTCTATACGTTTTTTTATAAGTAATTTTCATTCCTTTAAACTGTGTATGTTCTAACTTTTACGTTGTCCGGTTCACAGGTCACATACCCCTTCTGGGTTACCACAGAAGAGCCGGCTTCTCCTCCTGAGGACGAAGAATCAGAGGAGGAAAGTGACGAAGAGGAAGAGGTTTCTGAATTTGACTCCCTCAGTCACTTGCACAATCAATTTGCTGACGCTGATTACTCGTAGGATGAACAGGCAGAACAAGAGGGCACCGGGTTAGGTGAAGGACAGGTCGGTGAAGAAGCACCGGGTCAGGAAGCTCCGGATCAGATTACTCCGGATCTCAACCCATCTACTCCCATCACTGGTTCCAACATGGTGGCTGGGAAGGAGTCTCCTGCTGGCCAAAAGAGGACCCGGCAAGCTGTTGCAAAGGTGCCTATCTCTAGACTGTGAAAAAATCCCTTGAAACCATCCTCACGCATAGAGAAAACGCAGGATGATGAAGAAGGTAGCAAAAGAAGAAGGACCCGGAGCTCCGGGTCAAGTGAACTAGAAGCAGGTTTGCCTGAGAAAACTCCTCTCCGCCGGGTTTCGAAGGCTCGAATTTTACCTACTGCTTCACATCCTTTGGCCGAAAAAATCAGGTCTGAGCTAAGTCATCCTTTTCATTCAGATTATCCAAACTCTGACTCATCCCATTTCAGCGGGGCCAGTGAGTTTTCCATCAACTCCGGGTAAGCTAACCTTTCTACTTTTTGTGCATCACTTACTAATGTTTAGTCACTCAATACGTCTTATAACTCTCTTTTCCTTGCAGAGCCCAAGCTGTGCTAAAGATGAACCCTATTTCATCTGTTGCTCCTGCTGCAAACCTCGAGGAGAGGGTTCTTGGAGAAGAAGAAGATGAACCGGTGCTTGATCGTCGGGTCATGCTGATGCTATGATTGAAGAGACTGAAGAGGAGGTGAATTCGGTTGATAACACGCCGACTAATGATCCTCCAGTTGAAGATGTACATGTTTTTGATCCGGATGTGGTCATCACCGGGTCTCAAGCTGCCCAGGTTATTGGGACTTCCACTGTGCTTTCTAAAATTACAGAGGACCTGAAGGTTAAACCGGAAGAAAAGAGGGCTCCCTCTAGCCTCAACATTGAAGGCCAGGATTTTGATACCCTGGCGCAGGAACTTTCCGAGAACCGGCGCCGCGCCGATGGAATTATAGAATTTCTGAAGAAGAAATATGAGGTAACCTTGATATCCATAACCTGTAGCCCTCAATCTCCCTGTTTATATTTGTAATATATACTTGAAGATTTACCACTGACATTTCAAACTGAATAGCTGTAGCCCCCAAGTGCCGGTATACAACATTATTGTAGACCGGGACTTGTTCTGCTTGTACTTTTAACCACCACAATTTGGGCTGAAATAGTGTAGCCCCCAAGTGCCAGGTTGCAAGCCTGCAGCAACCCAGGACTTAATCATAACCCATAATCCAACACTTTGAATCTGAAATAGTGTAACCCCCAAGTGCCGGGTTTTCCAGCCTGCGGCTACTCGGGACTTATTCATATTTTAGAATATACTATTATAAACCGGAATTGCTTCAAGTTACGACTGAAAACTGATGATAACTTGTTCTGATGTAAACAATAATTTTCAGAGTCTTGATTCCTCCTCGCAAAAGGAGGTTTTAAATTTGAAGAGCCTGCTAGCACAAGAGGCTAAGAAGACTGGGGAGGCCAGGACCCGGCAGAAGGAGCTAGAAGATCAAATCACTGAGACAACCAAGACTTGGTCTGTTCTCCAGCAGGATTTTGAAAGCCGGGAAAAGGCTCTTATAACCAGAGCAGAAACTGCTGAGAAGGATTTGGAGGAAACCCGGACCAGCTTCACCAAGGTTAAAGATCTGCTAAGAGATATCACCTGTAGTGTGTTTGGTAAGTTTGTACGGTTCATTATCCCTTTGTCAATGCATTGCTTTTCCAGTTCAGTATTTCCTTTGCCTTGTTATCAATAGCTTGGTTCTGATCAAAAAAAAAATCTTGTAGCCTATAGGAAGAATGCATGGCAATAACCTCCAACTTCCTGACCTGAAAACTGAAGGCTTTGTTCACCTTGATCTGGCAACTGTATGTTGGAGATGGAGAATGTATTAAATTCGCCAGGAACTGGGACAATCCTCCTAAGAGGCTTAGTGACATGCTGGTGGAGCTGACTCAAGTACCTCAATGGATAGAAGAGCACAAAGTGTCATCCTGCCTTCGCAGAGCCATCAAGGTTATGTCCCTGGCCAAAGCCTATCACCCGGAATTGGATCCGGATCTTCTTGTGAAGGGCTTCCCAGAGTAAAAGGCGGATATGTCCAAGTAGGAATGACTTCTCCAGAATTGAGAAGGAGTGCCGGTTCCATGCTTGCACCATTGCAGAGAAGGTGAATCTGAAGGATTTATGCCTGGGTTATGTTTCTCCGGGTGAGTGTAAGATGCCATTTTCCCCTCAAGTTGTAACTACAGTCCGCCAAGTTCCGCAGAAGAGCCAACTTTCTGTGGCCTCTTCATCTGCTGCGACTCAATCCATTACTCCTTCCATTTCTGCTCCACCTCGCCCTTTATATGAACCGGAGAACATCAATGATGCTTTGGCTCAGCTGGAGTGGAAGTACGTTTCTTCCGATGAAGTTGAAGGAATGGAGGACGTCCAAGGGATGGCTGAGGATAACCCGAAAGCTCAAGACCCGGAGCCTGAAGACCCGACGACTCAAGATGTTGTGAAAGGAAAATCTGCTGCGGAGTAAACATTTGATTCCTGCAAAAAAAAATCGACCCTGATGGGTCTGTAATAGGCTAGATGAACTGCTTTATTTCTAGCTCTATTTTTTGAAAGTGCGCATGTGCACTTATGCTACAATATGGTTTGTAATAACTCGGTTTCTTTGCGAGGTTATACAAAGTATTTCCGGGTTATATATTTGTGCAACATCTTTTATTTTCATTTGAAGTTTTCCTTGACTTGGTTTTTCTTTGCTTTCTAGCTCAGCCGTTTTTTCGCATGACATATTCTAGTGTGTACAACTCTGGTGAGTTCAGGGTCACAGTAACACGGTTTTGCCGGGTCATAACATGATTGACTCAACTAGGTTTAAACATCTAGGTCATAAAATTGTATGTAACCACTGACTGGCAGGCAAGTATAACCAATATATTTAGGCTTATGCCAGATTCTTGAGATATAGACTGTGCTCTAGCATCAGCCCTCAAGTAATCATGTAGAAAAAATGTTTGAATTTCTGTCACAATGATATGAAACAAATCTCAATAACTCAGATATTATCAAGTCTGCTTTTTATTGCCAAAATAACATAGTGATTACAATGATCGTATGTATAATATGGCCTCAACTGGGCTATGTTCCATGGTCTTCCAGTTTCTTCCTCAGATGTTCGTGATTTATCAGCATCACGCACATCAATGAGGTACTACGATCCATTATGTAGTTTCTTACTTACCACAAACGGTCCTCCCCATGGAAAGACTTAGCTTGTGCATCCCGTCCTTTTTCTGAATTAGGCGTAAAACCAAGTCCCCTTCCTGGAAACTTCGAGTCTTAACCCTGCGGCTATGATAGCGACACAGTACCAGCTGATATATAGCTGACCTAGATGTTGCGAGGTCACGTGCTTCCTCTAAAGCATGTAGGGAGTCTTGACGAGCTATCTCATTCTGGGTTTCCACATAAGCAGTTACTCGTGGTGAATCATGACAAATATCACTTGCAAAACCCCCTCTGCTCCATAAACCAGAAAGAAAGGTGTGTAACCTGTTGACCTGTTTGGGGTAGTTCTTATACTCCATAAAATAGCAGGCAACTCTTCAACCCAACATCCAGCAGTTTTCTCCAATGGAATCTGAAGCCTAGGTTTGATACCTTTAAGTAATTCCTGGTTAGCCCGCTCTGCTTGTCCGTTAGACTGTGGATGTGCCACTGAAGCAAGGTCTAGCCGTATATGGTTCTGTTCACAAAACTTCTGCATTGCTCCTTCTGACAAATTTGTCCCATTATCTATTATAATGCTATGTGGGTAACCAAATCTGAAAATTAGCTTTTTTAGGAACCTGACTGTTGTAACCGCATCACATTTACTGATTGGCTCTGCTTCTACCCACTGTGTAAACTTGTCAACTGCCACCAGTAGATGAGTCTTTTTATCAGCTGACCTTTTGAAAGGTCCTACCATGTCAAGTTCCCAGACTGCAAAAGGCCAAGTTATGGGAATCATGCGTAAATCCTGAGCTGACACGTGATCCTGCCTTGCATATCTTTGACATGCTTCGCACGTTCTTACTATATGTTCTGCATCAGCGTTTGTAGTTAACCAGAAAAATCCATGCCTGAAAGCTTTATTGACCAAAGATCTGGAACTTGCATGGTGGCCGCAATCTCCTGAGTGGATTTCTCTTAAAATTTGACATCCTTCTTCCGGAGAGACACATCTCTGAAAAATTTCAGCTGCACTTCGCTTATGTAACTCACCATTAATAATTGTATATGACTTGGACCTTCTTGTAACCTGACAAGCGATAACCTTGTTCGCGGGAGCTCACCTCTCATAAGGTAAGCCATGTATGGTTCAATCCACTCTGGGATTATATGCAGGGCGGCTACCAATTCTGATTCGGGATCTGGATTTGCTAGGTCTTCCTCTGTTGGGATTTTAACTGACGGGCTATGAATTTCATCCAGAAAAACATTTGGTGGAACTTGCTTTTCCTGGGAACCTAGACGAGCCAGCGCGTCAGCTGCTTCATTGAGACGTCGGTCAATATGATCAACTTGATATCCTTGGAAGTGTCCAGCTAGCTAGGTAACCGCCCGTCTATATGCTGCCATAACTGAGTCTTTAGAGTCCCAGGTTCATGTAACTTGTTGAGAAACAAGATCGGAATCACCCAGACATCCAATCCGGGTTATGCTCATCTCTTTCGCAATTCGAAGCCCATGGAGCAAAGCTTCATACTCTGCTGCATTATTAGTGCATTTGAATGAAATTTGTAAGACATAGCGAAACTTATCTCCTCTTGGGGATGTTAACACCACACCAGCTCCTGAACCTTCCAGTTGTCGAGACCGTCGAAATGCATAGTCCAGTATTTAGTATCTGGTTTATCCGGTGGAACCTGTAATTGTGTCCAGTCATTTATGAACTCGATCAGGGCTTGGGACTTTATTGCAGTCCTTAACTCATATTTGATATGATACGGCCCCGTCTCAATAGCCCACTTTGCAACTCTTCCTGTTGCTTCTTTGTTCTGAATAATATCGGACAAAGGTGCTGAACTAACCACAATAATAGGATGTTTCTGAAAATAATGTTTCAGCTTACGACTGGCCATGAACACTCCAAAGACCAGCTTCTGCCAATGTGGGTAACGTTGTTTAGACTCTGTCAGGACCTCGCTTACATAGTAAACCGGCCGCTGGACAAGGTCTTCTTTTCCTTCTAGTTTACGTTCCACAACCACCACTGCACTAACTGCCCTGTTATTTGCCGCTATGTACAGTAACATGGGCTCTTTCTTTTCAGGCGCAACCAAGATAGGTGCATTGGAAAATTATTTTTTCAGGGCCTCCAATGCTTCATCAGCTTCTTGATTCCACACAAAGGTGTCTATTTTCTTCAAGAGTCGGTATAAAGGTATAACCTTTTCACCTAGTCTGCTTATAAACCGTCTCAAGGCAGCAACGCAACCTGTTAGCTTCTGAACGTCCTTCAGGCAAACCGACTTTTTCAGGTTATGTATGGCCTGAATTTTTTCGGGTTTGCTTCAATGCCTCTCTCTGAAATGATGAAACCCAGTAACTTCCCAGCTGGTACTCCAAAGACACATTTTGTTGGATTGAGCTTCATCTGGTACTTGCGTAAACTGGCGAACGTCTCTTCCAGGTATGAGATCAAAGTGTCACCTTTTTGGGATTGGACTACTATGTCATCCACATAAGCGTGCACGTTTCGCCCAATCTGACTTCCCAAGCAATTCTGGATACACCTTTGATAAGTTGCCCCTGCATTTTTCAAACCGATGGGCATTGACGTATAACAACATGCTCCAAAGGGAGTAATGAATGAGGTCTTGATCCTCTTCCTTCATTTTGATTTGATGATAACCTGAGTAGGCATCCAGAAAACATAGCAATTCGCAACCAGCCGTAGAGTCTATAATCTGATCGATACGGGGTAAAGCGAACGGGTCTTTAGGACATGCTTTGTTCAAATCTGTGTAATCTATGCATATTCTCCAGGTTCCGTTCTTCTTGAGGACGAGAACTGGATTGGCTAACCACTTTGGGTGGAATACTTCTACTATGAACCCTGCTGCAAGTAACCTGGCAATCTCTTCTCCAATTGCTTTCATTCTCTCATCATTGAAATGACGGAGGAACTGACGAATATGTTTCAAGTTAGGATCCACATTTAAACTGTGCTCAGCAAGTTCCCTTGGGACAACTGGCATGTCAGAAGGTTTCCATGCAAAGATATCCCAATTCTCACGGAGGAACTTGATGAACGCGCTTTCCTATTTTTCTGTCATGTGAGCCCCACGCTGAACTGCTTAGATGAGTCATCGGGGGTAAAATCCACCAGCTTGGTGTCTTGAGCAGACTTAAATTTTAACTTAGACTCTGCTAATGGCTTTTTGAGCGAGGTCATATCTTCTGGATCAACTTGCAGTTTGTACAATTTCAACTCCTCTTCCGCACAAGCGGTCTCTGCATATGTGACATCACCTTCCTCACACTCCAAAGCTATGTCTCTGTCACCATTGAGAGTAATATTTACATTGGGACCTGGCATCTTCAGCTTGAGGTAAACGTAGCAGGGTCTGGCCATAAATTTGGCATAAGACGGTCGTCCGAACAAAGCATGGTACTGACTTTTGAACTTGACCACTTCAAATGCTAACATCTCTGTCGTGTAATTTTCAAATACTCCAAAAGCAACTTCAAGGAATATTTTTCCGATAGGTTGTGCAGACTTACCAGGTACAATCCCATGAAACACAGTTGATGATGGTTGAAGCTGTTTCTCTTACAGGTTCATCCTTTTGAACGTATCGTAGTAAAGTATGTTTATACTACTTCCTCCATCCATCAATACCTTGTCTAACTTGTAGCCTCCAACTTGTGGAGCCACAACCAGAGCCACTCCTCCTGGATTATCAACTCGTGGAGGATGCTGTTCGACTCCAGGTTATGGGTTGTTCTGACCAGTTAAGCCACCTAGGAACAGCAGGAGCCACTGCATTGACAGCGCATTTCTGCACCTTGCGTTCTCTCCTGCATGAACTGGTAGTGAATACATGATATTGGCCCGAGCTTAACTGCTTCGAATTTGTTTGAAAACTAGAATTTCCTCCTTGGTGACTACCACCCGGGTTTGTTCCCTGGTTACCCTGGCCATGATGACCCGGATTATGATTTCCAGGTCCAGAGCTGCCAGCTCCCGGGTGTCCACCTCCCATATTTCCTGGGTTGCCTCCTCCATTGTTTCCTGGTTCATAGTTGTTACTTCCGCTAGGTCTAAAAACCTGCATGATGAAACAATTTTCCCAAGAATGATTTGCTAACTTTCCGTTTTTGCTATGTCGAGGACATGGGCCCTTCAGAGCTTGCTGAGTCTGCGCGAAGCTGTTTGGTCGAAATTTTTGATTTTCTCTGAAGTTTTTGCCCTAACGTTGGTTTTTGTAACATGTATTCGTGTTTGCCACTAGATCCGAAGTCCCTTCTCGTTTTTGCGCTTGTTATTACTCTGGTTCTGAGGGTTGCTGTTGCTCTGATTCGGGTTCTGGCTACCCTTGGTCCCAGTTTTCTTTCCCTTCGCGGACTTCTCATCATCCGAGTCTGCGTCCTTTGTTTTGTCGGATTCCGCATACTTGGTTATGGCATCTATCAACTTGGTCATATCACTTACATATCTCTTGATGCGCCCCAGCTTATGCTTCAACGGGTCAAACCTGCAATTTCTTTCCAACGCTATGACTACTTGCTGAGCGGTGAGTCCGACAGATGAATGTATAATTTCCGCGACGCGCCGAGACCAATGCTGGGCAGACTCCCCTTCCTTCTGAACATAGTTTTCCAGGTCTATAATAGTCGTCGGTCGCTTACATGTTCCCTAATTTTTTTTGATGAACTGGTCCTTCAGCTCCTACCAGCTATTAATTGAATTTGCGCGCAAGTTCTTTAACAAAGACTTCGCAGGTTCTTCTAACATCACGCTTAAGTACCGTGCGCATACTGCGTCGCTTACTTCCAATATTTCCATGGCCATCTCATAACCTTCTATCCAATCTGCGGGCTCCATGTCTGGCGTATAGTTTACAACTCTGCGAGGTCCTTTAAAATCAGCCGGTATTCTCTCGTTCCTGATTGCCGGACCAAGACACTAGATGCCAATCCTGCGAGACCCAGTCGGGGCAAGGTTAGAGACTGCGTTCTGAACTGGGGGTTGAACATGACCCGGATTCCTGTTTTCTAGTTCCACAACTCTGTGTCTTGTATTTATAACTCCAGGCGCATAAGATACGGTCTGCCTGGGTGGGTTTGGGTGCTGCCGGTTTGCGTTGCTAGAACCGGCCGGTACTGGTGAATTTCCATGGTGACTTCTCGGCAAGGAATCCCTGCTATTGTAAGGAGTTGAGTGTATCATGTCTTGGTTACTGTAGTTCATCTGCTGAACCACTGCTGTTTGCAACATCTCGATTGCCCTCTGAGCTTCAATTCCAATAGGATCATTGGGGTTGACTGGAATCCGTGCCAAACTATTTGTTGCTGCCCAAATATTATCCATTGGATTGTTGAAATGACCTGGTGGCATATGAAACCTTTCCTGTAGAGGTTGTTCCGGGATCGGGACATGATTCGGGTTACCATGCAGCTGGATAGGTGGATGGAAACGTGCCGGATGAACTAGGACTGGAGCAACTGGCGGGTTCATAGCGTGAACTGGCTGAGCGGGGTTAGGTGCCCCGGGCGTCCCAACCGGGGACGCGAACAAGTTCGGAAGGTTGGTAGGTCCCAATCCTGCGCCGAATTCGTTGTTCAACCGGGTATGAAAACACCTGTTATGTATTGAAGCTAACTCCCTCTGTCTGAAGTTTAGATGAATCCGCTCTCTCTCCAGACGCGTTGCTTCCTCCAAGACTTCTGACCGAGCTTTGTCTATACATGTTACCTCCTTCTCAATCTCCCGACGGGCGCAACTTATTTCCTGTCGAAGCCTCTCGATCTCTGTGTTACGTTGCACCATGTTCTCCGGGGTAATCAGAGTAGCCAAGATTTCTTTGAGTGAATCTATCGCAGCCATCAGCTCGAGCCTTGGGTTATATGACGGGGCGTGCTGTTAAGTCAACCACTGTCTGAGCCGGCCCAGAGCTAGTTGGGTCGGGTCCTGTTGAGCATGGTTCTGTTGGTCTGACTGGGGCTACTGTTGGGCCCGTTGGTGCTGTTCCTACGCCTCCCGGTCCTCCTGGAACTGGATTCAAAGTTGGAACAGTGTCTGTAGTTAAATTTCCACTAGCATCATACCTGGGCTCAGTGGGTCGTGCTGGTCCAACCATGTAAACAGTTGCATGATGAGTTATTTCCGCTAGACTCTACAGATCTGGTTCAAGGTCTCCTCCCAACCTGTCTTCAAAGAGCTGGTGGATGGATCCCGTTCATCACGGTCATCATTGTTTCCAACTGAAGATTCACCATCAGAGTATATCATCGTAGCCTCCTCCGAGACCGAGTCTGACTGTTGGTATGGGTCCGTTCCTCCTACGAAGCCAACAAAGACGTGGATGCCACCGAAGGGGGCTCGAAATCCCGACTCCACTGATGCGAACTCTGGACCCCACGTGTCATGGCTGTAGTAGTTTCCACGCCGGCTCCTCCTGAGCCGGCCTATCGCGAGCTTCTCGATCCCTCGTAAGGCTCCTTCCGAAAAGATGACGCTTTCGCGAGCAGGCCCCACGGTGGGCGCCAACTGTCGTGGTGTTGTCACGGCAAGTGTCCTCATGTGAGAACTAGATTGCGAGGCCATTTCTACTGAGCGAAACTTCGAAAGGGTTGAGGCGGAAACGAGAGACGCGAGTTTACCCAGGTTCGGCCCATCGATTGATGGTAAAACCTACTCCTGATTTCTTACTATCAGGAAACAAGGTCTCGATTACAAAGGGCGATTCCGTCTCTCGATGTCTCGAGTTACCTTGCTATCGACTTAGAGCTTGTCTTTCTACGTCCGAGGAGCTCGCCTTATATAGTGGCTAAGTCCCCCGGGTTACAAAGGATCCGGGTTATACCCATTATCGGAGTCCTAGTCAGATCCGGTTCTAGGTCATCCTGTGCCGGTTCTCCCCATGACCTGGCCGTCCGGCCTTGGGCCCTTACGCCTCCCAACTAGGACTCTAGGCCGGTCCTCTATCTTCTCCGGGTTACAGACTTGGTGACCCGGGCCTTCTTTCTACAGAGTGACCATCATGATCCGGATTTCCTTACTATAAACCGCACCAACCATCTTGAGCCCCACAAAGTGGATTCCGGTTTATATGAGGGGTAGGTGAGGCCCCCCCTCACCTATTCCCCAAACAGAATTTTTCGGGGATTTTTTACTAGGTACGTAGGGTTTTCCTTCAGAGGGGGATAAATAGGCGAAAGGGCAACGTCAGTGGGCCACCAGGGTGGCCTCACCACCCCTAGACGCGACCAAGGGGGGCTCGCTCCTGGCTATGGTGAGGGCCCCCTGGTGCCCGTATTCGACTCCTCTTCGGACTTCTGGATGCTTCCGGGGAAAATAGGAACTTCGAGATTTGTGGGGTCCAATTCCGAGAATATTTCCAGAACAACTTTTCTGAAATAAAAAGCAGCAGAAACAAGGAACTGACACTTGGCATCTTTTTAATAGGTTAGTCCCAGAAAACGTGGAAAAATGCTATAAAGAAGGGAGAAAACATGTAGCAATTGGCAAAATATCAACATGGAACATCAGAAATTATAGATACGTTGGACGTATCAGTGCACACCTTATTCTCTCTAAGCTTCTACGGTGAGGGATATTCTCGTTTCCACTATGAGGTCGACTTGAAGACGTTGATCAAACCTTTACACGAGGTTGAGGCTACTCCACAAGATGGTTGAAGGCTCTCAACAATCTGGTGCTTCTTGAATCGAGGTGGAAGCAACAAGCACTAGGGTTTTCTCTAGGGTAACAAGGTGCCCAAGAGATATCAAGATTCGTTAGGATTTGGTGGATGGATTTGCAATTCCTTTGAGGGAATTGCAGATATAGACCTCCTAAGGCACTCCAAAAAGTTTTGCCATGATTGGGTGGTTGGAGTGGGAGATCTAGTAAGTTGAAGCTCGCATTAATGGCTAGAAGAGAGAGAGTAAAAAACTTAAACTAGTGGGTGGAAAAGAAGCACACTAAACACTCTCCTCACCAACCCAGCCGTTGGGCTCTTTCCCGCAGCACTGGGACTACCGATGGTTTCACCAGTACCAACGTTGGGGTCTGAGCCTAGCGCGCACAACGATTCTTCTGCTGGGAAACTGATTCCGCACTACCGTACTACCGGTGGTTGCAGTGGTACTACCGCCCACTGGTACTATCGGTTACCTTCGCCGGTACCTCCACCATTAGCTACCACCACGTATACCTCCACCGGTGGTGGGCAGCTCCTGTTCGCCATTTCCTTCACCGGTACATCCAATGGTTCCAGCGGTACTACCGCCCACCGGTACTACCGGTGACCTCCGCCAGCTGCTTATAGAACAACATTTTGGCGGTACCAACGCCGGTACCGCCACCGGTAGCAGCCATGCAGAGGGGCAGAGCCAACACTAAAACACCAGGTAGCGGTACTGCTAGTGGTTTCACTGGTACCACCGCCAGCTGTTTTTCAGCTTGACAAGCTCCTCCTTAGAAGCCCTTTGTCGATGAAATATCACCATGATGCCTTATGGGAATGGATAAGGAGTACGGGGCACCGTAGAAGAGTGTTGCATACGATTCCTGCATAAGCTCCATAAGAAGGATTAGTTCTATAACTGTGTTGTCATTAATCACCAAAATGGAAGATGATCGTTCAAAAACGGGGTTCTGAAAAGTTCCAGGGGACTTTGCTTATATGGAAGCAGTGCTGGAGGGGGGAAGATTTCCCCTTGTGGGAAAAACCTAATTTCAGGGAATGCCAGGTGAGACCCATGGTCTCACAAAGTGCACGAGGTTTCGATAAGTATTTTTTGTGAATTTATTGGATAAATAAATGAGAGAGAAAAAGAAAAAGAAAATGAATAAAGTAAAAATAAGGAGGTGGGATTGGACTCTACAAGGGAGTCCAATCCGAATCCTCCTAGGAGGATTGGTGCGGCCAAGGAGGGAGAGGGTAAACCGACCTATCCCCCTTTGGCAAGTCTCCCTTTTGTCACACTATATTATCCCACCCCTCCTCTCGTTTAGACATACAATTGAGCCTTTTGGCCTCTCTTTTTTTAGAAGAATTAGAGGAATAATTAGAGCTTTTAATTAGAGCACTTCTAATTGATTAGAGACCTCTCTAATAATTAGAGCTTCTAATTAGAGCATTTCTAAAAGGAGTTAGAACCTATTTAATAATTAGAAGACTAATTAGAACAATCTAATTAGGGCCCTTATAATTTTTGGTTTAGAGATCTTATAATTTGATTAGAACCTCATCTAATTAGATTAGAACTTCATCTAATTGGATTAGAGTTTCTTCTAATTAGGCTGAGGTGATCCTTTCACGACTAGACCTAGCTCTAATCTCTCTCCCTGTCTCTCCCATGTGTTCGGACCTTCTCCAGCTCAATTGGAAACCTGTTGTGCCTAACAGTGAAGCGCCGCAAGATTTGACAGACGTATGTGTGCGAGCTCTCAGAGGGGTAACATGTGATACCCTCACTCTACTGGATCCAGAAGGTGGGATATGGGGAATTGGCAACAGTCCCACCGCTAGGCTTAGCCGTGGGACTCTTTATTAGACATCACCGACATCGTCATCGACACTACTTTCGCGCTTCATGTCGGTAACGAATCAGATCTATCCACACCTTTACCCGCATAGTAGATCATGTGTGCTACGTAGGACGGAAATTTTTAAATTCTGCTACGTACACCAATAGTGGTATCAGAGCGGTCTATGCGTAGGTACATGTACGATCTAGAGCACCGATATGTGCGGGTATTGCGTAAGTTTGTGCAAGTATATTAGAAATCTCTCTCATATTCAGATTATTTATGATTGCTTCCAATAAGCTTTGTTATTTTGTTTCCGACAGCACATCAATATTTTTACAAACTTCTGGCAATCCTAGGATGTTCGAGTTGCCCCTGGCATATCTCGTCTAGTGTGAAGAAGTGCTTCAGTAGATTTGGGTCTCTTTATAGTCTATCTCGCAAACAACATTGTGGAAGGGGCATGTGGATTGGATCCACACAGGGGTCATGGTTGTGAATAAGTTTAGACTGAGGATCTAGAGGTTTTCGTAATGTCTATGTTTAAATCACCACGCGATGTCAATCTAGCATCGTGAACAATCATGACTGATTTGTTCGTAGGCAGTAAACGGTTTACTGCGTAGAACCTACAAATGCGTAAAATATGCAAACACAAGCGTTAGATCCGTCCAACTTGTTTTTGCGGAAGTGTGCTATGATGTGGTATTGTCCATTCAAGGGTTGTATAAGATGTTATCCACTATATTTATTTTGACCTACGAGTCAATATAAATTATGATGGTTGGACACCATATTATTGCTACCCTTTTGTCCTGCGAGCCCCATGCTTCACCGTAGTATCTTGGAGATAGGAGAAGGACATGGAGGTGGCAATCAATAAACGATTCATGGAGCAAAGAAGGAGTTCTAAGCCCAGAAGATGAAGAGGACTATACTACATCACTATTGAGATGCCCGTGATGGTTAATCCTTTTTATGCACCCATTTGATTGTGCAGTAGTTGTGATTATTAGGGTGATTCCTCACTTGAAAATATCAAGGTGATTGTCCTCTTCTAAACTGTGCACCGTCAAACTGGTTCGCATTCGCGTTCATCACTTGTATTTAAGGGTCAACGTGTTATTAGGACCTTATAGGCGGGTACGGATTGATCACTTGTATCCAATGTTCAATACCATACAAGCAGATACAATAGTTGGTTGTCTTGACGTTAAGACATGATAGTCATGAGCTTGAAGCACAACATCGAAAGATAAACGAGAGTCACATGAGTTGTGATTGGCCAGTAGATCTACCCTTTGGATTATGTTTAGTCGCCGAGATGTATCCATCCATCTAATCATAAGTCCATTATGGATCTCGAGACTGAATATTGATTATTAGAAATATCAATTTTAGTGGGAGTGCACAATTGGTAAATTATTTGGTTCTGACCAAGTGCAATTAATCATGATAACAACTAGGGTAATTTTCATAGATTGTTATAGAGTTGGCATCTATTTCCCGCCTACACACTTGGTTTGTTGATTCAGTTAGATAAATATCAGGTTAATAAAACTTTACAGACTTGTTTCGTAATTTGAGGATTGCCCTCAAAATGTCAAGGTAGAGCCCTATTGCAATATTTCGGTAGATTTGATCAACGTATGTCAATGAGATTCATGACATGCATGGATTTAATCCAAAGAGCATTGATTCCTATTAAATCTTGTCTCCATATGAATATCCCAATTTAAGCACCGTAAAGTTGTCAACGTTTTGAAGTGTGACATACACTTGTTGACATAAATACGGGTGTGTATGATATTATACACACATGCAGACAATTGAGATATATGTCTATTAATAGAAAATGAGCTACTTCAGATACAAACGAGATATGAGATATCTGAGGAACTAATTTGTATGCAAGAGAAACAATGATTAAATTTGATTAAGAAAACACATGTGTACTAAGCTTGGTACATACGAGGATTGGAGACATTGAATATCCCAGTCTCCCAAGAAATTGGGCACCGGTCTTAATCTTGTTTTCTTCTCTAGTAAAAGCTCTAAGAATTTTGTCATTATTAATGACTAAGGGAGAAGAAGGACAGCGAATGAATTTATTCATTACACTTTGGAATCCAGGAGAAAACTTATCATAAGTTAATGATAAGTAAAGGATTCAATTTAAGAAGATAAGAGTGTCATGATTGACACACCGATAAAGTATCCCAGTAGAACTGGTGTCATTATTGGCATAAAATTTGGTGAAACCAGATTGGGTGTTCAAAATTGCTAGTAAGTGTAGTTCTGGGGTATAGTGATTTAATCATAGAAATACCGGATCAGTTGCTCTTATGTGCAACATGATAAAAGAATTACTATGGCTTAAAAGGGACTAGCAAAGGAAAAGGAATAATGGGTGATGGAGTAAGATTACTACATTCATCATATTTTCCTTAGGGATTTTTTGTGCAGTGGCACTGGATGCCGGGCATAAGTTTGACTTATGACCTTGTGGATAGGATACAATGAATCCCGCATATAGACATCAATAATATTAAAGCGCTAAAAGATAAATGATTGGTAAAAACCATTTATGTAAGACGATATATTCCTGGCCTTGTCATGGAATTGAGTTACAAGGTTCAACGAGCATCCATAAAGTTGTGGAAATATTCTACAACTTTGATCACTAGGAACACCATAAGTTTATGGAGCGTCCAAATGACATAATCCAACCTTGTTCAATAAGGATGGATTAAGGATGTTAAAATGTCATTACATCTTTCATAAGTCATGCTTTAGAGATTAATGCTCTACACTAAAAAATAAAGCCATCTTAAATTCTTTTGTGATGTAAAGTATTTACAAGAAAATCACAAAATGAATGTTTGCTTCTTTAATGGTTGTCCTAAGAAAAAGGGAATTCTTCCCATCAGCAAGGAAAAACATATTTTGTTAGGGGTGTTCTGGAGAAATTACTTCTTCAGAAAGTCAGTTGGAGGATAGTACAGTTCGAAGAGATTAGATCTTCGTAATCATATCAGAGTGGCGCATGACTGAAAGTAATTTTGGTTCTTACCATTATGAATGATAAAGAAGTTCTTACATGTGATGTAAAACCTCGATCAAACTTAGTGACTGAACCAAGTAGATCACAGTATCATGTTTCACAATAATGATAATGTAATCTAAGGGAAGCAACAATGGACCCTAACTCGTAAGATATGGCCATAAGCCATGAAATCCGGAGGGACTCCATAAACGGAAGTCAAATTTGGAACTTGGTATCAGGTTTTTGTGCTCTTTAACATGAGCATAGAGCCTACGTTTCGTTAATGGATCTTTAAAAAAATGGATGGAAACATCCATGAGCTGACTTGTTTACAAGTTCAAGGGAATAACTATGATGAGATTTAATCTCATGTAGTATGAGTTTTATGTTTACATGGGTTGTTCTAGCAAACATTTGTCTGCAAAATATTACAAGTGAGGATATTCATTTAAGAATATGCTAGAAGGGAATGCAAGTTTTATTTATCCATTCATGGAACTAAAAATAAGGAATTAAGGAGTTGGGATCTTTACCTAGATGAAATGATCAAAGTGTTTGGCATCATCAAGGACGGTGAAGAGGCTTGAGGATTCAAGAAAGTCAGTGGGAGCGGTAAATAATATTTCTAATACTTTATATGAACAATGTATTGTTAGTTGGAAATATTATTGACATAGTAGAAAAAATTCATTGAAATTATATTTAGTTGAAAGGGATGAAGGAAATACAGTATAAGTATTTCCACTCTGGAAGTGGGTAGGTGAGAAACGTTTGAGTGGAAAGTTCATGATAGAACTTGCCTCCATGGGACAGAGTGTGCTTCTCGTTTCCATCACTTGTCTATGTTGGATCAAACGTGTTAATATGATAGTGCTAAATTGTTGGAAACAACAACTAGCATCTTGGTGCAAACCAAGGAATGTATTTCTTTTGAAATCTAATACTTACACAAGGCATGTCTATTCATAGTGAATAGAAAAGGAGATGTCGCGACCTCGGACCCAGAGTTATACATATTGTTATGCTCTCCTAGTCATGGACCCACAAGAGTTTCGGGGTTACCACCCCCGGCTGTAACAAAGAACGGCAGGTAGACCGGAATCATCGGTGCGCAAGCCGACAACACATCAGTACTACTACTCCTTGTGTCCATGCTAGTGATAACCAAATATGCATATCAAAGCGTCCATGAGTCGTATGAAGCTGAAGGAACAGGGTCAAAGCTATACAGAGATGCTATGTGTCACAGGAAGTGAAACAACAATCGAGTGTTACTAGGGTAACCAATCTCAGGCCAAGTAAACATCGGCAGGCGTGCTCAGAAATGGATCATCGGCTCCATAACCTCTTGATTGCGACAACGACACAAGCATAGCCAAAACTGTATAACAATGAGGTCGAAAACCAACAACCGATTAAAGCAGTAACTCTAGACATGAAGTTGTGTAAAGAAAGTATTGCTAGAGTATATCTCACAAACAAAGGTCACATGACCCAACATTACATCGGACAACGAAAGGCAAATTATGTTGCTAGTCAACAAGATACCAAAAGGCCTAAGAGGCCTCAACATAAGACGACGTCCCAGCCCATAGATTCCACGTTGTTACCTGGGATCCCTAAACTACTCGTCGATGTCCATGTTGAAATCACCACCACTACGAGAACTTCACTTGGACCAAATTTAAGCAAACCTGAGTACTGGAGGTACTCAGCAAGACTTAATTAACCTATTATATATCTGCTGATTTGAAATGGGTTTTATGAAGGTTAATTTGCGTAAAGCAATATTTGTTTTCCAAATCGAGGAAGAACATCACGTCTCATGGAGCATTTTTAAACAGATAAAGAAGCGACTCAACTACTGAGATCATCATCTTTTCATTCCACCAACACCATTTCCCAGCATCCCGGGCTACGAGAATCACCCCTCTCGGCATCTCCGAAGAGGCACTCTTTATTTGTTGTCAACAGGTTTTAGTCTCTCGTTCATGTTATCTATGACCTCGTATCTTCCACCAAGTCGTTCTTAACCATGGACATGGTTTTTTTGAAAAGATTGCCCTGCAGGGATGTGCACTTTACCCACACGTACCATCCAACTCTTAATGCCAAGCTATTGGCACACTTCCAACAATGTGCCGACAAAGGGTGGCTGGCCACGGCCTTTACCTTACCCGACCCTATCCATGAGTCAACCCAAGACAGGGCCACCCCGTCAACAGGGAGTTGTCCATCCTCCAGACGACACCTGTTTTTGTGAGGCCGGGTCAAGATCCGTGTACGTCTATCACTTGGCCCTGGTCACGCCCTAGCGGAGCATTTTTCCAAAATGTTTAAATTGTTTTATTTGCGTTGCCGAATGGAACTCTTGAACTACGTGAGTCATGGATGTGGCCAAACAAGTTAGTCGGTCGAGCGCGGTTACTTAGACCCCGTGTGTGGGTGCACGCTCAATCTTGGTTTATTCGACGAGACCATACTCCTAGGGTTGGCAAGTCTCCTTTTCTTTGCCATCCTACTTACTCTGATATTCGTGTTTTTGGCTGTCTATGCTTTCCAAATACCTATGCCACATCCACAAACAAACTCTCTCCATGTTCTCTCCCATGTATCCTTCTTCGATTTTCTGATGAACACAAATGCTATCATTGCCTAGATTTACATAATGGACGGGTACACGTGTCACGCCCTGTCACCTTCATCAAACACGTTTTTTCTTCTTCTTTTGCCTCCCACACCGATTCACCACCGATCACCCCTTCCCCAGCCTCGGCCCCTACCTCTTCTCCCCATCCTTTTCCTCTCTACACCCTGCCACGGCAGGAAACTGCTCCAAACTCTGCCGCAACTACCTCACCCCTGCCGTGTCACGAAAATACCCAAAACGCTGCCGCGGCAGGAAACAACCACCCGCCAGCCGCCACACCCCTGTCGTGGCACAAAACCGTTGTTGATGACTCATATCAACAAATCCCTCGGGTGATCTGGTAGGGTTTTGAGTATAGGAACTGAATAGGTGCTGGTGGATTCGACGGCTAACATGGGCATGATTTACCCAGGTTCGGGGCCCTCGTAGAGGTAATACCCTTACTCCTGCTTTGTCTGTCTCTGTATTATGAAGTATGATTACAATGGCGGGCGCGTAGATCAAGAGATTGGATCTCGAGAGGCGGCTCCTATGGCCTGTAGTCTAGATTGGATGACCCCCCCAGGTGGTTCTCCCAGCCTTTATATAGGAGGTTGGGTCTCAAACCCGTACCCGGGTGGGTTACAGAATCCTAGCCTTAGTCAGCAAGTTACTACCATATTGATCCGCAAGTCTTGCGGGTAGGCCGTAGTAGGTCCTTCTAGAACAATCGGGCAGTCCATCATGCTGGGCATAAGTGCTGGGCCTTAGACCAGATAAGCTCACTTCTGGGACTCGAGAGTCATCCCCACATCAGTAGCCCCCGAGTGTTTATTCGACTGTAAAGAGTCGAGTAAGAACTCAAGACTTATTCCAGAGTTTTGCGGCTGAGCAGCTAGGTCTTGACTCAAAGGATGTTAACCCTGCATGGATGATACTCGAGTATCGAGTGATAAATGTGCCATGCGTTGGCTTTTTTCACAGAAGGATGCAGCTCAGTTGCTTGGCTCGCCCGATGGATCAGGGCCAATTAATTGCTTTTGGGCAAAAACAGGTCTGGCCTACGCGAACTCGAGACCTCCGGCTCGAATCCGGTTAGGTGACAATCACGACTGGGCCGTGGAGGACTTATCGAGTCGAATTTAACTTTAAAAGGGGCACCTGGCGCGTCCGAGGGATTTTTCTTCGTGTTGTTGACACGGAAAATTACTGGAGGACGCAGCTTGAGTGCGATTCCAGGCCCACGGGACAGATTCAGATGAGCCGCGATGGCCGAACGACCCGGGGTTTATTGTGTGATGTGTTCATACATCGTAATCGTGAGTTATGGTGTTTGCGGGCATTGTGCACCCGCGATTTCTTACTTGTAGCGCAGCGAGTCCTGCTGTTTTGTCTTGACTAATGGCAAGTGTCATTGTTTCCATTTTATAATTCTCGAGCGAGGCAAATCTTTTCTTTTGAATCGATACGAAAGAAATTTCGTGTTCTGAGGTGCGCGATAACGTCATTACGCACTCCTCTGCTCCCGATGGGATGTGACGCAGTGGGGCAGGGCGCGCAGGTCCCACCTTGTCACCTTTTTGACCGGAGACAGGCCGCCGTGCGCCGGTTTTCACGCTGGACGTGCAGTTAATCGCGCATGATCTTGCTTTAAAGATCGTGCGGGGTAATTGCCCCTGGCGTTTCGTTTCTGCTCGGCGCGTGGTGGCCGGGATGCACGCCACATGTGTTCCTTTTGCGAGGATCCACGGCTCACAGTGGCCCAGTAACAGTATAAAATGTGGCCTTAGGGGAAATTTACTTTCCCCCGGCTCTTTCCGCATCTTCTTCCTCCAATGCCTCCACCATTTTCTGTGAAGACGAGCTCCATGGCTGGCGGAAGGAGAAAACGCGCCGCCTCCGCGACGTCTGGCATGGACGTGGCTGGCGGTTCCTCGGCCGCTCCACTGGAGAAGATGGGCAAATGGCGCTCGTCGATCATGACGAAGAAGAGCATCAAGATGATGTAGAGGGAGGGGATGATTCCTCCCGAAGATTCTGGATGCGTGCGGCAACCGGTGAAGGGAGAAGAAGTGCCCAACCCTCGCGTCAACGAGCATGTCGCTTTCTTGGAGCACGTTTCTCGAGGTATATCCTTCCCCCTTCACCCCTTTCTCCTCGGGCGGTTGTATGTCTATGGCATACAGCTTCACGATCTTCCTCCCAATGCGGTGCAACACGTTTTGTGCTTCATCGTTCTGTGTGAAGGTTTCTTGGTCATTCACCCGCATTGGAGACTATGGAATAGCATCTTCTCGGTGAAAATTCACCAGGAGAAAACGCCCGCGGGTGAGAAGAAGATCGGGGAACCATTGACGAGTAGAGGCTTTGGAATCCAGGTGACCAATGAGTTCCCCTATTTGGAGTCTGCCCATGGATGGCGTAGGAAGTGGTTCTGTGTCCACGACACCGACGCGAACGGCGTTCCTGAGTTCAAGCCGTTCGCGATCTTGAAGCGAAGGAAGTCTTGGGCGCACAAGCTGTCACTCGAAGAAGCTAAGGTGACCGCACCTCTACTCGCACAAGTTGCGCGGCTCCGATGGAAGGACAAGTGGCCTCTGCTAAACAGGATACATCTAGCGAGTGTCTTCCTGCGTTGGAGGGTGCAACCGCTGCAAGACAGGCCCAACACTTTGTGGGACTACTCGGGTGTCAATGACCCGAGTCGAACGTGCGATGACGTGCTTTCGAACATCAAGTTCGAGGCGAAACTTACTGCCATCACTAGCTTGAAGAAGGGGGAAGACTACTCGCCTTCTCCCTTTGAACCTTTCGACTCCGAGAATCCTCTGAGTGAGGTAAGTTTCTTTTCCTTTCTTTTTCCTCTTGTGTAGATTTTGCCGTTTCGAGTTCTTTTCGATTGATTCTCTTTCTCTCCTTTCTTCTCTCTGTAGAACCATGATGTGGTGAGAAGCTACCCGCCACTTTCCGCGGATCATGGGAGCTCGGATTTACTTGCGAGTAACTTTGACGCGCCTCCCGACACTAGTGTCGTGAATGCAGAGTCGAGTGAAGAGAAAGAGGAGATAGAAGAAGAGGAGTAAGACGAGGATCCTCAACTCCATCACCGCAAGCGCCGCAGACACGAGGAGGACGAGGTGACTTTGAAGGATGCCTCCCTGAGCCAGGAGACTGCCGAGGAGGTTGACCCTCCTTTTATCCGAGCAACTCCTTTGAGTACGCTTCCTCCCGTGTTTCAGCAGCCGAAAGTTCCAACTGCATGGAACATGGAATTCTTTGATGAGGACGAGGACGACGAGTAAGTCTCCTACTTTATTTTTTGTCGATTAGCCATTTCGTTCTACCTTAACATTTGCTCAGACTTCTAGTGCTCAGCAAAGATCAGTTCGCTTCTTCGGCTCAATCTGTGAAGCAGAAGGGAGTTGTTTTTGGAGACTACCGGAGCTTCGAGTTCTCCACCACGACCTCCAAGCTTCACAAAGGCAGCCGACGCTTCTGAGTACATGATGCCCAGCTTCGCGACTGATCCGAGGGATGCCGGGGCGTCTGCAAGCAAAGAGGTTTTGGGCAGCTCACCCAACCCTTTGTCGACCCTGAGTGGCAAGGTAAAACTTTTCCTCGAGTAGTTACTGTTTTTTCGTCGGGTGCACGTTAGTGCTCCCGATGGGAGTAGCCCTCGAGTCTGTGGTTGACTGTTCGTAGTCAGTCACAAACTCAAGTAGCTTTTTAGTCCTTTGCTATCTTTTATTTTGATTTTATCGGGTGCATGGCAGTGCTCCCGAGTGGAGTAGCCGCTGAGTCTATAGTCGATTGCTTGCAGTTGGGTATAGGCGCAAGTAGCGTTGCATTGATTCTAACCATTTCTTCTTGTAGGCTGTCTTCGAGTCCTTGGCCGTTTTTGGACGTCGTCTTGTAGTGCTCAGGCGGAGTGCGTCACTCTTCGTCGGGAGCGCGACCAGCTCCTTCAGGATCGCCGGTCTTCGAAAGGTAAGTTTTCTGACATTTCGCTAATGGAGTCCTTTTCTATTTATCTTCCTTAGCGTGTTTTGCTTTGTTTTCCAGATGAGCCTGCCCGCGCCAACACCGATAAGGCTGAAGCTTGCGAGCGTGTCAAAAATCTCGAGGAGCTGGAGTCCACTCTAAAGGACACTGCGGAACAACTCGCGAAGTCCAAGGAGGCCCTTGAGAAGCTGGAGGCTATAGGCATGACTCATGATAATGAGTTGACTGATGCTCTTCCACCCGTGGCTGAGGCCCTGTCTGGTATGCTACTCGCCAAATTTCATTATGTTGTTGACTTGTTTTATTTCTCGTAACTTATTCAATTTGTCGCAGGCGCGCTTGGAGCTGCCCTGACGATTCTCGGCCAAGTCAGGAACGATGTGGTGATTGACGCCTGCCACCAACTTCAAGGGCATGGGATGAAGGCTGCCTCTGTCATTCGCGATGCTTCGCAAGTGTTGTCCTTGCTGCACCAGCGATTATTCATGGGGAAGCTTGTTCTGTCGACTCCAGAGGGCCTCGTCCAAGCTTTCATCAGCGAGGGAGATCCTTTTCGCGACTACACCCTTGCCTAGATCGAGTGTGGCGCGAAGACGGCGATCCAGTTTGCATTGGCGATCTGGAGAAGGCGTACTCGATGCCTCCCAGGGACGACGCGGGCAATAAGGTAGCACTCAAACCTTTTGCCGATCGCGCTGAGAAGCTGGCCAAGATGTTGTCGGAGTTAGTGTCTCCCGGACGTGGCGCCAGAACTTCTGCGAGTGGGGCTGCTTTAGGAAAATCTATTGTCCCTTAGAGTGGACAACAATGTTGATTTTGTTTTGTAGTCTTGTAATGAACCTTGAATTGTGCCTGGAATTTTTTGTTTGTTTTCTAAGTGCTGGGATTTGAAGTGTTTGGCAGCGATTTCTCTTTGCTTTACTTCGTATTCTCCCGATGTGAGTAGCCCCCAGGCACTCGAAGGTGTTTTTTGAGGCAAATGTCGAGTTACCTTCAACTGTGTGACTCAACCTCTTGTATGTCCTCCGTCGATTTTGGCACGGGATCATCGAGTGCTCTGACACCTCTGGTTGCACTGTTGTTGACAGATACAGGTATGCTCGCTTCTCTCCATGGCCATGTTGTGTATGACGAGCGTAAACTGAAGGCTTTGCAAGGAGTGGCGGATGTTGCTAAGTCCAAGCAAAAACTTGCTTCCGAGCGTGAGCAGTTCGTCATTGAAGAGCTGGTCGGTGTGGCCAAAAGTTTGTTGTGTAACTTCCACAAGCCCCCGAGTCAATTCGGTGTAATGTGCTATGTGCTTACATTTTTCTTGTGCGTGCAGTCATCGAGCCTGATGCATCATCTGAAGGTCAATGGGTGAACAACAGAATTTCTTGCGAGTCCAGTAGTTTGAATTCCCATGCATGCAACTTCTGGTCTGACAGAAGCAAAGGTTTCATCCTGGTGACTTTGCAGTATCGGGTGTGTCAAGTGCATCTTTTCGTCGAGTCTTGCCAAGAGGCTCTTTCTTCGGCGCATCAAACCTTTTATCCTTTCGAGATTGTACCTGATCGACTGAGCGCGCTGTTGAGGATCTTCCATCGGGTGGAAGATGTTCGCGAGTATGTGCGTCATCAACTTATCCGTGGAGCTCAGGTTGGTTTGGCATTTGTGCGGCTGTGGCACCCAGAGGTGATAAGGGGTAGCCCGATCTTCTCAGTGAACTCTTTGATAAATTGGTAACCAATGTGATACCTCGCTCTCTCCTTTGGCTAAACCCTGTCACCAATTGCAACAACACTTAACCCCTTCGGATATTCGAGACTCCACACTCTTGCACAAGTAGCCACCGACTACAAGTGGTCCTTTTTCTCCTTATTCCCAATGGAACAGCAGAATACACTCAGATTTGCAATGGGTATATGATTCAAGATGAATTCTTCAAGCAATACAATCTAGAGTCTAGGGTTTATGTTTTATCGTAGTCTAACCTATCTATTTCACACCAAGGGGTATATATGAGGGGTGGGGGTGCGGCCACAAGGGGTATTGCGCAAGCAACCCAACCCACTAAATTGCTAGTTGATTCTTGTGAGTTAACAAGCATAGATAGTCCACCTACATGTGATAATGTCTTAATTTCGAAATTTAATCATGTGGTGTTGATTTCACATAAAGAAGTGCTTGCTAAAATACCACCTACTGATATTGTGAATTACATCATGTTAAATGAATCAATTAATGTGCAAAGTGCTATGAAAAAGGTTGCTGAAATTTCATATGTGAATTCAAGCAATTATGTTTCTTGTTTCACTTTTAACTTGATTGGTGACTATAACATGAGTGAAATTTTTATGGTGGATAGAATATGCATAACTTGTGATAAAGTGGCCGAATTGAACATTGTTTTACCTTGGGTAAATAAGCTACAACTTCCTACATATGAACATGATTTTACACATATGTTTGGTTTGCCACAATACTTGTCACATACATGTGCTAATAAATTGTTCTTCACTTATATTTGCAAATTAAGTTGCAATTTTCATGATGAAAATAATAAGCATGTTACCACCTTTGAGTGTTTTAATAAACATAAATTTGATCATCGATGTTCGGTGAGAACAATTGAATTGATACTAAACAATAAAAATATGTACACATATGATTCTCATTTTGATCATGATTTTATGAGCTTTACTTATATTTGCAATTGTGATTGCTATTTGATGAGATGCTATGACAATTATGTGATGTTTGCATGCAAATTTCCTGGTCACATGTCATGTGCACAATTTTATGATATGATAACAACTAATGCACCTCATTATAGATATATGTATTGTGCATACACGTTGTTCTTTTTGTTTATTCCACTTTCAGCATACAACAAGCCGAGGACGTCTTGTCTTGAAGAAAGGGAGGATGATAGGGACATAATAGAGGTCCATGAGGTTTATTCATGCTTGAGTTGGAAGGAAATATTGAGCCTCACTGATGTTTATTATAAGGTGAATTCTTTCCTAGTAATAAATAGTGTTTGTGTTTATGAGAATGTTATACTACCTAAGCCTATGAATTTATGTATGATTAGGTTTATTAATAACACAAACATGGATGGAGAAGAGGAAGCAAGAAGCAAAGGAAGAAGGCATGGAAAACAACAACAAGGAATAAATGTTTCAGTTCGGACTGCCAGGAGTCCCGAATTTGAAATGGTCATGGATTCTTCATACGGGCTCCAAATACAGCAAACGAGCACAATACGGATAGGGAGTTTGATGGGCTTTCCAATGGATCCGGCCCCATCAAGAAATTCGACTCGTGCAAGCCGTGGTGACCGAAACAATGCACGAATAGTTTTCTGCCAGTTTCCAAAACGAGTCCAATTGGCTGCACCCATGTTGGGTCAGTTTGTATCCGAGTTGGTTGAGGCCAAACAAGTAGGAATAGGTGGATTTCGTGGGGAAACACCCCACCCCCTCATATATACCCCTTGGGGCGAATTAGATGGTTAGACTACGTTAAAACAAAACCCTAGACTTCTAGATTGTATTGCTTGAAGCATTCATCTTGAATCATATACCTTTGCAAATCTGAGTGTATTCTGCTGTTCCACTGGGAATAAGGAGAAACAGGACCACTTGTAGTCGGTGGCTACGTGTGCAAGAGTGTGGAGTCTCGAATATCCGAAGGGGTTAAGTGCTGTTGCAATTGGTAACAGGGTTTAGCCAAAGGAGAGAGCGATGTATCACATTGGTTATCAGAAGTTCACTGAGAAGATCGGGCTACCCCTTATCATCTTGGTATCAGATTACTGGGTTTACTCGGTGAGCTGTATCTATCCTTTTAGTTTCGAGTTGTTCTTATACCTATCCAGAAAAAGCCACAAAAAATAGTGTTAGTTGATTGCCATAGCTTTAGATAATTGCTAGTTTTCAATTTCTAGTGCTGTTTTGTGTTTTGATTTTGTGTTCCTTTTTCTCCTTTTGAGTCATTAGGTTTCGGTTAGGGTTAGGGTTCTTAGTTGTTCTTATTTTTCGAGTCGAGTCAATATCAAAAAATCCCACAAAAATATCATATCCAAGCTGCTCTGTTTGTCTTAGGCTTTGATCCGCCACCGCGTCGCTGTCCTTTTTTCCGCTTGGATTCGTTCCGTGATTCGACACTCTGAGCAATCCACGGAAGTCCACGCGCCATCATTGTTTCCGATCGCCAAACCACGCGCGCCTGCTGTCGTTTATTCCGTGGTCTAGTCCACCTGCGCGAACCGCGTGAAAACGCGTCGTCGAACGCGCGGGTCCGAGCGAAACGCGTGGCCACCACACGCACAAACGCGCGCTCTTGTCGCTACCTGCCGCTGGTTTCGATCCGCGTGATCCTCCACGCGTGAACCGCGCGCAGCCCTGCCTCCCGATTTTCTTTGATTTCCCCTCCGCGTGATTTTCTCGCTACCAACCAAAACCGTGCCGCCGCACTCCGTGAAAGGGATAGAATTCCGCTAGGTGCCAGAATCGCTGGATATCCGCGCGAACCAGCTCACAGATCCGCGCATCACATTGTTTTCCGAGCGCAATCAGCGCTACGCGCTGAATTTTCGAGCGCACTTCGTGCGATACGCGCGCTGTCGTATTCTTCCGGGACTCGTTCCGCTGGGCCACCTTTTCCGCACCGGCCGAATCTCGCGCGCGAGATAGCGATCACCCAACCGCATCGGAGTCCGCTCGCACGCAGGCATATCCAGGCCAATTGTTTTTGTCCTGCTCGTGTTTCGGAAGCACCAACCGCGCAGGGCAACAACCGCGCAGAAAACGCGTACGGGGCCGCGTGCTGTCCAGTGGCAAAACGCGCCACGCGCTACCGACAAAAGCGCGCGTTCAACAGAAAAAACCTGCGCGCACTACCTATTGTGGACTTTTTTTTCAGTACGGTGAGCTACTGTCACCTATTTTGGTCCGTTTTCTTAGTTTTCTTTTATTTTTCTCTTCCAATTTCTTTAGGTTTTCAAGTCCGATCTTTGTGAAGTTTAGACACAGCCTTTCTACAGCAATAAACTAGGTACCTTGCCCACAAGACTAGCTATTTTCTTGCTCTTTTCAGGCTGCTCATTATCATTTTGTGTCACATTGATCTAGCTGTTATTTTCATTTGCTCCTTTAGTTGTTTTCGGCCATAAAAAGTATAAAAAAAAAGAGAAAAACAGAAAATAGAAAAAGAGAAAAACAGATAAAGCAAAAAGAAAGGCCTTTGAGATACTATTACTATCATTTGGAGCTGTTTTCATTGCTATCATTGACACCACACATTGAGCAATCTTGTGCCTGATTATTATTGAGCTTGGCTAGTGTCTTTCTAGAGCATTGCAAAATTTCCTACATATATTTGCTTTGCCACATTTGTCTCCAATTGTGGTGTGTGTTTCCTAGGTGTTCTTTTGTATCATTCACAAACAGCAATAGGACTTGTTAATTGGTGATTGTTAGGTATCCATACCAAGCCCCACCATATAACCTGTTTTACCTTTGTGAGAGCAAAAACCCCTGGGTATTCTATTCTTCACACCAAGTCACAATAGTTGCTATTACTTGTGGTAAGTTATTCTATTCACTTTGGAACGATAAGGATCACCTCTTTGCTGGTTTTTTTAAGTGAGTTGAGAGTGCCACCATATGCATATTGCCAAATATTATTTGCACTAACAATGGTTGTTTCTGTAAAGGAAAAACCATATTGTGTGGGTTCTGTTTGTAGTGATTCATTTTGGGAGGAGAATGCTAGTGGGATCCCTGCATCAGATTTGTTCCACTTCACCGCAGACATCACAGGTAGCAATGTTGCTATTACCCTTGATAAGGGTACACGGTATGATTTTATTAGTTCTGAGGTTGTTGAACAATTGCAGTTGGTTCCAACGACAAATCATCCATTTATCTTACCTACTAATGATGATAACCTTATTATTACTCACATGGTTTTTGTTCCCTTAACCATTCATGGCAATAAGGAACGAACTTTATGTTATGTGCTTCCTAGAGCATTTACTTGTTGTCATCTTTTGTTAGGACAAAAATGGTGCCATAGATATAAGGTTAATTTTGCTAGCCATTATCCTGATATACAATTCTTTTGGAACAATAAGAAAAGTTGGATAATACATGCATCACATAAAACATTGCAAAGAGTTATGAAGCAAAACTTATGTGCACCTATGGATGAGAGTGTGGTTGTTGTAGAAAACATGGGAGTTGAAGTTAAGGAGATATGTGAGGTTATTTCTACTAATGTAATCATGTCTACTCCTAGTGTTGTTTCTTGTGATATGCAGGTTACTTTTGAAGAAAGGGAGCCACAACAAGTAGAACCTGCATCACCACTTGAGATAGTTAATTTGGTACCTAATAATTCTGAGGAGGTTGCTATTGATAAAGGTGCTGATTTCGTGTTACCCCTCTCAAGTATTAATTTATATGAACCCACTAAATTGCTAGTTGATTCTTGTGAGTTAACAAGCATAGATAGTCCACCTACATGTGATAATGTCTTAATTTCGAAATTTAATCATGTGGTGTTGATTTCACATAAAGAAGTGCTTGCTAAAATACCACCTACTGATATTGTGAATTACATCATGTTAAATGAATCAATTAATGTGCAAAGTGCTATGAAAAAGGTTGCTGAAATTTCATATGTGAATTCAAGCAATTATGTTTCTTGTTTCACTTTTAACTTGATTGGTGACTATAACATGAGTGAAATTTTTATGGTGGATAGAATATGCATAACTTGTGATAAAGTGGCCGAATTGAACATTGTTTTACCTTGGGTAAATAAGCTACAACTTCCTACATATGAACATGATTTTACACATATGTTTGGTTTGCCACAATACTTGTCACATACATGTGCTAATAAATTGTTCTTCACTTATATTTGCAAATTAAGTTGCAATTTTCATGATGAAAATAATAAGCATGTTACCACCTTTGAGTGTTTTAATAAACATAAATTTGATCATCGATGTTCGGTGAGAACAATTGAATTGATACTAAACAATAAAAATATGTACACATATGATTCTCATTTTGATCATGATTTTATGAGCTTTACTTATATTTGCAATTGTGATTGCTATTTGATGAGATGCTATGACAATTATGTGATGTTTGCATGCAAATTTCCTGGTCACATGTCATGTGCACAATTTTATGATATGATAACAACTAATGCACCTCATTATAGATATATGTATTGTGCATACACGTTGTTCTTTTTGTTTATTCCACTTTCAGCATACAACAAGCCGAGGACGTCTTGTCTTGAAGAAAGGGAGGATGATAGGGACATAATAGAGGTCCATGAGGTTTATTCATGCTTGAGTTGGAAGGAAATATTGAGCCTCACTGATGTTTATTATAAGGTGAATTCTTTCCTAGTAATAAATAGTGTTTGTGTTTATGAGAATGTTATACTACCTAAGCCTATGAATTTATGTATGATTAGGTTTATTAATAACACAAACATGGATGGAGAAGAGGAAGCAAGAAGCAAAGGAAGAAGGCATGGAAAACAACAACAAGGAATAAATGTTTCAGTTCGGACTGCCAGGAGTCCCGAATTTGAAATGGTCATGGATTCTTCATACGGGCTCCAAATACAGCAAACGAGCACAATACGGATAGGGAATTTGATGGGCTTTCCAATGGATCCGGCCCCATCAAGAAATTCGACTCGTTCAAGCCGTGGTGACCGAAACAATGCACGAATAGTTTTCTGCCAGTTTCCAAAACGAGTCCAATTGGCTGCACCCATGTTGGGTCAGTTTGTATCCGAGTTGGTTGAGGCCAAACAAGTAGGAATAGGTGGATTTCGTGGGGAAACACCCCACCCCCTCATATATACCCCTTGGGGCGAATTAGATGGTTAGACTACGTTAAAACAAAAACCCTAGACTTCTAGATTGTATTGCTTGAAGCATTCATCTTGAATCATATACCTTTGCAAATCTGAGTGTATTCTGCTGTTCCACTGGGAATAAGGAGAAACAGGACCACTTGTAGTCGGTGGCTACGTGTGCATGAGTGTGGAGTCTCGAATATCCGAAGGGGTTAAGTGCTGTTGCAATTGGTAACAGGGTTTAGCCAAAGGAGAGAGCGAGGTATCACATTGGTTATCAGAAGTTCACTGAGAAGATCGGGCTACCCCTTATCATTTATACTCAAGAAGGAGTGAATTCAACTGTTGTTGTAATAATTTAGTCCTTGATCTTGTCATGGGACCAATCCTTACTTCATCATCTTTTATAGCAATATCATCATGTGTAACAATAGGTGAAGAGATAGGGATGTCCTCATCATCCTCCCCCTCTTGAAAAGGCATCGTCCTCGATGCAAGATCATCTCCATGGTATGGTGTCAAATCAGCCACATTAAAAGAATTACTAACACCAAACTCATCAATTGGGAGGTCTATCTTATATGCATTGTCATTGATCCTTGAAATAACTTTATATGGACCAACACCTCTAGGCATCAATTTTGATTTGCGCAATGTGGGAAATCTGTCCTTACAAAAATGAACCCACACCATATCACCTGGCCGAAATATCACCTCCTTTCTCTTCTTGTTAGCTCTTTCAGCCACATGTTGTCCTTTCTTCTCAATTGCTTCTTTTGTTTTCTCATGATTTTTTTTCACAAAATCAGCTCTCTTTGATGCCTCCATATTAATTCTCTCTTGTGTAGGAAGTGGTAACAAATCTAATGGAGTAGTAGGCTTGAACCCATATACCACCTCAAAAGGACATAGTTGAGTAGTTGAATGCACAACCCTATTATATGCAAATTCCACATGTGGCAAGCACTCCTCCCACTCCTTCAATTTTTTCTTTATCATGCTTCTCAATAATGTTGACAATGTTCTTTTTACCACTTCGGTTTGACCATCAGTTTGGGGGTGACAAGTTGTGGAAAATAGCAATTTTTTTCCAAGCTTCCCCCATAGTGTCTTCCAAAAATAGCTCATGAATTTCACATCTCTATCTGACACAATTGTTCTTGGCACTCCATGCAATCTCACTATCTCTCTAAAGAAGAGGTTAGCAATGTGAGAAGCATCATCACTCTTGTGGCAAGAAATAAAGTGGGACATCTTAGAAAATCTGTCCACAACCACAAAAATAGAGTCATGTCCTCTTTTTGTCCTTGGCAAGCCCAACACAAAATCCATACTTATATCTTCCCATGGTGTATTTGGTGATGGCAATGGAGTATACAACCCGTGGGGTTTTAACTTGGACTTGGCCTTGTTGCATGTAATACATCTTTGCACCAATCTATACACATCTCTCCTCATATGTGCCCAATAAATTTTTCAGCCAACATAAGCAATGTCTTCTCTCTTCCAAAGTGTCCCATTAATCCTCCACTATGAGATTCCTGCACCAAGAATAAACACAAAGAACACTCGAGAATACACAATTTGTTAGCTCTAAACAAGTACCCATCATTTATATGAAATTTATCCCATGCCTTAACATTAGTACATTTATTAAATGTCCTCCAAACCCGAAACCTTAACTCCAATGTGGAGAGTAACATATTATTCCTTGACAAAGCATCAGCAACTACATTTTCACATCCCTTTTTATGTTTTATGATGTATGGAAAAGATTCTATAAATTCTACCCATTTAACATGTCTTTTAGTCAAATTAGATTGGCTCTTTAAGAATTTTAATGATTCATGATTAGAATGTATAATGAACTATTTAGGCCACAAATTATGTTTCCATACTTCTAAAACTCTCACAAGTGCATATAGTTCTTTATCATAAATAGAATAATTCAATTGTGCACCATGTAATTTTTCAGAAAAATAGGCAATAGGTTTCTTTTCTTGCATTAACACGCCTCCAATACCTATGCCACTAGCATCACACTCAATCTCAAATTGTTTGTCAAAATTTGGAAGCATTAATAAAGGGGCCGAAATCAACTTTTATTTAATATCATCAAAAGCAATATCTTGTTCAGCTCCCCCACACAAATTCTACACCCTTTTTAGTGAGTTCATTCAAAGGTGCAGCAAGTGTACTAAAATCTTTGACAAATCTTCTATAAAAACACCCAATCCATTGAAACTTCTTACTTGAGTCACATTAATAGGAATAGGCCAAATTTTAATAGCTTCAATTTTAGATTCATCTACTTCAATGCCATGTTTAGAAACAACATATCCAAGAAATATGACCTTATCTTTGCAAAAAGTGCACTTCTCTAAATTTCCATACAATTTATTTGCTCTTAGCACATGCAAGACTTGTCCAATATGATCAATATGTTCATGTTCATTGTGGCTATATATGAGAATATCATCAAAGTAAACAACCACAAATTTGCCAATAAAATCTCTCAAAACATGGTTCATTAATCTCATAAAAGTACTAGGTGCATTAGTTAATCCAAAAGGCATTACTAACCACTGATATAAACGAAATTTTGTTTTAAAGGTTGTTTTCCATTCATCCCCCTCTTTCATCCTAATTTGATGATAACCACTACACAAATCAATTTTAGAGAAAACAACACTACCACTTAATTCATCTAACATGTCTTCCAAACGTGGTATATGATGACAATAACGTATAGTGATATTGTTAATTGCTCTGTAATCTACACACATGCGCCAAGTACCATCTTTTTTAGGGACTAAAATAACAGGAACAACACAAGGAGAAAGGCTTATTCGAATGTAACCTTTGTCAAGAAGCTCTTGTACTTGTTTCTGAATTTCTTTTGTTTCTTGGGGATTTGTCCTATAGGGAGCTTGGTTTGGCAATGAAGATCTAGGAATCAAATCAATTTGGTGCTCAATACCTCTCAATGGTGGGAAACCCGAGGGCACCTCTTCTGGAAATACATCATCAAACTCCTGCAAAATATTATAAACACCAAGAGGAATAGGGGTCATGTCATTAGAAACCAATACTTCTCCCTTGGGCATAAGCACTATAGGAAGCATATAGGGTCCTCTCTAAATTCTCTCAAGTCCTCTTTAGTGGCTAACATGCATAATAGGCTCACTCCCTCACTTTTATTTTTACCACTCAGATTGGTTTTTCTATTTTCATTCACAACACTATTGTTTTCACTCTCATGTTTTTCAGCACTCTCAGGAATTTTCTGTCTAGATTCATTTACAATTTGCTGTGGTGTCATAGGTCTCAACAATATGTCCTTCTCATTTCACTTCAGCTGATAGGTATTTGCTCTCCCATCATGTATGATGAGGATATCGCTACTACTACACCACTTCCATTACAAGGACCTATGACTAGAGCTCGTGCACGTCAACTTAATCAGCAGGTACTATCGTTTCTATGAGTTGTTCCTAATATACATGAGAATATGATACTGCCTAAATCGAATGTGTTTGTTTCTCTCAGGAATAATGGACCTAGCATAGATGAGAGGGACAAGCTATGGAGCATGTTCGAGGATGGAGCTGGCAGCAGAAGCACAAGTGGAGAAGATGACACTGCCACGGAGGAAGATTACAGCAGCAGGAAGTCACCATAATGCCAAATGAAGCCTTGGACGAATTATACAAGCTACAACTTCATTATTTTCGTCCAAGTCCTTTTATAGGTGCTGCGACACCTCATTATTGGGCCAAGCCCATGTATTACCCCTTAGTGGGCAGTTTTTAGAGTCCGTATTCATGGGAAAAAGAGGTTTAGGCTGGATTTCGTGGCCCCACCCATGGGAGCACGAATTTCCCTCTTTTCCCCTCATAAATACAGCCCCTAGGGTTTCTTTTAGGGCTGGGTTTTGTTTAGTTAAAAGTTAGCCGTCGCTGCAACTTCGCCGTACTTTGTTTGTGTCAGATCGACCATACTAAGACCGCTTTCGGAACTACACTTTCAGCTATAATCATTCATCTATATTCGCAATATACTGATTGACAATTCTTAGTTCTTGATTGTTCTCGATTGATTGCAGGAGCTAGACCTGAGTGGTTCGGTCGACCGTGCTACGGCGCTGTCAATAACCTCCCGGAGTTGGTGTAGCGATTGCTAAGGCGCAGCGTCCTCGTACGTTTGTAGTCGGATCGTCAACGTCAACGCCACCCAAATCATAGTTATCATCTCATCGAAAGATCGGACACCTTTGCCTCTATCAAGTGGTATCAGATTTCAGGTTGATCGGTGAGATTTACTGATTTTCATATATTAGATTCAATCTGTTCTTCATACCTACAGTCCACAAAAAGCCATTTTTTTGTTAGGGTTAGATCATCCCATCCTACAATCAGTCCGGGCCTTTTGCATCTTCTTTTCAGTGTATTGCATTGTTGAGTTTTCGTCTGCATCGTCGTGTCAAATTGCTGGTCTTAGCGTTTATTCCCGTAGAGTTTCGAGTTCTTTGCATAGTTCGTCAGTGCCGCTACCACATCACCTCACACGTTTACAGATCACCGCTGCCTCCTACGACCACAAATTCCGCCACTATCCAGCCACCACAAACAGCCGTCGCCCGCACCACAATCTGTCGCCGCCATCATCTCCATTACCGCTGTTCGACAAGCTATCATTCGCACCGCTACCTTGCCGCCACTACATTGCATCGCGCCGCCAATAGTTTCCATCCGCACGCGTGCGTCTCCACTTGTTCCCGTGCGCCGCCTCCACGCTACTAGTTAGGGTTAGGGGTTTTCTAGTTGTTTTAATCCTTATTTCTATAAATAGATTAGAGTTCTAATCAGTTTAGGACTCCAAATTCGTGACCTACTGTAGCAGCAAACAAAAAATCATGATCTCGCCTGACCACAGACATAGTCTGAGGTTTGGACAGAGCCAAAAAAAAAATCGTGGTCTCGCCTGACCACAGACATAGTCCGAGGTTTGGAGAGAGCGAAAAAAAATCGGGAACTCGCCCGACCACAGACATAGTCTGAGGTTTGGAGAGGGGGAAAAAATCTTCCTCTTTTTAGTGCAGTTTTTTTACTGCTCTTTGCTCATACTTCTTCTCTTTTTGCTTGTTGTTGCTGCGCCGTGACGTTTTTGGTGTTATAGGCTCGCGTCTCTAAAACGGTCTAGCCTAGGACCAGCACAGTACCGTCTTTGAGCGTTTATTCAACTTGCATTCCTGATTTGATTATTGCTAATTCTTGCTACTATATTCAAGCCTTCTAAAGCTCCACAGATTCTACATCGTGCGTTGTGACTTTCACCTGGCAATCGCTCCATCTAATCTTCACTGAGACTTGACATCGTTCGTTGCCGGTCACCTCTTGCTGTTGGGTGAGAACTTGTAAGAGTTTTGTTTTTGGTTTGACATATCAGACATTTTTTTTCCACCACCTAGTAGTTGATAGGACCATATACTCGTGATTTTTTTTTTCTGTTGTCCACTAACCATGCCAGGATCTGATGAAGAATGGGAGAGCTTAACGAACAATGAGTCGCACACAAAGTTCGTCAAGCTTGTGACGGATCACACAGAGGACATCGACACCAAAGTTGGAGAGGCGCTTGAGAAGATAACAGGCCTCGAGCAAGCTTTTGACACCAAGCTCGACACAAAATTCGACGAGCTGCTCGCTCGTCTAGCACCTCCACGCGCTAGTCCTCGCATACCTGCGAATGTTGGACGGGCGCAACGTATTCCGGATGAGCAAGGTGTTTCTGCAGCTGCTCGTGATGCTAATGTTGCTGAGTATGAGGATGAAGATGAGCACGTGGGAGATGAGGTTCCGGTGCATCCCGCGGGTAGGCCGCGCCCCCATGCGCGTAATGGTAATGTTGGACCACGCCTTCAGGTATTGCACGACGATGACCATGTAGCCAAATTAAAATTACATATTTCACCGTTTGCGGGTAGATATGATCCTGCTGCTTATCTTACATGGGAATTAGAAACTGAACAACGTTTCACATGCTTACATTATCCTAATGCTAGACGTGTTAAAGCTGCTGTTTGTGAATTTACTGGTTTTGCTTCTATTTGGTGGTCTGAATATTGTAGAGTAAATCTTAATGCCATTCCCACCACTTGGACTGATTTAAAGAATGCTATGCGTACGTGTTGGGTGCCGCCATATTATCAACGTGATTTGCTTCAAAAATTACAGAACCTAAAACAAGGAAAAAATTCTGTAGAGGAGTACTATCAGGAATTGCAAACTGGGTTAATAAGATGTGGTGTTATTGAGGATACTGAACCTATGCTTGCACGTTTTAGGGGTGGGTTAAACAAAGAAATTCATACTATGTTGGAATATAAAGAATATCATACCATCACTCGTTTCCTCCATCTTGCTTGTATTGCTGAACGTGAAGTGCAGGATCGGCAAGCCGCATGGACTAATTTTTCTGCAGGTCGTGTTACATCATGGACTACTCGTACACGTCCTACACGCACCACAGCTTCTCCTTCGAGTCCCGCTACCACGACCAGTAGAGAACCATCAAGCAAGGCACCACTACCATCACCTAAGATGGCCCCTACTGGTTCTACACAGTCTTCATCTTCCATGGCTTCTACGGGACACACAAGTAAAATTCAGTGTCGCCGTTGTGATGGTTGGGTCATTATGCTCGTGAGTGTACAAACAAGCGTGTGATGATAGCTCGTGAAGATGGCGGGTATGATTCCGCTAGTGACTATGATGAGGAGACTTTGACTCTTATTGCACAAGAGGATCATGATGGCACCGAGTATGATCAAGATGTACAATATATGGCTGCCGAAGCCGCTGAGAGGTATGAGTCTTTAATTGTTCAACGGGTTTTGAGTGTGCAGGTGACCAAGGCAGAACATGAACAGCGGAACAATCTGTTCCATACGAAAGGGGTCGTCAAAGAACGATGTATACGCATCATTATTGATGGAGGGAGCTGCAACAGTTTGGCAAGTGTTGAGATGGTAGAGAAGCTCTCCCTTCAAACGAAGCCACATCCTCGTCCTTACTACATACAATGGTTCAACAACAGAGGCAAGGTTAAAATATCGCGTATCGTTCGTGTGCATTTTACTATTGCTACATATATTGATTTTGTTGATTGTGATGTGGTATCTATGAAAGCATTCTCTCTTTTACTTGGTAGACCATGAAAATTTGATAAAAATTCTGTACATCATGGTAGTACAAATAAATATACTCTGGTTCATATGGATAAAAAATTGCTTTGATTCCTATGTCTCCTGAATAAATTTTGAAAGATGACATTGCTAGAGCTAGTAAGGCAAAAAAACAAGAGATTAACAAGAGTGAAAATCAGATTGTGGCTAAAGAATTACAGCAACATAAGACTAATATAAATTCGTCACCTTCACATGAGATTAAATTGACAAGTCCATGTTTCTTAGCTAGCAAATCTGATATTACTGATTTGGATATTCTCAATTCTGTTTGCTATGCTATTGTGTGCAAAGAGGTGTTATATTCATTTGAGCATTTGCCTCCCTCTTTGCCTTCTGCTGTCACTAACATTTTGCAGGAGTATGTGGATGTTTTCCACAAGATGTACCACCGGGATTGCCACCTATTAGAGGGATTGAGCATCAGATTGATTTAATTCCCGGTGCTTCACTACCAAACAGGGCACCCTATCGTACCAACCCCGAGGAGACAAAAGAGATTCAGCGTCATATACAGGAGCTACTTGAGAAAGGTCATATACGTGAATCCCTTAGTCCTTGTGTTGTCCCTGTTTTGTTGGTACCAAAAAAGGATGGTAAATCTCGTTTTTTGTTGATTGCCGAGCCATTAATAATATTACTATTCGATATTGTCATCCCATTCCTAGATTAGAGGATATGCTTGATGAATTAAGTGGCTCTATTCTGTTTTCTAAAGTTGATTTGCGTAGTGGATACCATCAAATTCGTATGAAATTGGGAGATGAATGGAAAACAACATTTAAAACTAAGTTTGGTTTATATGAGTGGTTGGTTATGCCTTTTGGGTTAACTAATGCACCTAGCACTTTCATGCGATTAATGAATAAAGTTTTACGTGCTTTCATTGGACAATTTGTGGTAGTTTATTTTTATGATATATTTATTTATAGCAAATCTTTGGATGATCACTTGGAACATTTGCGTGCTGTTTTTAATGCCTTGCGATCTGCGCATTTGTTTGGTAATCTTGGTAAGTGCACCTTTTGCACAAACCGTGTTTCTTTTCTTGGCTATGTTGTAACTCCACAGGGAATTGAAGTTGATAAAGCCAAGATTGAAGCTATTGAGAGTTGGCCGCAACCAAAACCAGTCACACAAGTGCGGAGTTTTCTTGGCCTCGCAGGATTTTATTGTTGATGCTTTGTCTCATCGTTACACTATGCTTTCTCAACTTGATTTCAAAATATTTGGGTTGGAGACCATCAAAGATTTGTATATGCATGATGCTGAGTTTAAGGACGTAATGCAGAATTGTAAGGATGGTAGAACATGGAACAAATTCGTCCTTAGTGATGGATTTGTGTTTCGTGCTAACAAGTTATGCATTCCAGATAGCTCGGTTCGTCTTTTGTTGTTACAGGAAGCGCATGGAGGAGGACTGATGGGTCACTTTGGAGTGAAGAAGACGGATGACATACTTGTTGCACACCTTTTCTGGACACGTATGAGACGCGATGTTGAGAGGTTTGTTGCTCGCTGCACTACATGTCAAAAAGCTAAGTCTCGTTTGATCCACATGGTTTATATATGCCTCTTCCTGTCCCTAGTGTGCCTTGGGAGGATATTTCTATGGATTTTGTTTTGGGATTGCCTCGCACACAACAGGGGAGAGATAGCATTTTTGTTGTTGTGGATCGTTTTTCAAAGATGGCACACTTTATTCCTTGTCACAAGAGTGATGACGCTACACATGTTGCTGATTTATTCTTTCGTGAAATTGTTCGTTTACATGGTGTGCCAAATACTATTGTTTCAGATCGTGATACTAAGTTTCTTAGTCATTTTTGGCGTTGTTTATGGGCTAAGTTGGGGACTAAATTACTATTTAGTACTACATGTCATCCCCAAACTGATGGACAAACTGAAGTAGTTAATAGAACTTTGTCTACTATGTTAAGGGCTATGTTAAAACATAATTTAAAAAAGTGGGAAGAATGTTTTCCTCATATAGAATTCACTTATAATCGTTCGCTGCATTCTACTACTAAGTTGTGCCCTTTTGAGATTGTGTATGGTTTTATTCCTCGTGCACCTGTTGATTTATTGCCTCTTCATCTTCGGTGCAACATAATTTAGATGCTACACAACGTGCTGATTTGATCTTAAAATTGCATGCCACTGTTAAAGAGAACATTGAACGGATGAATGCTAAATACAAAATGTATGGTGACAAGGGACGGAAGTAACTTATATTTGAACCTGGAGATCTTGTTTGGTTGCATTTGCGTAAAGACCGTTTTCCTGAGTTGCGCAAGTCAAAATTTAGTGCCACGGGCTGATGGTCCTTTTAAGGTGTTAGAGAGGATCAATCATAATGCATATAAACTTGAGTTACCTGCATATTTTGGGGTTAGTCCCACATTTAACATTGCAGATTTGAAGCCATATTTGGGAGACAATGATGACATAGCGTCGAGGACGACTTCGATTCAAGAAGGGGAGGATGATGATGATGAGGATATAATAGGGACATTTGATGAGTGTGCATGTGTGAACTGGAAGGAAATATTGAGCCTCACTGATGTTCACGATAAGGTGAATTCTTTCCGAATAATAAATAATGTTTGTGGTTATAAGAATGTTATTCTACCTAAGTCTATGCATTTATATATTAGCAGGGTTATTGATAACACAAGCATTGGAGAAGCAATGGAGCTGATTGAAGAGGATGGCAAGCACGAGGGAGGCGAGGGAGGAAGTGGAGCCATCAAGGAAAGGATATTCGGTTCGGACTGGCAGAAGTCCCAAATTTGAAACGAGCATGACTCTTCATACGGCCTCCAAATAAAACAAATGAGCACAATCTGAAAAGGAATTTTGAAGGGCTTTCCAACGGATCCGGCCCCACGCACCTATTCGACTCGTACAAGACGTGGTTATTGAAACAATGCATGAATCATTTTCTGCCAGTTTTCAAATAGAGTCCTGTCAAGTTAGGAAACTTAGAGATTTGTTTGATTCCGACCCCAACACTAGGTTGGACGTCCAGCAGCCCTTATAAGGCTTGTAATTCGCATTATTAGAGATTAGACTACGTTAAATCATAAACCCTAGACCTCTAGATTGAAACAGATTGTAAGCCTTCATCTGAAGTTCATCTGCAAACTTTACGTGTTACCTGCTGTTCCACTGGGAATAAGAAGGTACAAGACCACTTGTAGTCGGTGGATTACTTGTGCAAGAGTGTGGAGTTGAGAATATCCTTGGGGTTGCTATCTTTTGCATTGGCATCAGGGATCAGCCGGGAGAGTTTTTAGTGGCGCACTAGTTATCATATTAAAGTTATCTGTGAGTTCACTGAGAAGATTGGGCCACCCCTTATCAGATGAGGGCATCGCTACTACTACACCACTTCCATTACAAGGATCTATGACTAGAGCTCGTGCACGTCAACTTAATCAGCAGATACTATCGTTTCTACGAGTTGTTCCGAATATACATGAGAATATGATACTGCCTAAATCGAATGTGTTTGTTTCTCTCAGGAATAATGGACCTAGCGGGGATGAGAGGGACAAGCTATGGAGCATGTTCGAGGATGGAGTTGGCAGCAGAAGCACAAGTGGAGAAGATGACACTGCCACGGAGGGAGATTACAGCAGCAGGAAGTCACCGTAATGCCAAATGAAGTCTTGGACGAATTATACAAGCTACAACTTCATTATTTTTGTCCAAGTCCTTTTATAGGTGCTGCGACACCTCATTATTGGGCCAGGCCTATGTATTTTCGTCATACCTCTTAGTGGGCAGTTTTTAGAGTCCGTATTCATGAGAAAAAGAGGTTTAGGCTGGATTTCGTGGCCCCACCCATGGGAGCACGAATTTCCCCTCTTTTCCCCTCATAAATACAGCCCCTAGGGTTTCTTTTAGGGCTGGGTTTTGTTTAGTTAAAAGTTAGCCGTCGCTGCAACTTCGCCGTACTTTGTTTGTGTCAGATCGACCAGACTAAGACCGCTTTTGGAACCCCACGTTCAGCTATAATCATTCATCTATATTCGTAATATATTGATTGCCAATTCTTAGTTCTTGCTTGTTCTCGATTGATTGCAGGAGTTAGACCTGAATGGTTGGGTCGACCGTGCTACGGCGCTGTCAATAACCTCCGAGAGTTGGTGTAGCGATTGCTAAGGCGCAGCGTCCTTGTACGTTTGTAGTCGGATCGTCAACGTCAACGCCACCCAAATCGTAGTTATCATCTCATCAAAAGATCAGACACCTTTTCCTATATCAATTTATAACACTCCTATCAAACTGCCAAGGTCTCCCAAGCAACATGTGACAAACTGACATGGGCACCACATCACACTCAATGGTGTCTTTATAAGGCCCAATCTGAAATTCAACTCTCACCATGTGTGTAACTTTCATCTCTCCTTTATCACTAAGCCACTGTATATGATAAGGATGAGGATGTGAAATATATCTCAATTTGAGATTTGCACACAATTCTTTGCTTGTTAAATTTCTGCAACTACCTCCATCAATAATCACCTTGCAAGCCAATTGAGGACCTACAATTGCTCTTGTTTGAAATAAGTTGCATCTTTGACTTTCAGGACTAGGGAGAATACTCAATGTTCTTGGTGTGCAAACAAAAGTAGGATAAGTGGAAGGATATGCATCAATAGGCCCATCATCATCATCATCATCATCATCATAAGCATTCTCTTGAGTAGGATCAGCATCATCACCTGTCTCATATTCATTGTCCTCATTAATAAGCATAATCTTTTTATTTGGACAATCTCTCTTGAAGTGCCCTTTTACTCCACATGTATGGCAACTCATGTCTCTATTTCAAGCTGTAGAATTAGTGGATCCACTTGCACTACCTGCTGGTTGTACTTGCCTCTTAGATATAGAGGCAGAACTCTCGGGTTTAGTGGTGGAAACCCCACGGCTAGGGGTTGGCTGTGGTGTTGGTGGTGAGGAGAAAGAAGACCTATTTGTGAAAGGCCTCCTTGGGGCCATAAGTGCCTCCTCGGCCAATTGCTTTTCTGCCTCCCTTGCTTGATGCAATAATTCATTCATGTCACTATATTGCACATGCCTCACAATGCTCTTAATTTTGAATTGCAAACCTGAAAGAAATCTTTGCATAGTATGTTCAGCATCTACCCTCACTCGAGCTCTTTGCAATATCAACTCCATCTCCCTAAAATAAGCATCCACTGTTTTTGTGCCTTGCTTCAAGTGTTATAATTTGTCAAACAAAGATCTCAAATATTTTTTAGGCACAAATCTGTCCCTCATAACTTGCTTCATCTCCCTCCATGTAACAATTTCAGGTTCTCTATTTTTTGCTCTTGTTCTTGTAATATTGTCCCACCATAACAAAGCATAGCCATCAAAACCTGTAGAAGCAAGTTTAATTTTTCTCTCCTCAGTATACTCATGCATCCTCCACAATTTTTCTATTTTCAGCTCCTGCATGAGGTACTCTTCAACATCATCAGTATCAAAGTTAAAGGATGGTAACTTGAATTTTGGTTTACCAAGCCCATCATCCTCTCAGTTTGGTTCTTGTACAGGGACCCTTCTAGCATGAAAACCACGGCCAGCACCATGATTACCTCTACCACCTCCATGGCCATGAGGGATAAAATTGCCCTCATCATTATAAGCATCACCAAAAGCACTACCATCATCCTCTTGGGCAGGTAGCCTTTGATTCACCAAAGTAGCCAAGGCAGCAATTTGAGTAGTGATAAGGGGTTGCCCGATCTTCTCGATGAACTCACACGATAACAAGGATCAGATAAATTGTGTCTCTCCACGAACTCTCCGGCTAGTTCCTGATGCCAATTGCAGCAGCAACCAATCCCTTGGATATTCGTAAATCCACACACTTGCACGAGCAGCCACTGACTACTAGTGGTCCTGTATCAACTAGTTCCCAGTGGAATAGCAGATAACACGCAAAACTTGCAATATCAATTCCTGATGAATGCTTCAAGCAATCAACAATGGAGTTCTAGGGTTTATGAATAAAGGTAGTCTAACCTCTCACACGCAGGTGAAGAGGTATATATGAGGACTAGGGGGTGCGGCCACACCTTGGATGCGCAAGCACCAACCTAATCCAACTAGGACTCGAACCAGACAAGTTTGGACTCGGACTAAAGGGGTACAAACCGACCCACAAGGGGGGTGCGGCCAAACCAGCCACACATGGCCTTATTAGACTAGGGTGGGACTCTCTCCTAACCATAGACAGCCTCTTATGTTTGGAGGGAACCATCCTTGGGCGCATGGGTTTCTCTCCCAACCATAGACAGCCTCTTATGTTTGGAGAGAACACAAAACAATTATTCTGCCTCCTCCTTCTCCCTTGGACTTGCATGATCATCTTCTTCCATGAGTTCTCAATGCCTTGCTCCATGATTCCATGCTCCTTGCCTCCCATGATGTTTGTGTTATCAATAACCTGAATCATACATAAGTGTAGGGATTTAGGTAGTATAAAATTCTCATAAGAACAAACATCATAATTTAAAAGGAGTGAGTTCACCTGCTGTTCTAATAGTTTAGTTCTTGATCTTGTCATTGGACCAATTCTAACTTCATCATGCTTCTCGTGAACAGCAACATCATCATCAATAGGAGGAATAACAAATGTGTTAGGGATGTCCTCATCAGTAGTCAATGTATCAAGAGTAGTTTGTAAGGTTGTAACTTGCTCTTGGGTAGCAGCAGCTGTTTCAGTCACAGTATCAATTTGAAGGCCCAAATTCTGAACATGTGTATCCATGTCCACTCCATGCTTATCAATGAGAGAATGCAATTCTGAATTTTTTGCAGCAATATTTGTGTTCAATTTTTCTTGCATCTCCTCCAAATCTGTCCACTTCACATGCTCATCACCATTAGCTCTTTTCCCTTGCGCATAAACATCACTAGGAGAAGCCATGATTAATGTGTTAGTGAAATAAACAAATTGCTATGGGTTGTGGTGCCTCTCTCAACTCACTCAAAACCAGCAAAAGAGGTGATCCTTACCGTTCCAAAGTGAAAAGAAAATCTTACCACAAGTAATAGCAACTAATGTGACTTAGTGTGAAGAATAGAATACCCAGGGGTTTTTGCTCTCACAAAGGTAAAACAGGTTATATGGTGGGGCTTGGTATGGATACCTAACAATCACCAATTAACAAGTCCTAGTGCTGTTTGTGAATGATACACAAAATAATCACCTAGGAAACACACACCAAAATTGGAGACAAATGTGGCAATGCAAATATATGGATGGAATTTTGAAATGCTCTACTAGCCAAGCTCAATGATAAACCGGCACAAGATTGCTCAAAGTGTAGTGTCAATGATAGCAATGAAAACAGCTCCAAATAATAGCAATAACAATATGTCTCAAGGCCTCTCTTTTTTCTTTTTCTCAATTCTGTTTTTCTCTTTTCTATTTTCTGTTTTTTTTCTTTTTTTGTACTTTTTATGGCCGAATAACAACTAATGGAGCAAAATAACAAGTGAAAAGAACAACTAGATCAAAGTGACACACTGATTATAATGAGCAGCCTGAATATGAGCAAGAAAGCAGCTAGTCTTGTGGGCAAGATACCTATTTAATTGCTGTAGAAAGGCTTTGTCTATGGTTCACAATGATTGGACTGGAATTCCTAAAGAAAATGTCAAAAAAAAACAAAAGAAAACAACCTAAAACTAACTAGGACTCACACGGCAGAGAACTGCCTGTTTTCCTGCCGGCGGCAGCGAAACAACGCGTTTTGGGCGCGCGGCAGGCGATCACAGCAACAAACCGCGCGTTTTTCTGCCGTACGGCAGCGGGTGGGTGCGCGCGCAAGAAGGCATAGCCTGTCTGTTGTTTGGCGCGGGCGTGCGGTAGGCTATAAAACCACGGCAGCGACGGCAGCGTTTGGTGCGCAAAATCAACGCACGGCAGAGCGAATCCGACTCGCACTAGAAGAGCCCACGGCATCGATTTGTGATGGATTTCGTGTGGCTGCAGCAACTCGATTCTGAGTAGAAGTAGAAACACTTGATCCCGAGGAAAAATAGATGGCAACCACGGCAGAGAACACAATGATTTCGTGCCACGGTAGAAAACTAGAATCAACTCGGATTGGAACCAAGAATTCTCTCGGGTAACTAATTTTTTTGAATTTTTTGTATATGAACTTGACTAGGAAATAAAGAACAACTAAGAACCCTAACCCTAACCAGAAACCTAATGACTCAAAAGAAGAAAAAGGAACACAAAATCAAAACACAAAACAACAACTAAAACTTGAAAACTAGTGATTATCTAAGGCTAAGGAAAAGATCTAAAACTAATTTTTGTGGCTTTTTCTGTATAGGAATAAAAACAACTCGAATCTAAAGGGATAGATACAGCTCACCGAGTAAACCCAATAATCTGATACCAAGATGATAAGGGGTAGCCCGATCTTCTCAGTGAACTCTTTGATAAATTGGTAACCAATGTGATACCTCGCTCTTTCCTTTGGCTAAACCCTGTCACCAATTGCAACAACACTTAACCCCTTCGGATATTCGAGACTCCAAACTCTTGCACAAGTAGCCACCGACTACAAGTGGTCCTGTTTCTCCTTATTCCCAATGGAACAGCAGAATACACACAGATTTGCAATGGGTATATGATTCAAGATGAATGCTTCAAGCAATACAATCTAGAGTCTAGGGTTTATGTTTTATCGTAGTCTAACCTATCTATTTCGCACCAAGGGGTATATATGAGGGGTGGGTGCCACAAGGGGTATTGCGCAAGCAACCCAACCCGACCCGAATAGGACCCAACTTGGACTTGTTTTTGGACTTGGACTCAACCAACTAGATACAACCCGACCCACCATTAAGGGGTGCAGCCAATGATGGTGTACAAACCATGCCTAATATAATTAGGACTTCTACTAGGCACATTTAACCTTGTGGAGGCGCCATACCCTTGTTTTCCATGCAATAACAATTGTTTTCCATGAAATAACAATTGTTATTTTCTGTTATTCCTTGTTTTTTCCCTTCTAGCACTTGTTTTCCAGCTCCTCTTGAAATCCATCTTCATCTTTGTGTATCAACTCTTCATGATCTCCTCTCCTCATGCTTGTGTTATCAACAAACCTGAGAATACATAAATGCATGGATTTAGGTAGTATAAAGTTCTCATAATTATAAATGTTATACTTTAGTAGGAGTGAATTCACCTATTGTTGTAATAATTTAGTCCTTGATCTTGTCATGGGACCAATCCTTACTTCATCATCTTTTATAGCAATATCATCATGTGTAACAATAGGTGAAGAGCTAGGGAGGGGCTCCTATAGATTTTGGTTCTCATTATGAGGTAGTGCGCCCAGCTGCTGAGCGCATTGAGCGACAAATCGTTTGCTTCGGGAGGGTGCAACCCGCCGCTAATTTGATTGTTTCGTAAGGTGTGTGTACCTTGTGTATTTTGTCATTTGTTAAGAGGTGTTAAGGTGTGTACCTTGTAACCTTGTATGATAGGATCAACCTAATGACTCGTAGTTTTTTCCCGATCTTTCACAGCGAGTACACAAGATAAATAATTCTCCCAATCACGTGATGAATGCAACCTGAAGATGTGGGACGAATCCAGCAAGCAACGGGGTGATGATCACCACGCCCCAAACCACGACACGATAATTCTTGATGCACACAAGAACCTTCACGCAAATATATCCAAATTGGATACATGCAGCGCCGTCCCCGGAGGGATGCTACACGCGATACACAACTCGTGTCTAAACTCTCAAAATTCTGAACTCCCTAAACCCTTGCTGTTGGGTTCTTTATATAGGAGCCCAACCCTAATCGGTTTGGACAGACCTAAACCAAAACCGACTCGAAACTAAACCTAGTTGGACTCGACACGATACAAACCGGCCTATTAGAAGGCTCGGTCAACACATGCGGCTAGCAGGCCTTAGACATTATACATCGTAATTTATTGTGCCAGCGTGCTAACCATTAGATGCCCGCATCATCCTCCCCTTCTTAGGAAGGCGTTGTCCTCAACGCCGGAAGGTCTTCTCCAGCGTGTGTGGCGTCGAATCTTCACATCGCCATGACTCGTCCCCATCATCAAGTTGTGCTGGCCTACCACATCACCTTCTCCGTCTCTGCTAGTCGAACTTGACATGGTTTTTGGTGCCTCCTTTCTTCTCCGTATACGAATAAATTGGCGCGCCACCTCCTTCTTTTCAATGCTTGTTGGAGCCTCTTTCACTTTTGGATGTATATTTGGAGCACGACCCTGTACAAGTGCAATATCCGGAACACACAACTGACAAACACGTCCATCCTTGCCCGCGTTCGTACGCACGGCTACTCCAACGTTCCGCACAACTGCTCTAACAATTTTGTGGTCTAGTACCCGCCCCTCCACATGCACCGAACCACAAACAACACGAACATCTTCGGCCTGAATGCCCTTGTCGACAAAAACTGGACGTGTAGAACACGCTGCATCAACCTTCGTGTCACCACTAAGAGGTAGGAGTTGAACTGCCTGGTTACCAACATGCATAATAGGTAAGTCATCTACCTGCACAGCTGAATCAACATGTGTCTTGATGCTCCCCGCAACATGCACCTCTTTTTGAATCTTGATTGTCCTCGACTGCGGCGTCATTTTGTGCACTTTTTCCTTGCGCACAGTCAGGACCACATCAGATTGGATCTTCTCATCAGTCATCGGTTTCAACGTCCTCTGTTTTCCACCATGCACAAAAGAATATGTATTTGATCTCCCAGCATGCATAGCATCGCGATCATACTGCCATGGACACCCAAGTAGCAATCCGCACACCTCCAATGGCAACACATCTCACTCCACCTCATCATCATACTCACCAACTGTAAATGGCACTCACACTCTGTGTGTAACCTTAAGCATACCGCAACTATTCAACCACTCGAGATGCTTAGGTTCAGGAATACGCCGTGTGGATAACCCCAAGGAAGTCACCATTGCCTTGCTAATGCCATTGGTACAACTACCTCCATCGATGATCAGTTTGCACGCCTTGCCCTTGATTATGCACTGCGTTTGAAATAAATTCCTCCTCTATGAACGGTCGTGCAAGTATCAGTATGTGCCCGCTTAAGTTGCATATTCAGTCCGCTCAACGGTACACCTTCTTCCACCTTGTCAACAGCCCTCTGAACTGTCGCCATTTGTTCGGACCTCTTTTTAATAGAAGCCAATGTCGCCTCAAGTTCTGTAAATATCACCCTCATAGGTTTGACTAATTGTGCTGAATCACGGTTAGCTTGTGCATGAGCCCTTGCAATTTCGGCAGCCGCATCAAATTTTTCCTCGGAATGTTTCGCCATGATGAAAACTGGTAGTGTCTCCCACCCCAAACGGTAGTAGTAGGCAAAACTGGACTGAGCGGTAGCTCTCACGTAGAAAGCCAAGATATGCAGTACCGAGGGCAAATAAATTGTCACGTACAATAGTGGAAAACCAATCCACGTATTGGTCTGCTCTATTGTTAAACAATGCTGCCAAAACAATTGAGTACGTACCAAGTATGAGCCAAACTCTGTATTTTTTTCTTTCACGTGGACTTCCACTTCCTTTCTAGGCTGTAGATCGAATATGATGATTGGAACAAAAAAAACCAGCTTGTCTATAGGAAAACGGACGACCAATCTGGCGGCGCAGATGCCCTTTCCAATTTTAGCGGCAACAGAATCACGTGATTTTCCCCCTTCCTTTCCTATTCTCACGCACAACTTCTTTTGCTTTTTTATTGCTACAGCCAAAAATAAAAGGAAACGCATGCTTGATGTCAGCCGATAGCAACAACAACACGTCTCCTAGCAGTAAATGATTCCTCCAAGTCCGCCTTTCCCTTTGATTCTTGTTTCCGATTCTTTTCAACTTCCTGCGATACTTTCCGTTCCTGGCCACAGAAACGCAGATCGCCGTAGAGGCAACAGCGAAGTCCTCGGCGGGCGGAAAAAATCTAGATCTCGGCTGGCCTTCTTCCAAAGTCTTCCACGGAACAAAATTTATGCCAACAACGGAACTCCACGAACCAGCAGATCCACCTCGGTAAAAAAAAAACCTCCGCAATTGAACTAGTCTAAAGAAAAATCAATCTACAAGAACCCGCTGTGAGCAACCTAGAAATCTGATACAACATGATAGGGATCAACCTAATGACCCGTAGTTTTTGCCCGATCTTTCACGGCGAGTACACAATATAAATAATTCTCTCAATCACGCGATGAACGCAACCTGAAGAAGTGGGACAAATCCAACAAGCAACAGGGTGATGATCACCAGGCCTCAAACCACGGCACGATAATTCTTGATGCACACAAGAACCTTCACGCAAATCTATCCAAATTGGATACACGCAACGCCGTCCCCGGAGGGATGCTACACGCGATACACAACTCGTGTCTAAACTCTCAAAATTATGAACTCCCTAAACCCTACCTGTTGGGTTCTTTATATAGGAGCTGAACCCTAATCGGTTTGGACAGACCTAAACCGAAACCGACTCGAAACTAAACCTAGTTGGACTCGACACGATACGAACCGGCCTATTAGAAGGCTCGGTCAACACATGCGGCTCGCAGGCCTTAGACATTATACATCGTAATTTATTGTCCTAGCGTGCTAACCATTAGATGCCCGCATCATTGTAAGTAGTTGTGTATTTATGGATACACTGTGATTATTATGCTAGTTTGGCGTAGCCCCCCGTGTGTTGGGGTGTAACCATGTTTAGCATGTATTTGACAACGAAAATATGCACTCGAGTATTCTTTATTGTTATGGCTGAGAATCCATGTATTTGCTCAAATTACATCATGGCAGGAACAACCTTATTTGCGAGTAAAGTACTCTGCTAAGAATAGAATTTGCGCAGGTGTGCCACGTTCCATGGGTTGGAGTAGATGCCGCCTGTTTTTGGGGTTTCAGGCGATATTCCCCCCTGGGATAACTTCGTGTATGATGAAGGGTCCTTCCTAAGGTGGCTCCAACTTGTGGTAGCTGTCTTGCTTAAGTCGCAGCACCAGGTCCCCTACCACAAAAGATCAGCTGCGGACGCGGCGACTGTGGTGGTTACGTAGTGCTTGCTGGTAGACGGCAGATATGGCGAGTGCAACGTCCCGAGCTTTGTCGAGTGCGTCCACGTCATTGGCGAGTGCTGCATTGGAGCTTTCTTCGATGTAGGCGGCGCCTCGCGGTGTGCTGAATCGAACGTCTTCGGGTAGGACCGCCTCGGCCCCATAGACCATGAAGAATGACGTGTATTGCGTTGACATGTTCGGAGTTGTCCTCAGGCTCCACAAGACAGATGGCAGCTCCTCTGCCTAGTGCCCGACTACTGCATCCAATCTGGCGAGTAGCTTCTTCTTTAGGCCATTTGAAACTAAGCTGTTAGATCGTTCGACCTGGCCGTTTGTTTGGGGGTGTGCCACGGAGGCAAAACTGAGAGTTATCCCCTTTTCTTTGTAGAAGGCTTGAGTTTCTTTGGTTGTGAAATTTGTTCCGCTGTCTGTGATGTTGTTGTGGGGGACACCAAATCCGCAGACGATGGAGTCGAGGAACTTGACGGCGCATTTAGCGTGTTGAGATGTAACTGGGACAACTTCTATCCATTTTGTAAACTTGTCGACTGCTACTAGCAGATGCGTGTATCCTCTGGGTGTTGCTTTGCGAAGTGGCCCCACCATGTCGAGTCCCCATTGAGCAAAGGGCCAGGACAGAGGGATCATGTGGAGTTCCGTGGCTGACATGTGTGGCTTGGGTGCGAATCGCTGGCAGGCGTCGCATCTTTCGACTAGGTCTTTGGCGTCTCTGGCTGCTGTAAGCCAGTAGAACCCTGCCCGAAAGGCTTTGTCCATGATAGCTCTCCAACTAGCGTGGTGCACGCAATCTCCTTGATGTATGTCTTGGAGCAATTCTTTTCCATCTTCAGGTGCGATGCAACGTTGAAGGATTCCCGAGATACTTTGCTTGTACAGTTCTCAGTTCAACACCCGAAAGGATTTTCTACATCGTAATATCTCTCTTGCTTCAGAGACATCTCATGTCAGCTGCTGTCGGAGCATGTAATCCAGCTACTTGTGTGTCCATATTGGCTCGACCAGGAAGACTTGTCGCGAGATGTGATGGATTAGGGCGATCAGTGCGCTTTGTCTAGTGGCTTCTGACTCTGTTTCTGCAGGTACTTCCGTTGGTTTCTTTAGTTTGACATACCTCTTGTTGATTTTTCTCGAAGTAGATTCTTGGCGGTATAGGTGCATTGGTCGACCCGATGTTCGCTAGCCTGTCGGCATCTTCATTGCTCAAACGTGCAACATGCTTTAGTTTGCATCCTTGGAAACTTTCGTCGAGCAGGTTATACATGTCGCGGTAAGAAATCATGTTATCCGCGATTGCATCGCATTCCTTCATTGTTTGCTGCATGATGATGTTGGAGTCTCTGTACATCATTAGTCGAGTGGCGCCGCAGACCAGTGCCATCTTCATGCCGTGCAGGAGTGCTTCGTACTCGGTGTTGTTGTTGGATGATGGGTCATCCGGCGGGAAGTCAAGTCACAGGACGTATTGGAGCTTGTCCCCTCTCGGGGATATTAGGATGACGCTGGCTACCACTCCTTCATTCCTTTTGGATCCATCAAAGTACATTATCCATGAGCTCGAGTATTCTGGCGGTCCCGGGGTTTGCAGTTCTGTCCACTCCGAGAGGAAGTCTGCGACTATTTGTGATATGAGGGCGTCTCGCCCCTTCTACACTATGCCCCAGGCGCCAAGTTTGATGCTTCATTTGGCTATTCTTCCGGATGCCATGGGATTGTTCATGATTGTATCGAGTGATGCGTCATTTAGCACCGTGACGGTATGCTCCTGGAAATAGTGCTTGAGCTTGCGAGCTGTGAAGACCACTCCATACACGAGTTTCTGGTAGTGCGGGTATTGTTGATTGCATGGTGAGAGTACCTCACTGAGGTAGTAGATCGGCCGCTGAACTCCATGCATCTTCCCATCTCCGGGCCGCTCTACCACGATTACTGTGCTGACCACTTGGTTAGTTGCGGATAGATATAAGTACAGGGGCTCTCTTTCCTGGGGCGTGGCCAATATCCTTCTGCTGGACAATACTCTTTTCAGATCTACAAAAGCTTTCTTTGCTTCCCCAGTCCACTTGAACTTACCTGTCTTCTTTAGCAGTTTGTAGAAGGGAAGGGCTTGCTTTCCCAATCTTACGATGAGCCTGTTGAGTGCTGCCAGTCGCCCTGCTAGCTGCTGCACCCAATGGAGGTTTGTAGGCTCCTTCATCGTTAGGATTGCTTGAATTTTCTCCGGGTTAGCTTCTATTCCTTTGGATGAGACCAAGTAGCCAAGCAATTGTCCTGCTGGTACGCCAAAGACACATTTGGTCGGGTTGAGCTTGATTCTGTATGCGTTTAGGGCGTCGAATGTTTCCCTTATGTCCTCGAGAAGTGTGTCCTCCACTCGAGTCTTGATCACTATGTCGTCGACGTAGACTTGTACATTCCTGCCGATGATTTTGGCGAGACACTTTTGCATGCAACGCTGATATGTAGCGCATGCGTTCTTGAGCCCGAAGGGCATGGTTGTCTAGCAGTATAGACCGTATGGTGTGATGAATGATGTCTTCTCTTCGTCTTTCCGTTTCATCTTGATCTGATTATAGCCTGAGTAGGTGTCTAGTAAGGAGAGACGTTGGCAACCTGTTGTGGAGTCGATGATCTAGTCGATTCACGGAAGCGGGGAGTTATCCTTGGGGCAGTGTTTGTTCAACGACGTGTAGTCGATGCACACGCGAAGGATGTCTATGTTTTTCTTTTGGACCAGCACTAGGTTTGCTAACCAGGTGGAAATCTTGATCTCCCTGATGAATTTCATGGCTAATAGCCTGTTCACTTCTTCTCCGAGTGCGTGTTGTTTTTGCTCGGAAAATCGTCGAGTGGTCTGCTTGACCGGCTTGGCATCTCTGAACACTTCCAATGAGTGCTCGGTGAACTCCCTGGGGATACCTGGCATACCAGATGGCTGCCAGGCGAAGATTTCCCAGTAATCACGGAGGAGTTCGACGAGCACGCATTCCTATGCGGAGGAGAGGCTTTTCGACACCATCACCGTCTTCGCGGGATCTGTTGGGTGTACTTGATGCTTTCGAGTGTCATTGCTTGGGCTAAACTCGAGGTCTGGAGCATTCTTTTTGCTAGTGGCATCACGGATTTATCGGTGGTCGTTTCCAATTCTTCGAGCTCGTCCTGCATCCCGAAAGATTTTGTGATCTCGTGGAAGTCATTGTCGCACTTATCTGATTTTCAGAAGTCTCCGTTTACGGTGATTGTGCCGTACTCTCCCGGTAGCTTCAATTTCAGGTATGTGTAGTGGGATGCTGCCATGAATCTCGCGAGCACGGTTCGGTCGAGAGTGGCGTGGTACTGTGACGGCTAGTCGACTACCTCGAAGTTGAGAAACTCCCGTATGTAATTGCTCGAGTCTCCAAGGACCACCTCTAGGTATATTGTCCCGAGTGGCCGAACTGCTTTACCTGGTACTATTCCGTGGAATGAAGTTTCTGATCCTGCGATTCCGTCTATATTCTTGTTCATCTTCTGGAGTGTGTCCATGTATATGATGTTTATCCCACTGCCTCCATCCATGAATACCCTGGCTAGGTCGTAGTTGCCTATTTATGCCTCGAGGACAGCGCTGTGTGTCCTGGTCGGTATACCCGTGGTGGGTGATCCTCCCTGGAGAAAGTGATCGGGTGCTCGGACATCTTCAGGTACTCTATTTTGGACGGTGGTGCCTGTACTGCCATGTTGACATGGCGAGTATTGGTCTTTTGAACTCTTCGGGACGTACATACCTTATGTATCATGCCTATGATTCCCTAAGGGTTTGGGTACCTGTCGCACCCGGACTTCTAGAGGATACTCACAGTCCGCTAAACAGTAGAACAATGGCTTACCGGGCATACCGGCACCCGCATCTCAATATGAGCAGGCCAACACGTAAACGTGTGATAACCATTCTCTACTATCCATCGTCTGCGTAAATCATCCCATAGAAATCCGACTACTTCCGTTGACATACTTCATAACATACACACATGGTACATCAACGGCATTTGAACAAGTGATATCACAACATATCTCTAAGACACAAAAGATTGAAATAAGTTGCAAATAGCTCTCACTAGAGCAGAGATAGCAAATACAATCATCCAGAGGACACATGTCCCAACAATTCATCATTACATCACAGCGGAAGCATCCAAAGTGTCTGAGTACAGACAAGATCCAAATAGGCCTAAGAGGCCGAAAACGAAAAGACGGAGCCCATCCACGTTGTCTCGGATCCTGCCCGGGTCCGCTATCTACTCGTCAGCAGCCTCGTCATACTCCACGTAGTAGCCACCATGGGGATCCTCGGAAACGTAGTCTGCCGAAACCACAGCCCCAAAGGGGTCAGTACAGACAAGTACTGGCAAGCAAGACTCATAAGATACCATGGTGTACCCGGCAACACCAAGTACAGATGCTTTGGGTTCAACGGAAGAATAGGTGACACAAAAGTGCGGCAGCAGGCTGCTCTAACCAACTACAGAAATACGCTACAACTTCCGGCTAAAAGAAAGGGATAAGATAGCGTATCGTAACCAACTACTACTAACTCCAAACAAACCCATCCTGGATCTCGCCCCTTATCCAAAGAAGCAATCCGAGGATAAACTCACACAGTTGGATTAATGATGGTTCAAGTTATTGTGTCAATAAGACTATTACTAGTCAAGTTATCATTAGTTAGGTGTAAGTTGTTCTGAGTACTTGTTAGCCAGTACTTTCACCAAGTTAACCATAACCGCGGAAAACACGGCTTGTCGAGAAGATTTATCCCTGCAGGGGTGCACCAATTTGGCCGTACACGTAAGAATATCCCGCTAGACGGGAATCAAACCCACCAAGCGAGGCACTCTACACAACTCAACTCTTCTTCGCATCAAGCCCAAAGAACCACGTGCTGTGCGTGCGCGGCTAATCGAGCCCCACGAAGAAAAGGGGACCCTCATAGCACTCTAAGACCACGCCGCCCTAAATGCCGACTACAAAAGTTCCACCCTGGCCTCGGGTTCGTACCTGCATATGAGTGCATCAAATGGAAAGCCCGAACTAAATGTGGCGATTTGGACGAGATGCGAATCGAATCAAATTGAGGGGGGGGCGCCCATACACGCTTCCCACATGCGGATAGTGCGCTCATAATGGATCAGTAGACAAGACCCTTTTCCTAATTAGGGTCGACACTAGCAGGCCTCAAAACCACGCCGGGCCTCCTGCCGGTGCCTTATCAGCAAGTTATTATTACCTCAAAATTAACAGGTTGTTGTTTAACATCGAGCCCCTAAACATAATAGTAATATAGTAACAGAAAGTAACGGGCATTAGACTCAAGCAAAAACAACCCTAAGCATGCTAGTAAGACACAGGCAACAAGCAATAGGGTTATAGGTGTGGAGGTGAGGCTATATCAGGTATACAGGATAACATGTGATAGGATCGAACACAAGCAACGATTCATAAGGCTAGCAGAATAGACAACGGAAAGTATCGGTATCCAGCGTGGAAAGGAACACAATGGTTCATGTGAGTGAATACTTGCCTGCAAACTCAGTAGCCTGGTACTGGGCTAACTCCTCAGAAGTAGTGTCGTAAACCTCGTCTGTCTCAGCGTCGTCGTCTATTCGAGAAGAAGCAAACAAACAACGCAGAGAGACAAACAATCAATAACATGGCATAATGCACAATCATGGGATGATGCATGACAATTTAACTGATGCATCAAAATAAGTTAGTTGACATGATAACCAAATTAAATGGACCCATATGCAATTTGGATTGCATATGGAAAGACCATGAATTAAGGTTGGATTAAATGATCTACAAATAACCAACATGTGGAAGTGGATTAGCATGATGCATGGATGAGGAAAACAAAAAGAAAACAACAATAGACTCAATTTGAAAAGGTGTTTACCAAGTTTGAAATTTTATTTATTAAGTTGTCAAATTTTGGCTTCTTAAAGGAGTTACACAAGCATTTGTTGTTTTCACCAATTTTAATTGTTCAAAATAAATAAAAAATTCCATATTTAGAAAGAACACAAAATTTTAGGTGGAATACATGTTTCATTTGTTGAGAAAGGATTTAAAATGAATTAATTATGAATTAAACAAGTTTAAACAAGATTTAAATGAATTTAATTCAAGTTTGAATTTATTTGAATTTTTATTTGTTCAAAACATTTAATAAAATTCATATTTGAAAAGATTATACTTTTCTGGTTTGAAAACATATTTTATTTGTTCAAAAAGAATTTAATTTGACCAAGTTATGAATTTAGCAATTTTTAATTAATTAAACAGGGTTTAAATTATTTAACCCATTTTAATTATTCAAAACATGAAACAAAGTTTATATTTGAAATGGTGGTTTAATTTGGCATAGAAAACATATTTTATATGTGGCATTTAAATTAAATTTGAATTAGTTATGAATTTAACCAAATTTGAAATGAGTTGTTTGAATTTGAAATTTGAAAACATTTGAAATGTTCAAAACAGAAAACAAATGATTTAAACAGGTGGAGAATTAAATTTGGTTCAGAATACATATTTTATTTATATTATTTAGATTTGAAATTCAAAAGTTATTTGTATTCTGAAACCAAGGACTATTCTGTAAATAACAGGGACTTAAATTGTAAAAGAAAAAGGGCCAGGACGGTTTACACCGCGCAGTGACCCAACCTGGGCCACTGACAGCAGGCCCTGGCCACCGTGGCGCCTAGGTGGCGGTGTGTGCGCGCGCGTGTGGCTCAGAGTCGCTGACAGGGGGCCCCGCCTGTCAGCGCTCGTTGGCGAAAAAAGGTGGGGAGCAGGTGGAGCTGCTCTGCTGCGTGCGCGCTGGCGTCAGCTGACGCCAGCCGTACGGAGGAGGGAGAAGGGGGCCGCGGGCCGCTGCGCGCGCGCGCTGGGGTTAGGTGGGCTGGGTTTGGCCAAGTCTGCCTTCCCCAGCCGTTTTTTTTTCTTTCTGTTTGTTTTTTTTTGCTGAAAAGGAAAAGGGAGAAAAAGGAAGGGTTTTAGGGTTAGAAAAATTTAGGAAAAATTTGTATAAGTTATTTATTGTAACAGCACCCATTTGCCCACTTTTGTTTTCCAAATTTTTTTGATTATGTTGTTGTTTGTATTTTATTTGAATTTGAATGAATTTGAGATTATTTCAATTATTGAACTTAAGCAATTCAATAGTTTGAACTTTATAGTTTATTGGAAACAATTTAATTGTTTTGATTTGAATATTCATTTGGAAATTGTAACATCACAAGTATGAAACAAAGGTTTTGAAAATTTGGTTTGAAATTCATATTGAAAAACAATGGAAAACAAATGAAAACAAAGGAAAACAAATGCAAAACAAATGCAATGATGATGATGTCATGATGCAAAACATAATTTAACAAAAAGCAAACATACTAATGGTTGTTTTTCATACTTGGGATGTTACAAAACGCCCCCCTTGAAGGAATCGCGCCCCGAGATTCCTACTGAGAAGAGAAAAGGTCTGGATACTTCTTGCGAAGATCCTCTTCGGTCTCCCACGTTGCCTCTTTATCGGAATGATGAGACCACTGCACTTTCAAGAACTTGGTGCTCTTGTTGCGAGTTTTGCGCTCGGTCTCATCGAGAATTCGAACAGGGTGCTCCTCATAAGAGAGATCTTCTTGTAGTTCAATGGAATCATGATCAACTGCACGATCTGGATCTTTGAAGCACCTCTTGAGCTGTGACACGTGAAACACATCGTGCACCTTGGATAGCTTTTCTGGAAGTTCAAGGCGATAGGCATTTTCTGCACGCCTTGAGAGAATGTTGAAAGGACCAATGTATCTCGGTGCAAGCTTTCCTTTGACACCAAAATGATGAGTGCCTCTGAGGGGAGTTACACGGAGATATGCTTTGTCACCAGGTGCATAGATCATATCCTTGTGCTTGTTGTCATAGTAGCTTTTCTGACGAGAATGAGCAATCTTGAGATTGTCACGAATGATACGAACTTTCTCTTCGGCTTCCTTAACAATGTCAGGGCCTAAGAGTGAACGTTCACCAGCTCCAGACCAATTGATTGGACTCCTGCATCTGCGGCCATAGAGAGCCTCAAATGGTGCCATGCCTAGGCTTGCCTGGAAGCTGTTGTTGTAGGAGAATTCAGCATATGGAAGGCATTCCTCCCATTTCATGCCAAAGGAGATACCACATGCTCTGAGCATATCCTCGAGAATTGGATTGACTCTTTCGACTTGCCCTTGAGACTGAGGGTGATAAGCTGTGCTGAACAAAAGTTTGGTGCCCAATGCTTCTTGAAAGCTTTTCCAGAAATGAGAAGTGAATATGCTTCCACGGTCTGAGCTAATTTCCAATGGGACACCATGAAGAGGAACGATCTTTGCTGTGTAGAGCTCTGCTAACTGGCTAGCTGAGATTGTTTCTTTGACAGCAAAGAAGTGAGCTACTTTAGTGAGACGATCAATAACAACGAAGATTGCATCGTTGCCCTTCTTGGACTTTGGAAAACCAGTGACGAAGTCCATTTCAATCATGTCCCACTTCCACTCAGGAATTTTCAGAGGTTGGAGAAGACCGGCTGTTTTCTGATGAACTGCATTAACACGTTGACAAACGTCGCATTCAGAAACGTATTGAGCAATTTCACGTTTCATGCCAGGCCACCAATACAGTGTCTTGAGATCCTTGTACATCTTTGTACTTCCAGGGTGTATGGACAGAGGAGTTTCATGAGCCTCCTTGAGAATGACATCTTTGAGACTTTGAACTTGAGGAACTGCAATGCGTCCTTCGAAGAACACAGTTCCCTTGTCATCAATTGAGAAGGACTTAAATTTCTCCTTGCCTTCTTTGATGTGTTCTACCATCTTCTTAATTTCAGCATCACGAAGTTGTTCAGAACGAATCTTGTCCCTGGGAGTTGGACTGGCTGTCAAGCTTGCAAGATAACCTTTAGGAACAAGACCAAGGTTCAGCTTCTGGAATTCTTCATGAAGTGGAGGTTGGCTTTCCATGATCATGAGATTATTGCAATACGACTTGCGACTGAGAGCATCGGCCATAACATTAGCCTTGCCTGGAGTGTAAGAAATTGTAAGATCAAAGTCCTTAATCTTTTCAATCCATCTCCTTTGCCTGAGGTTTAGATCTGGTTGAGTGAAGATGTATTTCAGACTCTTATGATCGGAAAAGATTTCAGTGCGATTACCCAACAAGTATTGCCTCCATTTCTTGAGGGCAAACACAACTGCTGCAAGTTCAAGGTCATGTGTGGGATAGTTTTGCACATGTGCATTCAACTGACGTGAAGCATAAGCCACAACTTGACGTTCTTGCATAAGAACTGCACCTAGACCTTGGAGAGATGCATCGCAGAATATCTGGAAAGGTTTGGTAGTATCTGGGCCAACCAGAACTGGTGTAGAAGTGAGTTTAGTCTTCAGGAGATTGAAACTTTCATCACATTGTGGAGACCAAACGAACTTCTTGTCCTTCTTTGTGAGATCAGTGAGAGGTTTGGCAATCTTGGAAAAGTTTTGGACGAAACGACGGCAATAGCTAGCCAAGCCAAGAAAACTTCGTACTTGCTTTACCGTCTTTGGAGGTTTCCAATCAACAATTGCTTTAACCTTTTCTGGATCAATGGCTATGCCCTTGGCGTAGATGACATGACCAAGGTAAGCAACTTCTGGAATCCAGAACTCACATTTGGAGAATTTGGCATATAGACGATGCTCGCGAAGTTTCATGAGAGTGAGACGAAGGTGTTCTTCATGCTCTTCCTCGGATTTTGAGTAAACCAGAATGTCATCAAGATATACCACAACGAACTTGTCGAGATATTCATGGAAGACATAATTCATGAGTCGAGAGAAAGTCGCCGGTGCATTGGTGAGACCAAAGGACATGACGTTGAATTCATATAGACCGTAGCGAGTGGTGAAGGCTGTCTTTAGAATATCCTCTTTTCTGATCTTTATTTGATGGTAACCCATTCTCAAGTCCAACTTGGAGAATATTGAGGCTCCAGCAAGTTGATCAAAAAGATCATCGATACGAGGAATTGGATACTTGATTTTGATGGTTTTCTCGTTAAGAGGACGATAGTCAACAACGAGTCTCTTTGTGTGATCCTTCTTCGCAACGAACAGAGTTGGGCAACCTCACGCCGAGGAACTAGGTTGAATGTAACCTTTTTCCATGTACATATCAATTTGTTCCTTTAACAACTTCAGCTCGGGAGTTCCTATCTTGTAAGGATGCTTAGAGATTGGAGCAGTACCTGGCTCAAACTCGATCACGAACTCAACTGCTCTGTCCGGAGGCATCCCTGGCAACTCTTCTGGAAAGACGTCAGGGAATTCGCAAACCACCGGAACATTTTCAAGTAAAGGTAGAGGCTTTGCATCGAGGGTGCATAGCTGAATGGAACTTGACTCATTTGGAGAATAGACTATCTGGCCAGAAGGGTGGGACAGAGTTATTGACTTTTGAGCACAGTCAATCCTTGCTTTATTGGTCTTCAGCCAATCCATACCAAGAATGACATCAATGTCAGAATTGCCAAGCAGTATGAGGGAAGCAAGGAATATGTGGCCTCCAATTAGAATTTTATTTCTGTGACTGATCTTGGACGTTTGCATAGTTGCTCTAGGGGAGTTTACCACTAGCGGGGAACCCAAACCAACAAAAGGGAGTTTAATTGCTGTCGCAAAGATCTTCCGAAAGAATGTGATGCTCCGGTATCAAACAACACTTTAGCTAATAGAGTTTACGGGAAATGTACCGAGAACGACGTCAGGAGCTTCCTCAGCTTTGTCGATCTTGACATGATTCACCCTTGCGGTCCTCCCGACAGGCCTGTTGTTGGTGTTGAAGGCTTTAGGCGGGGGAGCGCGCACCATTGCCTGGTTTGTGTTGGGACGAGGTGGTGGTGGAGGTAGCTGCCTCTGCGTGCACTTGTCAGCGTAGTGCCCCGTCTGCTTGCATTTGTAGCAAGTGACGACACGAGGAGTATCTGGCCTTGGCTGCCCCATTGAAAACCTCTGACCTTGCATGTGACCTGGGTTGGGTGGGCGGGGAGCAAAGCCTGGAGAAGCTTGGGCATATGGAGCCCGAGTGACAGCACCATTTGGCACCCAGATGCGGCACTTCTGCGGAGGGGTGGTCATGTTGGAGGAGGAACCACCCTCACGCGAGTGCTTGCGAGACTCCTCGAACGCCTTGCACCCATTTTCCTCATTGAGCGCGGTGTTAACGAGATCCTCGAAGTTGTTGGCCTTGACGTTGGTGAGGGAATACTTGAGTTCCGGGTTAAAACCTCTGCGGAACCTCGCCATCTTCTTAGCCTCAGTGGACACCTCATCACCAGCGTAACGAGCGAGGCGATTGAACTCACTCTGATAGCCAATGACGTCCAGCTTGCCCTTCTTGAGAGAGCAAAACTCTTCACGCATCCTTTGCATGAGACCATCTGGAATGTGGTGCTTCAGGAAGGCTTCCTTGAAACAAACCCACGTGATTGGAAAGCCAGCTCTCATGGCCAGGTAGTTTTCCCACCAAGTAGCTGCCTGACCCTTCAGCAGATAGGAGGCATACTTGACCTTGTCTTCCTCAGCAACGTGAGCAATCTCCAGAGCCTTAGCTATCTCACGGATCCAGTCATCAGCATCCAGAGGCTCGCGTGTTGCCACGAAAGCTCTCGGGCCCAGACTGAGGAACTCCTTGATGCTGACTCGTGGCGCCGTCTGGTTGTTGTGCTGATTAGTCTGAAACTGGGCCATCTGCGCCATGACTTGGGTCATCTGAGTCAACAGCTCCGTGATTGGCGGTGGCTCAGGCGGGTTGTTCCTTGTTGGCGGCATCCTGAATGGAAATGCATTTTAGCACAACAATAGAAAAGGATAGACTTGGAAACCGAAAGAGAGATTATTCCGACGCATGAATAGATAACCAACAGGTACATCATCACATGTTCAAATACATCAGAATATCCCACACACCACAAATGGTTCGAATGCCAAAGGATAACTAAACATAGCTAAGAATGGATACATCGGTACTCCCATGCTCATCACGCAGGACGGCGGCTAGGATTACGGCGAGAGGTACGGTGAGGAGCACGCCCACGAAAGTAGGTAGAACGACGATCCACATAGATCTGGCGTGGTCTGAGAGCGACTCTAGGTGTGGTGAAGTACATAGCGTCGACTCCCTGTGCTCCAAAGCGTGGAATCCCAGTGTAACCAGCACCGAGGTTGAGGAGTGGACCTCTGATCGGCTCGTAACCTCCAGCATCTGGTAGACGACGACCAACTGGCTGATCGAAACGTGCAAAGCGCTCGTCTCCAACAAAGTCTGTGGTGTACGTCGCCAGACGAGTCAAGGCAAGGTAGAGCTGCTCTCTGACTGAAGCCAACTCCTGAGATAGTGTGCTCGCAACTGCGTCACTGTGCCTCACAAACTGAGCGGTGGTGTGCTGCCTGGAGTTATCATGCTCGTAGACATCCAAGTTGTCGTAGAGAGTGAAGTGAGCTCCCTCCGAAGTGATGTAACCACGGGGGATGTGGCGATAGATAGAATCGTCAAATCCCCAGTAGTCAGCACGAAGGACGGTGAGGCTCACATAAGCTGCCTGCTGCACAGCTATATCCACTGTGGAACCTACTGCCTCGTAGCGGTGGACTACGCTCATGCCATCATCTGACAGAATGTGGACGATAGCCTGGTAGTTGGTCTGATCAAACTCTCGCTGCTGCTCGTAGACCTGGTACTCTGGTGCCCAACGGAACCCCAGAAAAGTGACCATGTCTCTCAGCATCTCCGGATAACCGGCAGTGCTCTCGCAACGAGTCATACGCACCACCCGCGGGTAGAACCTGAGATCCATCTGCAGATGATCGGGGAAGTTTTGATTAGACGCCGGTAGAAGGACTGAAGTGGCAAGCAACAACAAGGTTTCAACGGACGAAAAGGATGTTGAGAAGAACAGGATATCGAAGCAACATAGGGAAACACGTGACCAAACACTCCTGAGGTACTACGGAAAACCCATCCGGGCTTCTAAAGGATAAATATCTACTGCTTAAGGAATAGAGGATCTTCTTCCGGGGCTTACACGCCTCCGTTCTCAATCGTGAGTAGGCAACATGATAAATCATGTCACAACCACCTCCATTCCTATGGTCTAGTAGATATAACTATCCTAGAGAAACCAGGATACGTGAAATCCTAACTTGAAAGTTTAGATGAGAAGAGAAAACAACGTTGCACTTTCTTACCAGAAAAGGGGAGGGGTGGGTGGGGAAAGAAATAAAAGAACAGAATTCCTACTCTCACGTTTCATTTTTCCTAGATAGCTACGAAATAGTTTCTAGACTCAACTGCGACCAGTAAAAGGGATCCTACAGGCAGACAGGCTCTGATACCATTTGTCGCACCCGGACTTCTAGAGGATACTCACAGTCCGCTAAACAGTAGAACAATGGCTTACGGGGCATACCGGCACCCGCATCTCAATATGAGCAGGCCAACACGTAAACGTGTGACAACCATTCTCTACTATCCATCGTCTGCGTAAACCATCCCATAGAAATCCGACTACATCCGTTGACATACTTCATAACATACACACATGGTACGTCAACGGCATTTGAACAAGTGATATCACAACATATCTCTAAGACACAAAAGATTGAAATAAGTTGCAAATAGCTCTCACTAGAGCAGAGATAGCAAATACAATCATCCAGAGGACACATGTCCCAACAATTCATCATTACATCACAGCAGAAGCATCCAAAGTGTCTGAGTACAGACAAGATCCAAATAGGCCTAAGAGGCCGAAAACGAAAAGACGGAGCCCATCCACGATGTCTCGGATCCTTCCCGGGTCCGCTATCTACTCGTCAGCAGCCTCGTCATACTCCACGTAGTATCCACCATGGGGATCCTCGGAAACGTAGTCTGCGGAAACCACAACCCCAAAGGGGTCAGTACAGACAAGTACTGGCTTACTGCAAAAAAAAAAGACAAGTACTGGCAAGCAAGACTCATAAGATACCATAGTGTACCCGGCAACACCAAGTACAGATGCTTTGGGTTCAACGGAAGAATAGGTGACACAAAAGTGCGGCAGCAGGCTGCTCTAACCAACTACAGAAATACGCTACAACTTCCGGCTAAAAGAAAGGGATAAGATAGCGTATCGTAACCAACTACTACTAACTCCAAACAAACCCATCCTGGATCTCGCCCCTTATCCAAAGAAGCAATCCGAGGATAAACTCACACAGTTGGATTAATGATGGTTCAAGTTATTGTGTCAATAAGACTATTACTAGTCAAGTTATCATTAGTTAGGTGTAAGTTGTTCTGAGTACTTGTTAGCCAGTACTTTCACCAAGTTAACCATAACCGCGGAAAACACGGCTTGTCGAGAAGATTTATCCCTGCAGGGGTGCACCAATTTGGCCGTACACGTAAGAATATCCCGCTAGACGGGAATCAAACCCACCAAGCGAGGCACTCTACACAACTCAACTCTTCTTCGCATCAAGCCCAAAGAACCACGTGCTGTGCGTGCGCGGCTAATCGAGCCCCACGAAGAAAAGGGGACCCTTATAGCACTCTAAGACCACGCCGCCCTAAATGCCGACTACAAAAGTTCCACCCTGGCCTCGGGTTCGTACCTGCATATGAGTGCATCAAATGGAAAGCCCGAACTAAATGTGGCGATTTGGACGAGATGCGAATCGAATCAAATTGAGGGGGGGCGCCCATACACGCTTCCCACATGCGGATAGTGCGCTCATCATGGATCAGTAGACAAGACCCTTTTCCTAATTAGGGTCGACACTAGCAGGCCTCAAAACCACGCCGGGCCTCCTGCCGGTGCCTTATCAGCAAGTTATTATTACCTCAAAATTAACAGGTTGTTGTTTAACATCGAGCCCCAGAACATAATAGTAATATAGTAATAGAAAGTAACGGGCATTAGACTCAAGCAAAAACAACCCTAAGCATGCTAGTAAGACACAGGCAACAAGCAATAGGGTTATAGGTGTGGAGGTGAGGCTATATCAGGTATACAGGATAACATGTGATAGGATCGAACACAAGCAACGATTCATAAGGCTAGCAGAATAGACAACGGAAAGTATCGGTATCCAGCGTGGAAAGGAACACAATGGTTCATGTGAGTGAATACTTGCCTGCAAACTCAGTAGCCTGGTACTGGGCTAACTCCTCAGAAGTAGTGTCGTAAACCTCGTCTGTCTCAGCGTCGTCGTCTATTCGAGAAGAAGCAAACAAACAACGCAGAGAGACAAACAATCAATAACATGGCATAATGCACAATCATGGGATGATGCATGACAATTTAACTGATGCATCAAAATAAGTTAGTTGACATGATAACCAAATTAAATGGACCCATATGCAATTTGGATTGCATATGGAAAGACCATGAATTAAGGTTGGATTAAATGATCTACAAATAACCAACATGTGGAAGTGGATTAGCATGATGCATGGATGAGGAAAACAAAAAGAAAACAACAATAGACTCAATTTGAAAAGGTGTTTACCAAGTTTGAAATTTTATTTATTAAGTTGTGAAATTTTGGCTTCTTAAAGGAGTTACACAAGCATTTGTTGTTTTCACCAATTTTAATTGTTCAAAATAAATAACAAATTCCATATTTAGAAAGAACACAAAAATTTAGGTGGAATACATGTTTCATTTGTTGAGAAAGGATTTAAAATGAATTAATTATGAATTAAACAAGTTTAAACAAGATTTAAATGAATTTAATTCAAGTTTGAATTTTTATTTGTTCAAAACATTTAATAAAATTCATATTTGAAAAGATTATACTTTTCTGGTTTGAAAACATATTTTATTTGTTCAAAAAGAATTTAATTTGACCAAGTTATGAATTTAGCAATTTTTAATGAATTAAACAAGGTTTAAATTATTTAACCCATTTTAATTATTCAAAACATGAAATAAAGTTTATATTTGAAATGGTGGTTTAATTTGGCATAGAAAACATATTTTATATGTGGCATTTAAATTTAAATTTGAATTAGTTATGAATTTAACCAAATTTGAAATGAGTTGTTTGAATTTGAAATTTGAAAACATTTGAAATGTTCAAAACAGAAAACAAATGATTTAAACAGGTGGAGAATTAAATTTGGTTCAGAATACATATTTTATTTATATTATTTAGATTTGAAATTCAAAAGTTATTTGTATTTTGAAACCAAGGACTATTCTGTAAATAACAGGGACTTAAATTGTAAAAGAAAAAGGGCCAGGACGGTTTACACCGCGCAGTGACCCAACCTGGGCCACTGACAGCGGGCCCTGGCCACCGTGGCGCCTAGGTGGCGGTGTGTGCGCGCGCGTGTGGCTCAGAGTCGCTGACAGGGGGCCCCGCCTGTCAGCGCTCGTTGGCGAAAAAAGGTGGGGAGCAGGTGGAGCTGCTCTGCTGCGTGCGCGCTGGCGTCAGCTGACGCCAGCCGTACGGAGGAGGGAGAAGGGGGCCGCGGGCCGCTGCGCGCGCGCTGGGGTTAGGTGGGCTGGGTTTGGCCCAGCCTGCCTTCCCCAGCCGTTTTTCTTTTTATTTTTTTTCTTTCTGTTTGTTTTTTTTTTTGCTGAAAAGGAAAAGGGAGAAAAAGGAAGGGTTTTAGGGTTAGAAAAATTTAGGAAAAATTTGTATAAGTTATTTATTGTAACAGCACCCATTTGCCCACTTTTGTTTTCCAAATTTTTTTGATTATGTTGTTGTTTGTATTTTATTTGAATTTGAATGAATTTGAGATTATTTCAATTATTGAACTTAAGCAATTCAATAGTTTGAACTTTATAGTTTATTGGAAACAATTTAATTGTTTTGATTTGAATATTCATTTGGAAATTGTAACAGCACAAGTATGAAACAAAGGTTTTGAAAATTTGGTTTGAAATTCATATTGAAAAACAATGGAAAACAAATGAAAACAAAGGAAAACAAATGCAAAACAAATGCAATGATGATGATGTCATGATGCAAAACATAATTTAACAAAAAGCAAACATACTAATGGTTGTTTTTCATACTTGGGATGTTACAGTACCCATTTCCTCCTTGGTTGGCAGCTGCTGGGTTTGCGACTACAACCATGTTGTGTTGCGCTGCATGTGGAGGTGGGGTGGCGGTTGATGAGGACATCCCTAACACATTTGCTATTCCTCCTATTGATGATGATGTTGCTGTTCATGAGAAGCATGATGAAGTTAGAATTGGTCCAATGACAAGATCAAGAACTAAACTATTAGAACAGCAGGTGAACTCACTCCTTTTAAATTATGATGTTTGTTCTTATGAGAATTTTATACTACCTAAATCCCTACACTTATGTATGATTCAGGTTATTGATAACACAAACATTATGGGAGGCAAGGAGCATGGAATCATGGAGCAAAACATTGGAGCACTCATGGAGGAAGATGATCATGCAAGCCCAAGGGAGGAGGAGGAGGAAGAATGAAGATTTTGGTCTGTTTGTGTTCTCTCCAAACATAAGAGACTGTCTATGGTTAGGAGAGAAGGCCCCTGCGCATGAGGATTATTCCCTCCAAACATAAGAGGCTGTCTATGGTTGGGAGAGAGTCCCCCCACGAGTCCAATAAGGCCCTGCGTGGCTAGGTTTGGCCGCACCCCCTTGTGGGTCGGTTTGTACCCCTTAGTTTGAGTCCAAACTATTCTGGTTCGAGTCCTAGTGGGTCTAGGTTTGTGCTTGCGCATCCACAGGTGTGGCCGCACCCCCTAGCCCCTCTTATATACCTCTTCACCTGCGTGTGAACGGTTAGACTACCTTTATTCATAAACCCTAGACTCCATTGTTGATTGCTTGAAGCATTCATCAGGAATTGATATTGCAAGTTTTGCGTGTTATCTGCTATTCCACTGGGAATTAGTTGATACAGGACCACTAGTAGTCAGTGGCTGCTCGTGCAAGTGTGTGGATTTACGAATATCCAAGGGATTGGTTGCTGCTGCAATTGGCATCAGGAATTAGCCGGAGAGTTCGTGGAGAGACACAAGTTATCAGATCCTTGTTATCGTGTGAGTTCATCGAGAAGATCGGGCAACCCCTTATCATCTTGGTATCAGATTTACAGGTTAACTCGGTGAGCTATCGTGATCTTATAGATTAGTTCTTGTTTTCATTACCTACCCACCGAAAAAGCCACAAAAAATAGGATTAGTTCGAGCCATAGCCCTAGATCATCACCTCTCTCAAGTTTTAGTTGTTGTTTTGTGTGATTTTGCGTTTCTTTTCTCTTTTTCTTTCGGTCTAGGTTTAGGGTTCTTGGTTCTTCGTGTTCTTCCTTTGAGTCCACCGAAATTCCCCCTCCAATTCCCAATCGAGTGGTGCTAGGGTTCCAATCCGAGTTGGATTCGCATCTCTGCCGCGGCAGAAAAATCTCCAATTCCCTGCCGCCGCTGGACTCCTAACCGCAGTCGGAATCGGCCCCGTTGCGCGCTTACAAATCCACCCCCGAGGCCCGTATCACGCTTACCGCAAACACCCGCAGCGCGCTGCCGCGGCACGAGTTCGCCTCGTTTTGCTGCCGCCCGCAAGGATCGCTGCCGCGCCCACACTTTTGGCCCGCGCGAAACCACAGCCGGCCTCTGCCTTTGGGCGCGCGCGCGAACTGCTGCCGTACGGCACAGTTTCGCAGCGTTTTGCTGCCGCGGCAGGCTGCCGTGGGCACAAAACGGCCCTATTTCCTGCCGTGAGTTCTGTCCCCTCTCGTTTTCTTTTCGGTTTTAGTTTCTTTTCCAATTTCTTTAGGTGTTCGTTTCCAAACTTTGTGAGCTCTAGCTACGGCCTGTCTAAAGCAAATTTTAGGTACCTTTCCCAAAAGAATAGCTACTTTTTGCTCCCTCCAGGCTGCTCAATTCCATATCAATTGTGTCACATTGTTACCATTGTGTATATTTTTGCTCCTAGTTTCTTTTGGCCAGCTATAAAAGTATCAAAAAAAAAAATAGAAAACAGAAAAGAGAAAAAGAGAAAAACAGAATTGTGGAAAGAGAAAAAGGCCTAGTGATCTATTGCTATATTGTTCTTGGAGCTGTTTCACACTACTATATTGACATTTTTCCTTTGAGCAATCTTGTGCCTGTGATAAATTGGAGCATAGCTATTGTCTTTCCAGAGCATTGCAATATTTCAATCCATATAATTGCATTGCCACAATTGTCTCCACTTTGGTGTGTGTTTTCCTAGGTGCTATTTTTCAGTCATCGCAAACAGCAAATAGGACTTGTTATTGGTGTTGTTAGGTATCCATACCAAGCCCCACTATATATCCTGCTTTGCCTTGTGTTAGCTAAAATCCCTGGGTATTCTTTTATTCACACCAAGCCATAGTACTACTGTTTGCTTGTGGTAAGTATTGCTATTCACTTTGGAACAGTAAGTTAACCTCATTGCTTTGCTGTTTTGAGTGAGTTGTGAGAGCACACCACATACTATATTTTTGTTTTCACTAACACATTAATCCATGGACAATTCCTCTTTGGCTAGTAATGTGCAGGTGGACAAGAATGCTGGGAAACCTACTGAGGCTGCTGCTAAGAAGACTATGGATGATCCTCTTACTTGGGGAGATCTCTCCAAATTTAGAGATATGATCAGCTCAAGAATTGATACAAAACTTGATGAATATGATGAAGTGGTAGCCACCCGAATGGATAAAAAGCTTGATGCCTATGATGAGAATTTGAGGAGGGATTTACAGCAAATGGATATTAAAATTGAGAAAGCTGCTTCTCAAGAATCTGTTGATATTATGCAAGAATCTCTCACCAATTTGACTAGGCAAATCACACAATTGACTACTCAATTAGAGCACAGAGATCATGATGATTGGGAACCAGGCCGAGTGCAAGCTTATCATGGCCGTGGTGATTTTCATGCTAGAAGAGTACAAGCTCCAAATAATAATAGAGAAGATGATGGGTTGGGCAAGCCCAAATTTTCTATTCCTCCTTTCTCTTTTGATCATGATGATGTTGAGGAATATTTGATGTGGGAGCTGAAAATTGAGAAGCTCTGGAGATTGCATGAGTACACTGAGGATAGGAAGATTAAATTGGCTTCTTCTAGTTTTGATGGTTATGCTCTATTGTGGTGGGATAATATTACCAAACTGAGAGCAGAAAATGGTGATCCTGAAGTGATTACTTGGGCTACTATGAAGCAACTCATGAGGAACAGATTTGTGCCCAAGAATTATGTGAGAACATTATATGATAAATTGCAGCAATTGAAGCAAGGTACATTATCTGTTGATGCTTATTATAGAGAGATGGAGTTGATTCTTCAAAGGGCTAAAGTGAGAGAAGAACCAGAACATACTATGCAACGTTTTCTCTCAGGTTTGCAATTTAAAATCAGAAGCATTGTGAGGCACCTCCAATATAATGATATGAATGAATTGCTTGATCATGCTAAGGAGGCAGAATCACAGTTAGCTGAAGAGGCAAAATTGAGTGCTAGAAGGCTGTTTTCACCTCGAAATAGTAATTTTTCTTCTCCATCATCACAGCCAGCACCTAGCCGTGGGGTTTCTACACCCAAGGCCGAGAGCACACCCTCCACCTCTAGGAGGCAAGTGCAACCAGCAGCAAGTGCTAGTGGATCCACTTCTTCCACAGCTAGAAATAGAGATATGTCTTGTCATACTTGTGGTGGAAAAGGCCACTTTAAGAGGGAATGCCCAAATAAAAAGATCATGGTTATTAATGCAGAAAATGAGTATGAAACTGGAGATGATGCTGATCCTGATGAGGAGGATGATTGTGATGAGCAAGGAGGTCCATTGGATGCTTATGCTACACATTACCCAACTATTGTTTGCTCCCAAAAAGCTGCTGCTTTGAGTGTTATTCCTTCTCCAGAAAATCAGAGGTGCAACCTTTTCCAAACCAAGGCAATTGTAGGCCCTAAAATGGCTTGCAAAGTTATTATTGATGGAGGGAGTTGCAGAAATCTTGCTAGTAAAGACCTATGTGCAAAGCTGAAATTGAAATATATTCCACACCCTCATCCTTATTATATACAGTGGCTGAGTGATAAAGGAGAGATGAAGGTGAGCTACATGGTGAGAGTTGAGTTTCAGATTGGGCCCTATACTGACACCATTGAATGTGATGTTGTGCCTATGTCTGTTTGTCACATGTTGTTTGGAAGACCATGGCAGTTTGACAGGAATGTTACACATAATGGGAGAGCAAACACCTACCAGTTGAATTGGCATGGGAAGGATATTATTTTGAGACCTATGACACCACAGCAAATTGTAAATGAGTCTCGTCAAAAAACTGAAGTGAATTTAGAAACTGAGAGTGAGAGAGAAAAACAAGAGAGTCCTCCTTCTATGAGTGAAAAAAATAAGATGAGTGGTAAAAATAAAAGTGAGGGAGTGAACCTATTATGTATGCTAGCCACCAAAGAGGATCTGAGAGAGTTTGGAGAGGACCCTACTATGCTTCCTATAGTGCTCATGCACAAGGGAGAAATTTTGGTTTCTTCTGACATGACCCCTATTCCTCTTGGTGTTTCTCATGTGTTGCAGGATTTTGATGATGTTTTTCCAGAAGAGGTACCAGCAGGGCTGCCACCATTGCGTGGCATTGAGCATCAGATTGATTTAATCCCTAGAGCAACATTGCCAAACCGAGCCCCTTACAGGACTAATCCCCAAGAAACCAAGGAAATTCAGAAACAAGTGCAGGAGCTACTCGACAAAGGTTACATTCGTATTAGCTTATCTCCATGTGCTGTTCCTGTTATTTTAGTGCCTAAGAAAGATGGTACTTGGCGCATGTGTGTTGATTGTAGAGCCATTAACAACATCACTATTCGTTATCGTCATCCTATACCTCGTTTGGAGGACATGTTAGATGAATTAAGTGGTGCTACTGTGTTCTCTAAAATTGATTTGCGTAGTGGTTACCATCAAATTAGAATGAAAGAAGGGGATGAATGGAAAACTGCTTTCAAAACTAAATTTGGTTTATATGAATGGTTAGTGATGCCTTTTGGTTTAACTAATGCACCTAGTACTTTCATGAGACTTATGAACCATGTTTTGAGAGAGTTCATTGGAAAATTTGTGGTAGTTTATTTTGATGATATTCTCATATATAGCCACAATGAAACTGAGCATGTTGATCACATTAGACAAGTCTTGCATGTTTTAAGAGCAAATCAATTATATGGTAATCTTGCTAAATGTTCTTTTTGCAAAGACAAGGTCATTTTTCTGGGATATGTTGTATCTAAACATGGCATTGAAGTTGATGAATCTAAAATTGAAGCTATTAAGAATTGGCCTATTCCAACTAATGTTAGTCAAGTGAGAAGTTTTAATGGATTGGCTGGTTTCTATAGAAGATTTGTCAAGGATTTTAGTACTCTTGCTGCACCTTTGAATGATTTAACTAAGAAGGGTGTTGATTTTACATGGGGGGTTGAACAAGATATTGCTTTTGATGAGATTAAGAACAAATTGATTTCGGCCCCATTGTTAATATTGCCTAATTTCAACAAACAATTCGAAATTGAGTGTGATGCAAGTGGTATTGGTATTGGTGGTGTGCTTATGCAAGAAAATAAACCTGTTGCTTATTTTTCTGAGAAATTGCGTGGTGCCCAATTGAACTATTCTGTTTATGATAAAGAATTGTATGCACTTGTTAGAGTTCTTGAGGTTTGGAAACATTATTTGTGGCCAAAAGAATTTATCATACATTCTGATCATGAAGCATTGAGATTTTTAAAGAGCCAATCTAGCCTTAATAAAAGACATGCTAAATGGGTTGAATTCATTGAGTCATTCCCATACATAATTAAATATAAGAAAGGCAAAGATAATGTTGTTGCTGATGCTCTCTCTAGGAAAAGTATGCTATTAACTCAATTGGATGTGAAAGTTCCTGGTTTGGAGAGTGTTAAAGATTTGTATGCTCAAGATAATGATTTTAAACTTGCATATGCAAATTGTACTACTGTGAAAGCATGGGATAAATTTCATTTGCATGATGGATATTTGTTTAGAGCTAACAAATTATGTGTGCCCGAGTCGTCCTTGCGTTTGTTATTGTTGCAGGAATCACACAGTGGTGGTTTAATGGGACACTTTGGGAGGGAGAAAACATTGATGATGTTGGCTGATCACTTCTATTGGCCACGTATGAGAAGAGATGTTGAGAGGTTTGTGAGACGTTGCATCACTTGCAACAAGGCTAAGTCAAAACTGAAACCTCATGGTTTATATACTCCTCTTCCTGCACCTACTACACCTTGGCAAGACATTAGTATGGATTTTGTGTTAGGATTGCCTAGGACTAAAAGAGGACATGATTCAATATTTGTGGTAGTTGATAGATTCTCTAAAATGTCACATTTTATTGCATGCCACAAGAGCGACGATGCGTCGCATGTTGCTAATCTGTTTTTCAGGGACATAGTGAGATTACATGGAGTACCCAAGACTATTGTTTCTGATCGTGATGTCAAGTTCATGAGCTATTTCTGGAAGACACTTTGGGGGAAGCTGGGAACAAAGCTGCTGTTTTCCACTACTTGTCACCCCCAAACTGATGGACAAACGGAGGTGGTGAATCGCACATTATCCACATTGCTGCGAGCCATGATTAAAAAGAACCTGCGGGAGTGGGAGGAGTGTTTGCCTCATGTTGAGTTTGCATACAACAGGGCTGTGCATTCTACCACTCAGCTATGCCCGTTTGAGGTGGTATATGGTTTCAAACCCATAACACCACTTGATTTACTGCCACTTCCTGTGGATGAGAGAGTTAATATGGAGGCTTCAAAACGAGCTGATTATGTTAAGAAGATCCATGAGAAGACCAAGGAAGCAATTGAGAAAACAGGAAGACATGTGGCTGAGAGGAGAAACAAGAAGAGGAAGGAGGTACTTTTTCAGCCCGGGGATTTGGTGTGGGTTCATTTTTGCAAGGATAGGTTTCCCCAATTGCGCAAGTCCAAGTTGATGCCCCGTGGTGCTGGTCCTTATAAAGTGCTTCACAAGATTAATGATAATGCATACACAATTGATCTTCCTGGTGATGAGTTTGGTGTGAGTCATTCGTTCAATGTTGCCGATCTTTCACCATACCATGGAGATGACCTTGATGCGTCGAGGTCGACGCCTTTTCAAGGGGGGGAGGATGATGAGGACATCCCTAACACATTTGCTATTCCTCCTATTGATGATGATGTTGCTGTTCATGAGAAGCATGATGAAGTTAGAATTGGTCCAATGACAAGATCAAGAACTAAACTATTAGAACAGCAGGTGAACTCACTCCTTTTAAATTATGATGTTTGTTCTTATGAGAATTTTATACTACCTAAATCCCTACACTTATGTATGATTCAGGTTATTGATAACACAAACATTATGGGAGGCAAGGAGCATGGAATCATGGAGCAAAACATTGGAGCACTCATGGAGGAAGATGATCATGCAAGCCCAAGGGAGGAGGAGGAGGAAGAATGAAGATTTTGGTCTGTTTGTGTTCTCTCCAAACATAAGAGACTGTCTATGGTTAGGAGAGAAGGCCCCTGCGCATGAGGATTATTCCCTCCAAACATAAGAGGCTGTCTATGGTTGGGAGAGAGTCCCCCCACGAGTCCAATAAGGCCCTGCGTGGCTAGGTTTGGCCGCACCCCCTTGTGGGTCGGTTTGTACCCCTTAGTTTGAGTCCAAACTATTCTGGTTCGAGTCCTAGTGGGTCTAGGTTTGTGCTTGCGCATCCACAGGTGTGGCCGCACCCCCTAGCCCCTCTTATATACCTCTTCACCTGCGTGTGAAAGGTTAGACTACCTTTATTCATAAACCCTAGACTCCATTGTTGATTGCTTGAAGCATTCATCAGGAATTGATATTGCAAGTTTTGCGTGTTATCTGCTATTCCACTGGGAATTAGTTGATACAGGACCACTAGTAGTCAGTGGCTGCTCGTGCAAGTGTGTGGATTTACGAATATCCAAGGGATTGGTTGCTGCTGCAATTGGCATCAGGAATTAGCCGGAGAGTTCGTGGAGAGACACAAGTTATCAGATCCTTGTTATCGTGTGAGTTCATCGAGAAGATCGGGCAACCCCTTATCAGCGGTGGTGCGTGTGGTGCGACTGAGTGTCCTCTGGGTAGTTGCGGGTATCCCTGGCTTGTGGAGACTTGATGCTTCTTCGAGTATGCCTCGTGAATGTTCAGGAACTTTTGGCGCTCCTTGAGGAGGTGAGTAACCTTGAGTTTGCCCGTGTGCTTATCTATGAACATATGCAGGGAGCAGTATCCGTCAAGGTCTTCCTCGAGTGTTTTGTCGTTTGACTTTGGCCGCCAGTCGCGATTTCCGCGGGATCCGCCGTCGGGGTTTCTCATGAATTCGGCCGCCACAAACTTTGACCGATTGTCCTGATCGTAGTGTCGTCTCTTTCTCCTTCGGCGGTCCCTGTTGCTGTCATCGTCGTGCGTGGGTGAGGAAGGTTTCTCATTGCGCAGGGATTCTTCACCAATTTCCCACTTGTCCGCTATTACCATCAGTTCTCCAATAGTCGTGGGCACGCATCGTCCGTAGCTCTTCCTAGAAAGCTGCGCGTCGCACGCCCTTTGTGAAGGCTTCGACTGCTATCTCTTCCGATATGTTTCCAGCCGTGTTTCTGAGCGTAGTACACCTCTGAATGTATTCGCGAGTCGTTTCACCGCTCTTTTGTCTGCAGGCCCGCAGCTCTTCGACAGATGCGGGCCTCTTGTACGTCGCCTGAAAGTTTTCTCGAAGTCATAGGTGAGATCGTCCCAGGATCTGTAACATGCGCGTGGCCTGCCTTCTAGCGAGCTCCAACGAGATGCAGGTTGAGGTACTGCATGGCTGTCACCTTATTTCCATGTTGGCACTTGACTGCGGTCAGGTAATCCGAGAGCCAAGTCCTGGGTTCTTGCGAGCCATCGTACTTCGGGACTTCCGAAGTGAGATTGAATTTTTTGGGCATCTTTGCCTCGCGAATACTGTTGCTGAAACACAGTGCATCGTAGTCTTCATTGTAAGAGGAGGACGGTGAGCGAGCGATTCCTGCGTGCGCGGGCCCTGTCGACCTTGTTCTGGGTGATGTCGTTTCACACGTCGTAGGAGGCTCGATCGCGGTTGTTATCTCGTCGTGGCTCCCTACTGTGGTGTCTCGAATCATGGCCGATGCATCGTGGTTCCTCTTCACGATGTTGCGAGCGACCTCTGCGGTGTCGCGGGCTATCATCTCGGTGCCGCGGGATGTCGTCGCTGTTTCCTGGACTGTCGTCACGGCGCTGTGCCTCCTTGCTCCGGTGGCGGTGGGGCGATTTGTATGTTCGAGGCGTCGCTGCCTCCGGGGTGGTCGTTTTCTTGTGAGCTTAGGCGGCAATCGCCTCTCCGGCTAGACACAACCTCCTTTGGACTTGGTGATCCTGCTCCACGCGTGGGTCGATTTCTAGCGGCTCGATTACCAGTAGATAGGTAGTGGCGGCCATGACCGCGGCGGCGGGAGTTATCGGGTGCACGTTGCCTTCCTCATCGATGGAGGACTCGATAGTTTTGGAGATCCTGCTGAGGGAATCTTGCTCCATACGAGCAGTTTTCGAGGCGTGCTTCCCCTTCCTGACAGGCTGGTCTCCTGTCAAGTCGCGAGTTCTGGAGAGTGCCGCCCGACGCGCACTCGAAGCGTCAGCCGTGCGTTGGCGCACATCGAGTTCTCGGCGGGTGTTTATCATCTTCTGATTTTTTAGCGACAGGAAGTAGTGGTACGCTATCAAATCTTCTCGAGAGGCTCCTGCTTCTAGTGGTTTGCTCTTCTGTACAGCTGTTTTTGCCTTGACCCAGGTGGCCCGCGAGACGAGGATCTGCCGCCTCGCTGTTAGGCTCGCCTTTGTTTCAGCGGGATCCTCATCAGGCTCGTCCATGCAGACGTGGGCCAGATGTGGCTCGTAAGTCCTTGGTGCAGGCCAATGGTTTTCGCCGAGATCGACGGGTTATTCAGCCGCGATGGTGTGGAACTCGAGCTTGTTGAGGCAAATGGAGAGGTTTCTTGACTCCGAGCTGCAGTCGACGTCGTCGAGTGGTGATTCTTGAGTCGCCGTGCTCTAAACGGACTCAGTGTCAGTCCATCGTGTGTGGGAGCTTCATGGAAGCGCAGAATTCCTTCCCTGGTGGCGCGGAAGTGGAGGTCGATGAAAGTCATCATGACGCCCTCTTGGAGACCGCTGAACGCCGGACGAGAAGCCTGCGAGTGGGGCATGTAGACGAACGACCCGAGAGCCAAAGGTTCCGGGCTCCAGTCGAAGCTCGATGCAGATGAAGGCGGTGAAGTCGGGGATCCAGCGGTTGCCGTTCCCACATACAACGCCAATTGTTGATGACTCATATCAACAAATCCCTGGGGTGATCCGGTAGGGTTTCGAGTATAGGAACTGGATATGCGCTGGTAGATTCGATGGCTCATAGGGGGCGCGATTTACCCAGTTTCGGGGCCCTCGTAGAGGTAATACCCTTACTCCTGCTTTGTCTGTCTCTGTATTATGATGATTACAATGGCGGGCGCGTAGATCGAGAGATTGGATCTCGAGAGGCGGCTCCTATGGCATGTAGTCTAGATTGGATGATCCCCCTGGGTGGTTCTGCCAGCCTTTATATAGGAGGCTGGGTCTCAAACCCATACCCGGATGGGTTACAGAACCCTAGCCATAGTCGGCAAGTTACTAACATCTTGATCCGCAAGTCTTGCGCGTGGGCCGTAGTAGGGCCTTCTAGAACAATCAGGCAGTCCATCATGTTGGGCTTAAGTGCTGGGCTTTAGACCAGATAGGCTCACTTTAGGGACTCGGGAGTCATCCCCACGTCAGTTGCCCAAAACTCTGTCGCGGCAGATCGCGACCAACATCTCGACTTCGATTTGCCGTCCCCACCTCCCACATCTAGATCCTCTGCTGCGTCGGACACTTCTTTCTCTATTCCCGATGTTCCAAAACGTGTTGTTCCTACCATTGCACCTACTAACAATCACACCATGCATACTCGTTCCAAGTCAGGTCTTCATCAACCCATAAATCGTCTCAATCTTCATGCCGCTCTCACGCTCTCTTTTGTCCCGAAAACCTACAAAACAACTCTTCTAGATCCTAATTGGGCTGGAAGAATATAATAATTTAATTGAACATAATACATGGCAGCTTGTTCCTCGTCCTTCCAGCAGCAACATCGTCTATGGAAAGTGGGTTTTTCGTCAAAAAATTAAATCCGATGGTACCCTTACTCTCTATAAGGCACGATGGGTCTGCCGTGGTTACTCCCAACAACATGGCATCGATTATGATGAGACATTCTCTCCCGTTTCCAAGCCTAGTACCATTCTCACTATCCTCAACATCGATGTCTCTTCCAACTGGCCCATTCATCAATTAGATGTTAGAAATTACTTTCTTCATGGGTCCCTCCAAGTAACCGTCTATTGTCAACAACCTCTTGGCTTTGAAAATCCTTCCTACCCTACTCATGTATGTCTTGTTCAAAAATCTCTTTACGATCTTAAACAACCTCCTCGTTCCAATGTTTCTCCTCTTTCATTCAAACAATAGTTTTCACTCCTTCTCTTTCTGACACTTCTCTATTTGTTTACAAACGCAACTCTGACATTGCCTACTTACTTATCTATGTGGATGATATAATTATCACTGCTTCCTCTCAAACCTTTTTAGGGTATCGCTGTTATTCGTGATTCTTCTGGTCTTTTTCTTTCCCAACATCAATATATTCTTGATCTCCTCAACCGTGTTGGCATGCTTGACTGCCAACCCTCTCGTACCCCTGTTGACACTAGTTTTAAAATCTCTGCTGATGGTGAACCTTTTTTTGATGCTACTCTTTTTCGTAGTCTAACCGGTGCTCTCCAATATCTTACCATAACTCGTCATGAGATCTCTTTTGCTGTCCAACAAGCTTGTGTCTGCATGCGTGATCCTGGTGTTGCTCATTTTAATCATGTCAAACGTATTCTTAAGTATTTGAAAGGCACTCTTAATCTTGGCCTTCACATTAATAAATCTCCTCCTAGTTCTCTCACCGCATACTCTAATGCAGACTAGGTTGGTTGTCAATACACTCATAGATGCACATCCGGTTTTTGTGTTTTTCTAGGAAACAATTTGATTTCTTGGTCCTCAAAAGATAGGCTACAGTCTCTTGCTCGTCCGTTGAAGCTGAGTACCGTGCCGTGTCACATGCTGTTGCTGATACTGTTTGGCTCCATCAGTTGCTCTCTGAGCTGGATGATAAGGGGTTGCCCGATCTTCTCGACGAACTCACATGATAACAAGGATTTGATAACTTGTGTCTCTCCACGAACTCTTCGGCTAATTCCTGATGCCAATTGCAGCAGCAACCAGTCCCTTGGATATACGTAAATCCACACACTTGCACGAGAATCCACTGACTACTAGTGGTCCTGTATCAACTAATTCCCAGTGGAATAGCAGATAACACGCAAAACTTGCAATATGATCAATTCCTGATGAATGCTTCAAGCAGTCAACAATGGAGTCTAGGGTTTATGAATAAAGGTAGTCTGAAAGGGGTTCACACGCAGGTGAAGGGGTATAAGAGAGAGAGAGAGAGGGGGTGCGTCCACAACTTGGGTTGCGCAAGCACCAGCCCAAACAGACTAGGACTCGACCCATAAGGGGTTTTGACTCGGACTAGGAGATACAAACCGACCCATGAGGTGGGGGTGCGGCCAATAGGCATACAAGCCTTTATTCCACACGCATAGGACACCCTAGGACATGTTCTTGGTGCCCCCATAAGCCTAATGCGCATGACACATAATAAAAAGGTGAAAACAGCCTAAGACATGTCCTTGGTGCTCTTATCTCCATCATGCATTGCTCCTGGCTTCTCCCTCTTGTGTGTGCTGCCATGATCATCCTCCATGTGTTCTCCCATGCCTTGCTCCATGGATCCATGCTCCTCTCCTCCCATAATTCTTGTGTTATCAATTACCTGAATCATACATAAATGCAAGGATTTAGGTAGTATAAAATTCTCATAAGAACAAACATCATAATTTAATCGGAGTGAGTTCACCTGCTGTTCTATTAGTTTGGTTCTTGATCTAGTCATTGGAACAATCCTCACTTCATCCTGTTTCTCTTGAACAACAACATCATCATCAATAGGAGGAATAACAAATGTACTAGGGATGTCCTTGATGGAGGGATGATAACCCGGTAGGCTAATGCCAAGGTAAAACCCGGCCCAAAGGGAATCGCGCAAGACCCGGCTCAAGGAAGAGGAGTTTCTAGAAGGCCCAAGAAGGACGTAGGCCTTGTAACCCGGCCTTTGGGGGTTATTATTAAGGAAACTTAGGGTTGTGTGCGGTTTCCGGGTAGGATCCCGAGTGTGCCTTGTATAGGAAGCCAGGGAGCCGGGTAAGATATAAGCCGGCTCCTAGGGTTAGGAAAAGAGAGCTTCACCAGATATTCGAGTATCCCTGTAATACGAGAGTTGATAATTGTAACCCTAGATCGGAGACTCGGCGACTTGATTGCCAGAGCTACCAGATCGATTGATCGCATGATTTCCCCTGAGCTAAACCCTCTCCCAAACACCAGAGTCGAATTGCCCAAAGATAAGTTACCTCTGGTAACGTCTGCCGTGATTATCCCATGACAGTTGGCGCCCACCGTGGGGCCTACGTCCAAGGGTGTTTACATCACGGGAGAAGCTCGGGAAAGCATGAAGAACCTCATCGTCGGCGAGATCTACACCAACCCCGAAGGAGAGAAGATGGTAGACGACTTTGGTTGGGGACCAGAGTCGGATCTGCTAGAAGCCGGATCTATCGTCACGATCGGCCGGGTCAACGTCTTCGTCGGCATGGTACGTACGTCCGGTTCAATTCCTGATGATATTGAGTATGATTCTGTGTCAGGAGAAGCGACCTGCGTTCAATCGGACGGAGAAGAATCGGTCGGGACGGCAGATCCGGTAGAAGAGCCCACCACGAAGAGGGAACAGCCGGAGGAGCCGGTATGGACCCCGCGTGGCCGGGTCATGAGAGAATATGATACCGAGTCTATCCTGCACCTGCTGGAAGATCGATACGAGGAGGATAGCTGCGATGAGGAAGAATACGAGTCTTCGCCAGGCATCGCGCGCCAGGTCGCGGTCTACACAGCCCCTGCAACCAATCTCAATCAGGGAGATGTGACGACGGTCGCGGTCGGAGCGGCGCGAGCGCTGGCCCAGCAGCAAGTTCCGGCTGATGGAAACCCGGTTATAGACCGGGTTGACGGAGAGTCGGCTTCAGTCACCAGCCGTACCGGGGAAAGCGAGCGGCAGAGGAACATGTTTGGGTTTATGGCGAACAGAACACCAGGAGCGGGACCTTCGAATCCGCGAAACCCGGCTCTGTTCAACAACAACCTGATCTTAGATCCCACGGTGCTAGCAACGGTGGTAACCCCAGAAAACGCGGCGGAGCGCGCCCGAGATCTGGATGTAGCTCGCCGTGCATTGGATCAGCAAAGGAGAGATGTTGAAGCTGAGAAACAAGGGATAGCCGCGCGCCAGCGCGAGTTGGAAGAATTGGAGAACCGGCTGCAGGTTCAGTCGACCAGGATCTACAATCAGAGGCACCAGACGATATTACCGGCTACAGGTGGAAACTTGCAACCAGCCGCACTATTCATTACCCCTCAGGATCAACCAATTCCGGCTGTGAATCAGGAAACCGGACATCAAGCTGCAACCCTGGGAGGACAGCCGGCACACGTGCAAGCCGGGTTACCCACGTTGCAAACAGGAATCGCCACTGGCAATGCAGCTCCACCACCACCACCACCACGATTTCATACTCCACCAGGTCACTTCAATAACCCCATGGATAACGTATATGCAGCAATGTTGGCACTTGACCGCATTCCCGTAGGAGAGTCACCCCATGCAGCGGAGACCCGGCGGGCAATAGATTTGCTGCGCACAGCAATAGTTCAGCATGCCAATTACCCGGATAACAGGAGTGGAATGCACGGAACACCATATGTAAGCCGGCAGAACGGAAATACCGGCTGTATCCAGTCGAGTTCGGCGCGGCGGAGGGCAGAGCAGCAGCAAATGCCGCCTCCTCCCCGTAGGCCGGTAACGCCTGCAGCATCAGCGGCACAAGCTATTGTGGATAGTTCTCGAGCCAGGCGTGCATCGGCCGGATCTGCGGTACGAGGGCCGGTAGCGGTTGTACCCCCAGCCGTACCTGCCGCGGGATCGCACGCTTCCCGGGTGAGGCCAATACCGGCAACTCTAGCCGGGCCTAAGTGTTTGTCGGACGCAATTAGGGCCGAGCCTTACCTGGATAAGTTCAAGGAATCGGGTAAAGTGGTTAATTATGAGCCGACCATGGACCCAGAAACCTGGTTGAGCAGTTATGAGATGGCCATGTCAATTCGCAACGCATCTGAGAATCTTCAAGCCAAATTTATGTACCTAATGATGTCAGAGGGAGCAGCAAAGTTATGGTTCAATAACCTACCCGAGAAATCCGTCAATTCATGGGGTGAGCTGAAAACTGCCTTTATCAAGCACTTTCATGGAACGTGCAGGAAGTTATTTACGATCGATGATCTAGAGCGATGTGTCCAGAGGAAGGGAGAGTCGGCACGCAGTTGGGTGCGCCGGGTTATGGAAATTCTCCACTCGTCCACTGATATCCAGCCAAAGGATGCATTACAAGCTATGGCAAAAACATGCAAGTACATACCCTTAGTGCAAAAACTGACACACATGAATTCTAGCCGCCACGCTTCAGAGGTTACAATGAGAGAGTTGATGGACGCATGCAACAAGCACGCCGCCACAGATACCACAGAGGAGGATGCCGATGATAAGAAAGCAAAAGCCAACGCGAGTAATAGTGGAAGACCCGGCAATGGAGCTGCACCGGGTAATAATGGAGGAAATAATGGAAACAACCAGCACAAGCGCCCATATGAAGGAAAATTCGAGTTTGTCGCCAGTACAGAAGCCGGGTTTGCGAGACCCAGAGCTGAGGGAAATTTCAACGGAGGAAACTTCAATGGAGGAAATTACCAAGGACCACCAAGGCCGGCTAATCATATAGAGGCCTTCAGGATGCCCTATCCGCGTCATAGCAGGAACGGCAGGCCGGCTAATCATTCATTGGAGCAGTGCGTAGATTTACAGAGATGGAAGAACGAGGAAATACAAAAGGCCATGCGAGGCGCATGCCGGGGAGCAGGACCGGGTCCGGGCGGAAACCCGGGCAATGGCCCACCCCCGGCTGGCAACGCAGGAGGTGGTAATCCGGGTAACAATCAAGGAGGCGCTGGAGGTTTCCAAGCCAACCCAAAGCAGCTAGGGCAGTACCACGTTCATACTACGGGGACTTCCAATAAAGATACTCAAAAGGGCCGTAAACTCGGTTTCTTCAGCGGTTCCGAGATATTTGAGATGGTCAGATCAAGAGGTAACATGGAGCAGGAGGGATCACCCGGAAACAATAGAACATCCGGGTGTGTTGGCTTTGGTAGTTGCACCGCAGGTCAATGGATACGAGCTGAAAAAGTTCTTGATGGATGGTCGGAGTAGCATGAATATCTTATATTGGGAAACTTTCCTACGCATGGGGCTCAAGGAGTCTCAGTTGCAGAAAAGTTCTACAGTTTTTCATGGGATCGTGCCGGTTCACTCGGCGTGCCCAGAAGGAAAGATAACACTAGAGGTTGCTTTTGGAGAATCGAAGGACAATTTCCGAGTGGAGTGGCTCACGTTCGAGGTGGTAAAATTGCGCAGTCCTTATCACGCGCTGTTCGGAAGGCCGGCTTACGCCAAGTTCATGGCCAGGCCGTGTTACGTATACCTACAGCTAAAGATCCCGGGTCCCAAGCAAACCATTACTATACACGGCAACCGGGTTATAGCAGCTGAGTGTGACGAAGGAGACGCGGCAATGGCAGAACAGGCGTGCAGGAAGGAAGAGCTCAAGTATTACCGGTCTCAGGTAGACCCGGAAGATAGAACAACATTGAAAAGACCGAATACGGAAGATGAGAGAGCAAAATTCAAAGCAGCACAGGACACAAAGATGGTGGCTTTTGTCGAAGGCGATACCTCCAAGCAATTTGCTATAGGATCTAACCTAGACAGTAAGCAAGAAGAAGCACTTATTGAGTTTATTCGTGGTAATCAAGATGTTTTCGCTTGGACGCCTAGCGATATGCCGGGTATCCCGACCGAGTTAGCTCAAAAGCAGCTGTGGACGATGCTGGAGGCAAGGCTGAGCATAGTTTGCATTTTGATCCCAAGTCCCGGCCTGTGAAGCAGGGCCTGAGAAAAATGAACGAGGAAAGAAGAAATGCTATAGGAGCAGAGATAGCTCGGCTCCTTGCAGCCGGCTTTATCATGGAGGTCTTTCACCCGGATTGGCTGGCAAATCCGGTTCTGGTGATGAAAAAGAGCAACGAGTGGAGGATGTGCATAGATTACACGAGTCTCAACAAACATTGCCCAAAGGATCCGTTTTCCCTTCCAAGGATAGATCAGATTATATACGCAGTGGCTGGAAGTGACCTATTGTGTTTCCTGGATGCCTATTCCGGGTATCACCAGATCAAGCTCAAGAAGGAAGATTGGGAGAAAACATCGTTCATAACCCCCTTTGGAGCTTTCTGTTACAAAACCATGACTTTTGGGCTAAAGAACGCTGGTGCAACATACCAACGGTGCATTCAGAAGTGTTTTGAGGATCAGATTGGACGCAACGTCCATGCTTACGTTGATGATGTGGTGATTAAAACCAGGAAGGCAGAAACATTCATTGATGACCTAAAGGAAACGTTCAGGAATTTGAGAAGATATCAGATGAAGCTTAACCCCACAAAGTGTGTGTTTGGAGTGCCAGCAGGAAAGTTACTCGGTTTCATTGTTTCCGAGAGAGGAATTGAGGAAAACCCGGACAAGATTAAAGCTGTCCAGAATCTGAAAAAGCCGGAAGGCCTGAAGCATGTTCAAAAGCTTACAAGATGTGTGGCGGCATTAAGCCGGTTTATATCCAGGCTTGGAGAGAAGGCAATACCTTATACCGGCTCTTGAGGAAAACCGACAAATTCGTTTGGGACCAAGAGGCAGACGAGGCGTTCGAAGCTCTGAAAAAGACATTATCTGAGGCACCGATTCTGGCGGCACCGGGTCCTAAAGAGCCCATGTTGTTATACGTCGCGGCCGGGCCCCGGGCGGTTAGCGCCGTGGTTGTTGTTGAGCGCAAAGAGGATGGAAAGGATCACCCGGTACAAAGGCCGGTTTATTACGTGAGTGAAGTACTATCGGAAGCGAAGCAGCATTACCCACATTGGCAAAAGTTAGTTTTCGGGGTCTTCATGGCCAGCCGGAAATTGAAACCATATTTTCAGGAACACCCCATAACAGTGGTTAGCTCTATACCAATGGCAGATATTATCAGAAATTCAGACGCGACAGGTAGAATAGCCAAGTGGGCCATTGAGATGGGAGATTATCACATCAACTACGAGCCCAGGTCTGCAATCAAATCTCAAGCTTTAGCTGATTTTATCAATGATTGGACTCACACAAGCATGCCCACAATGATGCCAAGTTCCGAGTCTTGGGTGATGCACTTTGATGGTTCTAAGCAGTATGAGGGGTCAGGAGCTGGGGTGGTACTCACATCACCCAAAGGAGACAAATTGAGCTATGTGTTGCAGATTCACTTCGATTGCTCCAACAATCTGGCCGAGTATGAGGCATTATTACACGGATTGAGAGTAGCAAAGGAGATGAACATTAGGTGAATACGGTGCTATGGAGACTCGGATCTTGTGGTACAGCAGGTCTCAGGAACTTGGGATAGAAAGGATGCAACGATGGCAGCATATCGCAGAGAGGTGGACAGGGTGGCCGGGTCTTTTTCCGGGTATGAGGTGGAACATATTGACAGGCGAAAGAACGAGGCAGCAGATGCGCTTGCAAGACTCGGCTCGCGCAGAGAGCCGGTTCCACCTAATGTTTTCCTGGACGAGTTATGGCGGCCATCTGTTAACACCGAGTCTGAGGAAGAGGTGGCCAACCAAGACATGGATATGGAGCTCGTGGCCACAGTACGTGTTGTTCCCGAGTAGACAGAGCCGTTTTTGGCCTACCTATCACGAGGCGAGTTACCACCACAGGAAGTTTTAGCAAGGCAAATTCTGAGATGAGCAAAGGGCTATTCTATTATCAATGGAGAGTTGTATAAAAGGAGTGCAGCAGGAGTCTTTTTGCGCTGTGTAGCACCAGAAGAAGGCCGAAAGATTTTGAAGGAGATCCATGAAGGTGATTGTGGGCATCACGCCTCCACAAGATCCCTTGTGGCCAAAGCACATCGACACGGTTTCTTCTGGCTCACGGCCTTAGCAGACGCGGAGCGCTTGGTGGCAAGGTGTGATGGATGTCAAAGGTACGCTCGCCAAACCCAGGTGCCGGCTATGGAGTTGCAAACAATCCCGCTGACCTGGCCGTTTGCTGTTTGGGGTATGGATATGGTGGGCCCCTTCCACATGTCACCTTGCAAAAAGACTCATCTTTTGGTGGCTATTGATAAGTTTACTTAGTGGGTTGAAGTTATGCCAGTTACCAATTGCGAAGCAATCACAATAGTCAAGTTCTTGAAAAGGATTATCTACCGGTTCGGATACCCCCATAGCATAATAACAGACAATGGAACCAACATGTCCTTAGGTGAGATGGAGAAATTTTGCGGGAACAATGGCATACGCCTTGACATAGCTTCGGTAGCCCACCCACAAGCCAATGGACAGGTGGAGAGGGCAAATCAGGAGTTACTTCGTGCGTTAAAACCACGACTACGAGTCCCGTGCACCAGAGCTGCTGGAGCATGGGTTGAGGAGTTACCATCAGTAGTTTGGGAATTAACACTACACCTAACAGATCTACTCAGATGACCCCGTTTTTCATGGTTTATGGTGCAGAGGCAGTGTTGCCGAGTGACATTATTCATGACTCGCCCCGAGTGTCGGCTTATGTCGAGGTGGAGAATGAGAAGACCCGGCAGGATGCTGTGGATATGCTAGAAGAACACAGAGAGCAAGCCTTGGAGAGGTCAGCCATATATCAGCAGGATCTGAGGAGATACCATAGTCGGCGAGTCAAAACCCGGGTCTTCCAGGAAGGGGACCTGGTATTGCGCTTGGTACAATCAAAGGAGGGAAAGCACAAGTTATCTCCACCATGGGAAGGACCTTTCATCATAAGCCGGAACCTGCACAATGGATCATATTACTTAGTAGATGCAAGGGAAGAGTCGGATACTGTCAATGACACCGCCCACACCACTTCATCTATGCAAGAGAGGGAAAGACCATGGAATGTGGCTCAGCTACGTCCCTACTACACCTAGCATAGGCCAGATTTACAAGTGAATTACACGATGTAACAGGCAGCAGGTTTCAGACGCACTCTTTTCCTATCCAGGGTACTAAGGGGACTGGAGGGTTTTTAATGAGGCGGCTTGCTGACCTAACTTTTCTCATATCAATAAAGAGATGGTTAAACTATGATATTGTTTCTTTCTTGTTTATTTCTATTAAGTTGTTATCTTTCTGTTTTTTACCTTCTGTTTTTTACTTTACCAGGTAAGTATTAGTTGTTTGCTTATAGTACATTAGTTTTATATTTTCTCCTAGATTGTATATATAGGTCTTGGGGGCTGATTGCTTGAATAGCACAGTTACAAACTCAAAGACCCGGCCACGATGCCATTAAGTTATAAGGACCGATTACTTGCAATAAGTACGGTTACAATCTTATAACCGAACAATAGGGCCAAATTTTCTTGGTTTTTCTTGTTTAAGCTTGATGTGACTCTCAATAATGTGGCGTGCTTTGCTAACATATAATCACAATCAGTCATGATGCCCAATGGGACTTGCCTGGCCCTGTTTTTATAAAGTTATAGCAGCATGAATATCCACGCGAAAGCCGGCTTACAACAAAGAGGATCAAAAGGGTCATCTAAACCACAAGTTATGCAGAGTACAAGGTTAACAGCCAGAAACTCACGATATATTAAGCATAACTTCAAACCTATGTGAGTAACTCTATGTTTTGGGCCTTAGCAAAAACAATTTGCCTTCTTGAAAGCTACAAATCCCTAGACTCGGAAATTCGGGCCTTGGGGACTTGGGAATTTGAGGAAAGCAACAAATTGTTTAGCTATTAAGCTTAAAAAACCCAAAAATCCGAGTCTTGGGGACTTGGGGACTTAAGAAATAAAAGTCCACTTGGTCAAAAATCCCGAGACCCGGAAAACCGAGTCTCACAGAAGGAAAAAGAGCGAAAATCAGAAAAGCAGCAAAAAAGTTCAAAACTAGGAAATAAACATATCAAGGTGAGGGGCCAGAAGGGCCACCATAGCTATTAAAGTTTAAACGTATTACAAACCAGGGAAATAGTATCGAAAAGTGCACAGGCGCACTATTAAAAGAATAATTGTATCAGGCATATTACATAATGCCTATTGGCCGAATAAAGTGTTTGGGGGCGAGAAACAAATAAAACCTCACTCGGCATCCATGGCCGAGTCATCAGCAGTGTTCTTGGCGGCCGGGTCTTCAACATGCTCCTCGGTGGTCTTCCCTGTCTCCATGTCCGGGTTAGACGCAGTGTCGGCGCGAGCTGGAGGAGGAACAGCCGGAGTAGATGTAGATGGCGCATTTTCGGCCTCGGCCTTCCTCTTGGCAGCTTCCTCCTTCCACCGTGCCAGCATGTCGAAGGGCTTGGGGAGTTCAGATTGAACCGGCTTGTCATTAGCATCGTAGGGCGGAGTAATCTTGCTCACGTCCAGACTGTCGGCTATCAAGCCTGTCGAGTGACGCACTTGAGTATGAATGGACTTGTAATTCTTGGCAGTGAACTTGGAGCCGTCGTTGGTGAACTCGGGAAACCCGCCCACGAGCTTTGCCGGCTCAAGCCTAGGAAAATAGGCCTTGGCCAGAGCAAGCTCGCGGGTTACCCCAACCCGGCACGCTGAACGCTTCCAGTGCTCGATCCAGGCGGGGATAGTTGAGCACGCCTCGAGCATCTTGTCCGCGCCGCCAGGAGTCCCAGGCCACTTCAAAGCCTCCAAGGTCCATTTGGTTCCCACTGAGAATTGCCGGATCACGGCCTTCATCGTCTTTAGCTTCTCAATATCATCGTCATCCATAGCCTGTTCACCCGGAGCTACAGGATACCAGCAAAATTAAAGCAATAAGATCCGGGTTATAAACCTTACAGGAAGATCCGGGTTATAATCAGTAAGTTAGAATTTTTTTTACCAAGTAAAGAGCGGTAAGAATCGGCAATCCGAGCTGATATTTTCTTCAGCACGCCCTCAGTGTTCTGGGATCGCTTCTTGTATTTTTTTCACATCCTTGGCAAGGTCTTCCACCTCGGCTTCCAGCGCTTCCCGCAGTTTGATCTCGGCCTTGAGGAGCTCATTGGTTTTCGCCAAAATCTCCTCAGACCGAGTCACCTGCGCCTGCGGAAGTAGACAAGGAAAAGTTAGTCGGATGTAAGATAAAACTGGGTATGACAAATTATACAGTTACGAAAGTACCGAGTAAACTTTACATAGTTAACCCGAAACTTGGGGACTAGATGAGTATACAAGCAACATTGATTAAAGTACCTGGTGCTCAGCTGCTAGGGATTCAAGGATATCCCTTTCAGTGGTTTTTAGAGAGAAGAGCTCAGTTAGCTTCCCTTCAAAGTCAAGATCATCAAGTTTGGGCCTGGAGGAGCTGGGGTCCTGGTTACCCGGAGGCGGTGTCCTTTCCTGCTTGGGGGAGTGGACCTGAGTTGCCTAGGTGTTAGGAGTGGGGTCACCCATCCGTGATCCCAGGAACTCGATGTCCTCGTCACCCGGCAGCGGAAACTCGGCTTCCTGCTCCACCGGGTCTCTCAGCAAGTCTTCTTGTTCATCTTCTGCACCACCAGCCGCGGGTTGCACAACAACTTCCGGCTCTTCCATAGCCGGGTTATCCACATCCATGTCCTCAGGGTCACTAATCGTGACTTTGGCCCTGGGAAAGAGAAAGAAGCAGTTAGTGGATGATGAATGAAAGACGTGGAAAAAATTAGTGTATCGAATAGCAAGAAAAGTAAGTTACCCGGTATTCACGACGAAATCTGGCGGGAGATCGTTGCTAGACCCGGAAGAGGCTGATAAAGAGTCGGAAAGTGAGACCCTAAGTTGGCCGGCTAATGGATGGTTTGGAGATGGAAATTTCCGAGGAACATAAGATGAATGAGTTTGGGGAATACCGGCTCGGCGAGCGGGGGATGAAGGGATGCCCGGGTGAAGTGGATCGTCACCCGGAGAGTTCCGGGTTACCCTACGTTTGACTGGGTCAGGTTCCTTCAAGTTTGATGAATCGATTAAGCGTTGGTTAAGTTCGCACATGTTAGCGTACGAGTATGGTTTGGAGGCAATAGAGGAATAAGGCACCTTGAAGACAACTCCCCGGGTCCTCCTCTTTGCTCCAACCTCCACCTCCGGCTCAGCCTCTCTTTCGTCCGACTGTGTCTCCTCCTTATCCTCTAGCTCTGGCAAACAAGATGCATTGTCAGAAAAGGGGAAAAAAGTTGGTCTAAATAAGTTAATGAAGAAAGTACATGAGAAAGATTCGGATTTTACCTTCATCGGAATCAACTGGCTCCTCGTCTTCTTTCGAGTTTTCTGAAGGAGGAGGGGTGACTATCTTCCAGAACACATCGTCTTCCTGTGTAAGTAATATAGAAGCAAAGATTAGTATATGTGCATGAGAAATGTCAGTCGGATAAAGAGAGTAAACCGGTTCTTACTGGAGGAGCCGGGTTAGAGCGGGTGAAGGGGTTAAGCCCGGCTATATTCTTGATGGCGTCGAGTTTCTCGGCTAAGAAGGTCTTCATGAGCTTGTTTGTGTCACCAGCCGGGTAATTCTTCTCCGAACATCGGAGAGAGTCGATAAGGTGCCCGGAGTAGTGGCACATGAGTTTTGTCCGAGTGCTGTTAGGTTGAATCCGGCAGCTTACCCAGGTTTTAATCAGATTGAGCCCAAGGAGACCTTGGGCCGAGAGTACAGCAAGTTTATTAAGGAGAGGCTGGTTAGACTGCCTCTCGGCCTCAGAAGCGAAAGAGCTGAGATTATCGGAAAGATTGAGGATATCATCGGTGAAACCCGGCAATGGCTTTTCGCCGGCTAAGGAGGTATCTTGACAGTAAAAATAAGTTTTCTGCCAGTGTTTGACGTGCGAAGAGAGGCTCAGAGTCGGCATAAGGGAGTTTTTCCGCCTCTGGATCGAGACTCCCCCACAGACTAGGAGGGCCCCGTCGCCGCTCTCTCGGCATGGTTTACATTGAAAGAGCTCGAGAAACAAAGCTAAATTTGGAGGAACGCATAGATACGATTCACATAAAACTATGAAGTGGGTGATATTAAGCATGGAGTTGGGGCCGATGTCGAATACCCGGAGCTTGTAGTGGTCCAGGAGTTCACGGAAGAAAGGGTGACCAGGGGGGCGGAAACCCCGGATCACATGTTCGACAAAGACCACCACCTCGTCAAGACCCGGAGAAGGCCGAGTCTCCTCGCCGGGTATCCTCCAGTGGATCTCCTCCCGGGTGGGCAGAACACCCGACTCCGTAAGCTCGTCAAGCTTAGCCTTTGTCACAGTCGATCTCGTCCAGTTGGCGGAGATCGATTGACTCGGCTTTTGCTTGCCGGCCGGGTGTGTTCCCTTCAGCTTAGCGCTGGCCTTAGGTGCCATATGTGTAGATCTAAAAAAGATGCAAATGCAGAGTATGAATAACGGGAGACCCGGAAAGTACATCTATCCGACTTAGTGAGAAAAAGAAAGGGCAAAATGTCTACAATGCTTGCAAGTTTGGCGGATCGGATCTAGTCAAGAACACATAGAGGAAAAGTACGCGATTGCTAATATAGAAAGTGTATTGAAAGGCATGCACGCGGGTATAACTAAGTGTGAATCGTGGAAAGCGTGAGATTGCGAAAACGTGATGAGCTAATGAGAAATAGTGAGGAACTAGAGGATAAAACTAGATCCAATCTATCCGCGCGAGATCGAGATTTAAGATCCAAGGAATTGAGGGAGCTCACCGGAGGGATTGAAGGAGACGTGCGCAGGCTCGACGGCGGCGGCGTTTTCGGATTCCCGGCGGCTCGCTTGCGGGCGCTGCGGTGGAGATTGACGGCGGCGTCACGGGTCCGGGCGGCGGAGGTGCGACTCCGGTAGGCTCGACGGCGGCGTGGCTCCGCTGGGTGCGGGCTCGAGCTCGGGCTCGCAGGCGCATGAATGAAGTGGAGAGAGGAGGGAGATGAGAAGTGGCTAGTAGATCTAGGGTTACCCCTTGGGTACCTATTTATAGGTGCGGAGAGGAAAAATGCCCTAGGTTTGGGCGGCAAGTGCCAAATTTTCGGAAAAAGGTTATTCGGCCCGGATATTTCAGGATAAGTATCAAAGCGCCCGTTGCGGGATATCTGGAAAGAGATTAAATTGGATTGCGGGCGTGATATTCGGACTGATTGGCAACAGCGCGAATCCGGGTCTTCTCGCGTTTTCCTCGGAGTGTTGACCCGGGAAAATGAGGTTTGACTCGGAAAAGCCGGGTTATTATATGGACCGCCTACAGAGCGAGGCCTAGCTATAATCAAAGCACTCTAACCCGGTATTTTATAGACGTGTATGTTTATTGTTTTGCAGGGAATAGCGTGCGCTTCATGGTTGATCCTACGAAGCCCAAGCTATTCTGGGGACTACTGATGGAGGGATGATAACCCGGTAGGCTAATGCCAGGGTAAAACCCGGCCCAAAGGGAATCGCGCAAGACCCGGCTCAAGGAAGAGGAGTTTCTAGAAGGACCAAGAAGGACGTAGGCCTTGTAACCCGGCCTTTGGGGGTTATCATTAAGGAAACTTAGGGTTGTGTGCGGTTTCCGGGTAGGATTCCGAGTGTGCCTTGTATAGGAAGCCAGGGAGCCGAGTAAGATATAAGCCGGCTCCTAGGGTTAGGAAAAGAGAGCTTCACCAGATATTCGAGTATCCCACGACAGTCCTCATCATCCTCCCCCCTTGAAAAGGCGTCGACCTCGATGCATCAAGGTTCTCTCCATGGTATGGTGATAGATCAGCAACATTGAACGAATTACACACACCAAACTCATAACTAGGAAGATTAATCTTGTATGCATTATCATTAATCTCCACATCTCTTCTCACAAACCTCTCCACATCTCACAAACCTTGTTGCAAGTGATGCAACGTCTCACAAACCTCTCCACATCTCTTCTCATACGTGGCCAATAGAAGTGATCAGCCCATCAATGTTTTCTCCCTCCCAAAGTGTCCCATCAATCCACCACTGTGTGATTCCTGCAACAATAACAAACGCAAGGACGACTCGGGCACACACAATTTGTTAGCTCTAAACAAATATCCATCATGCAAATGAAATTTATCCCATGCTTTCACATTAGTACAATTTGCATATGCAGTTTTAAAATCATTGTCTTGAGCATACAATTCTTTTACACTCTCCAAACCAGGAATTTTCACATCCAATTGAGTTAAAAGCATACTTTTCCTAGAGAGAGCATCATCAACAACATTATCTTTGCCTTTCTTATATTTAATTATGTATGGGAATGATTCAATGAATTCAACCCACTTAGCATGTATTTTATTAAGGCTAGATTGACTCTTTAAAAATCTCAATGCTTCATGATTAGAATGTATGATAAATTCTTTTGGCCACAAATAATGTTTCCAAACCTCAAGAACTCTAACAAGTGCATACAATTCTTTATCATAAACAGAATAGTTCAATTGGGCACCATGCAATTTCTCAGAAAAATAAGCAACAGGTTTATTTTCTTGCATGTGAACACCACCAATACCAATACCAATACCACTTGCATCACACTCAATTTCGAATTGTTTGTTGAAATTAGGCAAGATTAATAATGGGGACGAAATCAGCTTGTTCTTTATCTCATCAAAAGCAATATCTTGTTCTACCCCCATGTAAAATCAACACCCTTCTTAGTTAAGTTATTTAATGGTGCAGCAAGAGTACTAAAATCCTTGACAAATCTTCTATAGAAACCAGCCAATCCATTAAAACTTCTCACTTGACTAACATTAGTTGGAATAGGCCAATTTTTAATAGCTTCAATTTTAGATTCATCAACCTCAATGCCATGTTTAGATACAACATATCCCAGAAAAATGACCTTGTCTTTGCAAAAAGAACATTTAGCAAGATTACCATATAATTGATTTTCTCTTAAAACATGCAAGACTTGTCTAATGTGATCAACATGCTCAGTTTCATTGTGGCTATATATGAGAATATCATCAAAATAAACTACCACAAATTTTCCAATAAACTCCCTCAAAACATGGTTCATAAGTCTCATGAAAGTACTAGGTGCATTAGTTAAACCAAAAGGCAGCACTAACCATTCATATAAACCAAATTTAGTTTTGAAAGCAGTTTTCCATTCATCCCCCTCTTTCATTCTTATTTGATGTAACCACTACGCAAATCAATTTTAGAGAAAACAACAACACCACTTAATTCATCTAACATGTCCTCCAAACGAGGTATAGGATGACGATAACGAATAGTGATGTTGTTAATTGCTCTACTGATGTAGACGTTTGCCCGATCTTTCACCGCAAGAACCACCGAGATAACTATTCTCCCAATCACGTGAGCGATACACGTAACCTGAAGAACATGGATAGATTTAGGCGAGAAACGCACGAACTCTCTTGGCAGATCCAAGAACACTCGCACCTTTATTTCACACCAAGCTCGACAACTCAAGGCAGATCCAAGAGCCCCCCGACCCACGCACGAACCCTCTTGGCAGATCCAAGAACACTCGCACCTTTATTTGCAAAGATAACTGACGAACGTCCGAGACGCCGCCTACACGCCGATCCCCTAGGGACGGTGGTAACCTGGAACTTTTAGTTCTACATAATTTTCAACCTGTTTAAACCCTAGGCCTTGGCTCTCTTTATATAAGAGGCCAACCCCTAGTCGGTTGGACAAATCCAAACCGAAACTGACTCGAGCCTAAACCTAGTTGGACTCAAACTGGATACAAACCGACCCATTTAGAAGTCTCGGCCACAACATGCGGCTCGCAGGCCTTAGACATTATACATCGTTGTTTATTGTCCTAGCGTGCTAACCAGTAGATGCCCGTATCATCCTCCTTTTCTTCAAAAGGCGTTGTCTCAACGCCAGAAGGTCTTCTCCGGCGCTTGTGGCGTCAAATTATTATATCGCCACCCTTCTACATCCTCAAGTCTTTGCTGGCCTGCCACACCACATCCTCCCTCTCGGCTAGCTAGACTTATTTTTGTCGTCATCCATGTTTGGCACCACCAACATGATTTAGACACATAATCTGTCAAATTGCATCTATAAACGCACCATACAAACCACCCCTGACACAGCAGGACAGACTCCTGTACCCCAGGGATCCAAGTAAGCTGAATACGCGTGCAGATGCAGTCTGAAATTGTGTAGGTCAACTGAGTGCATCACCCAAGACAAACAGGACAAATTCCTGCACACTTGAATCCAAATGAACCAAGTTCACCGTCTGTGAAAATATAAACTAGTGTCTTTTTTTTCATCCTCTCTCTGTCCTGTCCGAGTGCACAAAGCAAACAAAATATGTGTTCCATTTTTTTTTCCTTCGCTGTACGCAAGGACTCACGTATATTTGGTATGCACAAGCTGAACCAAATTTGAATCGATCAAGATACCACGTCATGCAAAACTGAATCCTATATATACCTTCTTATTTTATCATTTCCTTCCATCCAACACGCACACACCTTTCCTTTCCTTGCATGCACACCACACGAAAGAAAATGGCCCACTTCTCCACAATCAACGTATCCTCCTTATGCGCATTACGATACCAAACTGAACACGACTCGCACAGATCCACTCGCCTCCAATCCTGCCGTTTTTTTTTCCGCTTCCGCACCATAAGTCCATAACAATCGATCCATTTTTTTTTAATAAATGCAGCTTCCGGTCCATAAACCAATCCACTAGCGATACCAACTGATGCGAGACAATCTCCTCTTTCCTTTTTTTCGCCTTCCAATGGAACGCATCAGCACCAGATCATGTTTAGAGAAAAGATTCCCTCGATCGAGAGGATCAGGAGCTACTCGGCGGAACCAATCCTCGCGCGACGGAACCGGTCCAAGCAGCAGCGAAACTCATAGAACTTCCCCGTGCAAACTCCCAACTCGACGAGATGCACAACATGCCAACTCGCCATCTGTCCGTGAACACTATCCAGAAAAATAGATCTACCAATTTTGGTAAATCTCTAGACTGATTTTCAACTGGATGAACTCCCTCGCGGTGATCAACCTGGCGCTCTGATACCACATGATGTAGACGTTTTCCCGATCTTTCACCGCAAGAACCACCGAGATAACTATTCTCCCAATCACGTGAGCGATACACGTAACCTGAAGAACATGGATAGATTTAGGCGAGAAACGCACGAACTCTCTTGGCAGATCCAAGAACACTCGCACCTTTATTTCACACCAACCTCTGATCAGGATATAATAGGGGTCCATGGTGAATGTACATGCTTGAGTTGGAAGGAAATATTGAGCCTCGCTGATGATTATTATAAGGTGAATTCTTTCCTATTAGTAAATATTGTTTGTGATTATAAGAATGTTATACTACCTAAGCTATTGCATTATGTATTAGCAGGGTTATTGTTAACACAAACATGGATGGAGGAAGACCTCAAGACTTGCTGGAAAACAACATGGAGATGATGGAAAACAAACTTACAAGTGTTGAAAGCAAATGTGCAAGTGTGGAAAACAACTCCAGGAATGTTCTTCCACACTAAGGAATGGTGAAAACAAGAGGAGGGCGCCCCGTTGAAGATCAATGCGCCATATAGAAAGTCCTAATTCAATTAGGCATGGCCTGTATGCCATAATGGCCGAACCCCCTAAAGTTGGGTCGGTTTGTATCCCTTCCTAGTCCAAGTAGGAGTCCTAGTAGAGTCCTCCTAGTCCAAGTAGGAGTCCTAGTTGAGTCCTAGTCCTAGTAGGAGAGGTGCTTGTGCAAGGAGCCCTCCACCTATATATACTCCCCACCTGCGTGTGGAAGAGGGAGAACAAGTTTAAACCAAAACCAATGAAACCCTAGCCTTGAGATTGTATTGCTGCTAAGCATTCATCTTGAAGTGTTACCAAGTCAAAGTTGCGTGATATCTTGTTATTCCATCTGGGAATAGGGGGATACAGGACCACTTGTGATCTTTGATTACTTGTGCAAGAGTGTGTAGTTGAGAATATCCAAAGAGCTTGATTGTTGTTGCATCTGGCAACAGGGGTCTGCTAAGTGAGAGGTCTCAGTGTAGCACTAGTTATCCACATATCAGAAAAATACAAAAAGAGTGAGAGAGTTCATCGAGAAGATCGGGCCACCCCATATCATCTCTCGATCTCGTATCGGAGTCCGAGCACATCGCGGCAGTACACTTCCAAGTCCAGCTCGGACTCGTCACGTGGCATCAAAAGCCACACCGCACACATCGCAAGTCCACACAACTGCGCGCATAAATATCTATCGTTTTTCTTAGTTTTTTTCTTTGTTTTCTTCTGTTTATCCCTAGGTTTCTGTGCTGATCTTTGTTTAGCCTTAGCCACAGCCATTCTATAGCAAATTTTAGGTCCCAAAACCCAAAGACTAGTTGTTTTATTGCTCTACAGGCTGCTCAATTTGATCAATTGTTGTCCATATTTTCTGCTCCTAGTTGATTCAAAGGCCATTGAAAAAGTAAAAAAAAAAATAGAGAAAAAGAGAAAAAAGCAAAAAAAGGCCGAGCCATACTATCACTAGTGGAAGCTTATCATCTTGGATATTTTTGTGGACATTTGAGCAATCTTGTGCCTGTTTTCATAGAGTATTTGCTAGTGTCTTTCCAGTGCTTGCAATAACTCTTCCATATAATTGCTAAGCCACATTTGTCTCCCAGAGTGAGTGTGTTCCTTTAGTGTTTTCATCACATTAGACAGTGCATTGGAGTTGTTATTTTGGTGTTGTTAGGAATCCCAACCAAGCCCCACCAAAAACCTTGTTTGCATTGTGATACTTGATAGCCCGGATTATTCTCTTCTCACACCAAAGCACATTATTCATTGCTCCTTGTTGGTAAGTTGATCCTTTTCTCTCTTGGAACATTAAGTGAAGCCATCTTTGCTTGGTTTTGAGTGAGTTGTGAGAGAACACCACAACCCATTGATTTTGTTTTCACTAACATAATGGGTGTTTCTAGTGTTGATGAGTTTGTGCAGGATTACCTAAAACACTTGAAACAAGGACCAAATTCTGTTGATCAATATTACATAGAGATGGTGTTGTCACTACAAGAAGCTCGGGTTGTAGAAGCACCAGAACAAACAATGAAACGATTTCTTGCAGGGTTGCAATTCAAGATTAAAATCCTTTTATGGCGTGTGCAATATAACACCATGAATGAATTATTGCACCAAGCAAGAGAGGCAGAAAAGAAATTGGCCGAGATGGTTCCTATGGCTCCAAGAAGAATTTTTCCAATCCAAAAGCCATGCATTAATGAAATAATATCTATTCCTAGTGTTGTTTCTTCTCATGTGCAGAATTTTGAAGAAAGGGAGCCCATAGTAACATCATCACCACCACTATTGGAGGAGCATGTCATTGTTCCTAGTATGGCTTCTTGTGATTTGCAGGTTACTTTTGAAGAAAGGGAGCCACAACAAGTAGAACCTGCATCACAATTTGAGGTAGATGAATTGGTGCCTATTAATTCTGAGGAGGATGTCATTGATAAAGGTACTAATTTCGTGTTACCCCTCTCAAGTATTGATTTATGTGAACCTATTAAATTGCTAGTTGATTCTTGTGAGTTAACAAGCATAGATAGTCCACCTACATGTAATGATGTGATAATTTCGAAATTTAATCATGTGGTGTTGATTTCACATAAAGAAGTGCTTGCTAAGATACCACCTAATGATATTGTGGATTACATCATGTTAAATGAATCAATTAGTGTGCAAAGTGCTATGAAAAAGCTTGCTGAAATTTCATATGTAAATTCTAGCAATTGTGTTTCTCCTTTCACTTTTAACTTGATTGGTGATTATAACATGAGTGAAATTTTTATGGTGGATCACATATGCATAACTTGTGATAAAGTGGCCGAATTAAACAATGTATTACCTTGGATAGATAGGTTACAATTGCCTACATATGAGCATGATTTTACACATATGTTTGGTTTGCCACAATACTTGTCACATACATGTGCTAATAAATTGCTCTTCACTTATATTTGCAAATTAAGTTGCAATTTTCATGATGACAATAATAAGCATGTTCCCACCTTTGAGGGAACTAATAAACATAAATTTGATCATAGATCTTCTGTGAGAACACTTGAGTTGATACTAAACAATAAAAATGTTTACACATATGATTCTCCTTTTGATCATGATTTATTGAGCTTCACTTATATTTGCAATTGTGATTGCTATTTTATGCAGTGCTATGACAATTATGTGATGTTTTCATGCAAAATTCGTGGTCACATGTCATGTGCACAATTTTATGATGTGATAACAACTAATGCACCTCATTATAGATATATGTATTGTGCATACACGTTGTTCTTTTTGTTTATTCCACTTTCAGCATACAACAAGCCGAGGACGTCTTGTCTTGAAGAAAGGGAGGATGATCAGGATATAATAGGGCTCCATGGTGAATGTACATGCTTGAGTTGGAAGGAAATATTGAGCCTCGCTGATGATTATTATAAGGTGAATTCTTTCCTATTAGTAAATATTGTTTGTGATTATAAGAATGTTATACTACCTAAGCTATTGCATTATGTATTAGCAGGGTTATTGTTAACACAAACATGGATGGAGGAAGACCTCAAGACTTGCTGGAAAACAACATGGAGATGATGGAAAACAAACTTACAAGTGTTGAAAGCAAATGTGCAAGTGTGGAAAACAACTCCAGGAATGTTCTTCCACACTAAGGAATGGTGAAAACAAGAGGAGGGCGCCCCGTTGAAGATCAATGCGCCATATAGAAAGTCCTAATTCAATTAGGCATGGCCTGTATGCCATAATGGCCGAACCCCCTAAAGTTGGGTCGGTTTGTATCCCTTCCTAGTCCAAGTAGGAGTCCTAGTAGAGTCCTCCTAGTCCAAGTAGGAGTCCTAGTTGAGTCCTAGTCCTAGTAGGAGAGGTGCTTGTGCAAGGAGCCCTCCACCTATATATACTCCCCACCTGCGTGTGGAAGAGGGAGAACAAGTTTAAACCAAAACCAATGAAACCCTAGCCTTGAGATTGTATTGCTGCTAAGCATTCATCTTGAAGTGTTACCAAGTCAAAGTTGCGTGATATCATGTTATTCCATCTGGGAATAGGGGGATACAGGACCACTTGTGATCTTTGATTACTTGTGCAAGAGTGTGTAGTTGAGAATATCCAAAGAGCTTGATTGTTGTTGCATCTGGCAACAGGGGTCTGCTAAGTGAGAGGTCTCAGTGTAGCACTAGTTATCCACATATCAGAAAAATACAAAAAGAGTGAGAGAGTTCATCGAGAAGATCGGGCCACCCCATATCATCTCTCGATCTCGTATCGGAGTCCGAGCACATCGCGGCAGTACACTTCCAAGTCCAGCTCGGACTCGTCACGTGGCATCAAAAGCCACACCGCACACACCGCAAGTCCACACAACTGCGCGCATAAATATCTATCGTTTTTCTTAGTTTTTTTCTTTGTTTTCTTCTGTTTATCCCTAGGTTTCTGTGCTGATCTTTGTTTAGCCTTAGCCACAGCCATTCTATAGCAAATTTTAGGTCCCAAAACCCAAAGACTAGCTGTTTTATTGCTCTACAGGCTGCTCAATTTGATCAATTGTTGTCCATATTTTCTGCTCCTAGTTGATTCAAAGGCCATTGAAAAAGTAAAAAAAAAAATAGAGAAAAAGAGAAAAAAGCAAAAAAAGGCCGAGCCATACTATCACTAGTGGAAGCTTATCATCTTGGATATTTTTGTGGACATTTGAGCAATCTTGTGCCTGTTTTCATAGAGTATTTGCTAGTGTCTTTCCAGTGCTTGCAATAACTCTTCCATATAATTGCTAAGCCACATTTGTCTCCCAGAGTGAGTGTGTTCCTTTAGTGTTTTCATCACATTAGACAGTGCATTGGAGTTGTTATTTTGGTGTTGTTAGGAATCCCAACCAAGCCCCACCAAAAACCCTGTTTGCATTGTGATACTTGATAGCCCGGATTATTCTCTTCTCACACTAAAGCACATTATTCATTGCTCCTTGTTGGTAAGTTGATCCTTTTCTCTCTTGGAACATTAAGTGAAGCCATCTTTGCTTGGTTTTGAGTGAGTTGTGAGAGAACACCACAACCCATTGATTTTGTTTTCACTAACATAATGGGTGTTTCTAGTGTTGATGAGTTTGTGCAGGATTACCTAAAACACTTGAAACAAGGACCAAATTCTGTTGATCAATATTACATAGAGATGGTGTTGTCACTACAAGAAGCTCGGGTTGTAGAAGCACCAGAACAAACAATGAAACGATTTCTTGCAGGGTTGCAATTCAAGATTAAAATCCTTTTATGGCGTGTGCAATATAACACCATGAATGAATTATTGCACCAAGCAAGAGAGGCAGAAAAGAAATTGGCCGAGATGGTTCCTATGGCTCCAAGAAGAATTTTTCCAATCCAAAAGCCATGCATTAATGAAATAATATCTATTCCTAGTGTTGTTTCTTCTCATGTGCAGAATTTTGAAGAAAGGGAGCCCATAGTAACATCATCACCACCACTATTGGAGGAGCATGTCATTGTTCCTAGTATGGCTTCTTGTGATTTGCAGGTTACTTTTGAAGAAAGGGAGCCACAACAAGTAGAACCTGCATCACAATTTGAGGTAGATGAATTGGTGCCTATTAATTCTGAGGAGGATGTCATTGATAAAGGTACTAATTTCGTGTTACCCCTCTCAAGTATTGATTTATGTGAACCTATTAAATTGCTAGTTGATTCTTGAGAGTTAACAAGCATAGATAGTCCACCTACATGTAATGATGTGATAATTTCGAAATTTAATCATGTGGTGTTGATTTCACATAAAGAAGTGCTTGCTAAGATACCACCTAATGATATTGTGGATTACATCATGTTAAATGAATCAATTAGTGTGCAAAGTGCTATGAAAAAGCTTGCTGAAATTTCATATGTAAATTCTAGCAATTGTGTTTCTCCTTTCACTTTTAACTTGATTGGTGATTATAACATGAGTGAAATTTTTATGGTGGATCACATATGCATAACTTGTGATAAAGTGGCCGAATTAAACAATGTATTACCTTGGATAGATAGGTTACAATTGCCTACATATGAGCATGATTTTACACATATGTTTGGTTTGCCACAATACTTGTCACATACATGTGCTAATAAATTGCTCTTCACTTATATTTGCAAATTAAGTTGCAATTTTCATGATGACAATAATAAGCATGTTCCCACCTTTGAGGGAACTAATAAACATAAATTTGATCATAGATCTTCTGTGAGAACACTTGAGTTGATACTAAACAATAAAAATGTTTACACATATGATTCTCCTTTTGATCATGATTTATTGAGCTTCACTTATATTTGCAATTGTGATTGCTATTTTATGCAGTGCTATGACAATTATGTGATGTTTTCATGCAAAATTCGTGGTCACATGTCATGTGCACAATTTTATGATGTGATAACAACTAATGCACCTCATTATAGATATATGTATTGTGCATACACGTTGTTCTTTTTGTTTATTCCACTTTCAGCATACAACAAGTCGAGGACGTCTTGTCTTGAAGAAAGGGAGGATGATCAGGATATAATAGGGCTCCATGGTGAATGTACATGCTTGAGTTGGAAGGAAATATTGAGCCTCGCTGATGATTATTATAAGGTGAATTCTTTCCTATTAGTAAATATTGTTCGTGATTATAAGAATGTTATACTACCTAAGCTATTGCATTATGTATTAGCAGGGTTATTGTTAACACAAACATGGATGGAGGAAGACCTCAAGACTTGCTGGAAAACAACATGGAGATGATGGAAAACAAACTTACAAGTGTTGAAAGCAAATGTGCAAGTGTGGAAAACAACTCCAGGAATGTTCTTCCACACTAAGGAATGGTGAAAACAAGAGGAGGGCGCCCCGTTGAAGATCAATGCGCCATATAGAAAGTCCTAATTCAATTAGGCATGGCCTGTATGCCATAATGGCCGAACCCCCTAAAGTTGGGTCGGTTTGTATCCCTTCCTAGTCCAAGTAGGAGTCCTAGTAGAGTCCTCCTAGTCCAAGTAGGAGTCCTAGTTGAGTCCTAGTCCTAGTAGGAGAGGTGCTTGTGCAAGGAGCCCTCCACCTATATATACTCCCCACCTGCGTGTGGAAGAGGGAGAACAAGTTTAAACCAAAACCAATGAAACCCTAGCCTTGAGATTGTATTGCTGCTAAGCATTCATCTTGAAGTGTTACCAAGTCAAAGTTGCGTGATATCTTTTTATTCCATCTGGGAATAGGGGGATACAGGACCACTTGTGATCTTTGATTACTTGTGCAAGAGTGTGTAGTTGAGAATATCCAAAGAGCTTGATTGTTGTTGCATCTGGCAACAGGGGTCTTGTAAGGACCCCAGACCGGCAGTCTGAAACCCTACGTATGCATACATTCACGATCCCAGAAAGATCAGTCGTGAACAACATACACAGTTGGCACACAGAAATACATCATCCATTACACGAATACATAAAAGTATTACATAAAAGATCACATGATCAAGTTTAACACAACTGCCAAAAGGGCAGGCAACTTAATCAAACACAGCGGAAGACAAATAAAACACAACGTAGTTGAGCCCAAGTCACGCCTTAACCTACAGGCTGCTGACCCGGAGACGATCCTAGTTCGCAAATCCGTCAACTCCGTACTTCTCCTCATAGATATCCTTTGGAGGCTCCTTCTCCAAATCTGATAAGTAGATACCAGGGGCGAAACCATAATGAGTACATTTGAATGTACTCAGCAAGACATCCATCATGTCACTTACCAAACATGCAAATATGCTTATATGGTGGAATAGGTAGGCTATAAATATGGTTCACTACCAATGGTGTTCATATATGATGACACCATAGTTGCAGTCAGGTTAATCTGTATCTTCGTTGAAGAAGATACTTCAGAAGAAAATAATATGGTTTTATTTCTCTTGTAGATATCACATGTACAAGAGGTTTCATAAGGTTTTGTTAAAGAACATTTTCTCTTTGCAAAACTTCTTGGAATCAGTTTCCAGAATTCTTGCTTAGAGTAGAAAAGGTTTTGTTTGCAAAACATTTTGTTTTGTATAACATCATCTGACTTTTTATCATCGACGATACCTCCACGATATAAGTTTCCATTCCTTTCCGAACTTCACAAGTTCAACACTTCCTTTCCAAAATTTCCCTTTCAAAAACTTCCTTTTTGAAAACATTGACACAATGCTAGCTACATGGCCATTCAACTGTCCATATCCGAGGACGCGGCTTCTTCGAAAAAGTTGTACTCTGCAGAGGTGTACACATCCACCAGATCCAGTACACCTCCCGTGAACAATCACGGACTGTAACAACAGTATGTAAACATCAGGTATCTGATCATAACCATCCACTATGTTCAAGCTAGAATATGCCTATCTCTCAGTTGAGTTTTACCACATCCCCGGCACCGAGCTAATCCCCGCCAAGCCAGGATGCCTCATCTGATGCATCCGGAGGGAAAATTAATCCCACACTTTATATGTATCCACGACATTCGGTTCAGAGGATCGCATCCCCTATAGCACATTGAGATAGCACACACTAATAAGAACAAACTTCAAGTTAAGCCCCTTGCCCATGTTGGGGTAGGGTGGCAGTACGGTAAAGGTTGTCCGGCGAAGACTAGGTTATGTGTCATTTTTGAAAACACCACTTTCTCAAAAATGACCACTTCCACATTCCTCCGGAGAACAAGGATCCGCCTTTTCTCCGGGTTTTTCCGTAAAGCCTTTGTTTTGTAGAATCACAATTTTAGGGTGTCCACTTAGGGACTAATATATTTGATGGTAATAAATACCATAGGGTGGCTTATGGGCTTGGTATTACCAAGTTTAACTACTGGCATGATAGTAACCTATAATATAGTATAGTAGTAAATTCCACATCAAAAATAGTTTTGATAATCAAGTTTTTGTAAAACTTCAGAGGTAAAACATGCATGATAGTAATGATAATTATTGTATCAGCAAGCATCAGGATGGCTTGCCTGGTATCTCCTTGTGTCCCTGGTTTTGGAGTGACTGGAACTTGAAACAGATCTTCACGACACTTCCTTCCTCTTTGTTTTTCTAACGTCGTAAAAAGAATAAAGGACACACATTCAGAACCAATCAAGGCAAGCAACAATACATAACAATACATACAGCAAGGAAATCTAATAATAACAAAATCACTCAATTATTAATTGAGGCAAACAATCAAACAATCCTACTTGGCAGAAATGCCATTTAATAAGACAACTTAAGGTTGGAGGGACATATCTCACAACCTTAATATCATGGATTCAGTGGGTGTGCCACTCTCATACCAAGATATTAATGAACCCAAAATATACTTAGTTTCACAAGGGTGAGACTACTAAAAGTGTATAAAACATGCACAATAATAATCATGGCAATGGGTCTATCAACCACACCACCAAAAGAACAAGATAGCCAATCTATTAAGTCTAAATTGACATCAAGAATAAATGAAACAAATGATTTGTAAAAGTTACTTTTACAAATCAGTGAGCCTACACAAATGTAACAAAGTAATAGACTCATCACAAAACACACAATTTCTCATAGTGAGAACAAGAGAAACAATGACTAAAAGGAGGAATCCTATAGTCATGTTTTCTACTAAAAGTTTGCTATGCAAGCAAGCATAACAAGTAAAATACTAAAATGCAAACAAGGAACCATGTTATCATAATGAGAATGAAAACATGTCCTCATGCAAGGATACACAAATTTCTACCAAACACAAGTTGGCAGGAAAATTAATTCAACACAAAAACTGCTAAGGAAACTAGTACTACTCAAACATGAAGAATCAATGGATGAATTTCAATCAAGTAATTGAAATACAACCAGAGGGTCCATGTCATAAAAACAGGAGTGAAAAACATCTATACTTGCTATAACAAAAATATCCCATTGGATAAAACAAGGTATCATTTTGCAGGGCAACTCCTATATACTAGTGGTAATAAAAAAGGGCATTACTAGAGGAATCAAACAACACTCCAAAGATGTATTTTTCCTAGCAAGCCACACATGATTACAACCACTTACAAACAGAAGTATACACATTTTCATTTAGCACAAAAATTCCCAAAGAAAAAAATACTAGGCACTCATTAGTAAAAGAACTATATAAAAGAAATGCATCTAATGTTGGGGAAATAATGTTTCCACCAAAAATGCAATGAAACCAGTGGGTGTTCCACTAGCATAACAAAGCATTAAGAGGTCACGAAGCCTCTGGTCATACTTGCTAAAAATTAACAAAATGCTAAACTAGCATCTAGTGCATTAACCATACTAGTAGAAAATAACAGGATGCTAAAATTAGCAAGGCAATGCTACTCATGCTATTGTTTTCACACAAGTGAAAACTTTAGGGATAAAGTACTCATAACAACATAATAAAAATGCTACTGGTCCTATGGATACAACACAAAATTATGTGGCTACACAATCACAAATGTTCATGTCAAAAATTCCACACATGAGGGAATTTTTCCAAACATCCTCATAGTTATGACAAAGCTAATAATGCTTTTCTACCAACTCAAATGCAATCTAGCAGAGGTGATAACAACAAAATATAAGTATCAACATGGTACTGAATCTAATATCTCAACACAACAATTCAATCACTTGCACACAATTTAATCAACCAAAATTATATGCAAGTAATAAACTAGAGATAAAACATAGGCTACTAATATAAATCCTATTTCTTCTCAACTCAAGTCCACACATTCTAACATGATAAAATAGCTAAGTAATACTTAGAAAGCAAGTTCACACAACTTATACATGCTAGAAAACAATATTGCAACACAAAAATATCATCACACAAATTAATTAACTAAAATGCAAAAATGGCAGAAACAGGTGAAACAAAGATCTGTCCACCAAATTTTATAGGATGCTCTAAAAATTAAACCCTTCTAGGTTTGGATAGTCCTAAACATGTATAAGACCATACAATTTAGTTTGCATCAAAAATCATTTTTAATTATTTTATAAAAATCACCAAAGTTCTCTCTGGTGTTTTACCAATATGCATGCCATTTCAAAAATACAATGACTTTGGAAGCAAGGTTAATTTCTTCAGTTAGGAAATTTCAAGTGTTTTCCAATGCAATTTGCCTAACTTCATTCTGAGTTGTGGATTTAAAATGGTGCTCATTTTGGTGTTTCTGGTACCTGTTGCCAAATCATTTTTCATTTCAAATCTATCCATCCAAATGTAGATCTACAAAGGGGATATGGTTTAGATTTTGTTTGTGTACATCTGTGAATTTTGGTTTGGTAAAATGCATCTTTTAAGTTGCCTTTTAGATCCAAAAGTAAACATGTATCATTCTGTAAAAATAAAAATGGAAAAAGAACTAGACTGGGCTAGATCTGCCAAATGGGCCGGCCGGATCTATTCTACCGCGGGGGGGATCTAGCCATAGGTCGCTGACGCGCGGGCCAGACCGCCACGCGGCTGCCACGCAGGCGAGCGCTGGGGCCACCGGCCAGTTTGACCAGCCCAGCGCGCGGTCCAGGGGGGCTGGCGTCAGCGTGACGTCGCCACGACGTCACCGCCGGCGGGAGCTGCTCCGGCGAGCAATCTCGAGCGCAAACGACCACCAATAACCGATTCCAACCTACGTACGTGAAGCACACGACGCGGGGAACCACACGGGCTCACCGTCGTTTCCAGGGAACAAGCGGAGGGCGGCCGGCGACGAGGACTACGCGGCGGCCGGACTCGACCACGGCGCCGCGGCGACTTAGGGCGTTAGAGAGGGGGGAAAAGGGCGTCGGGGGTTGCCTTGCTCACCGTGAGCACGCGGGGCTACTCGGTGACGGAGGAGGAAGCTCGTGGCGGCCGGAATCCGTCGCCGGAGCTCGTCGGGCTCGGAGAAGGGAACGGGATGGCGCGGGCGCCACGACGTGTTTCGGCCCGATTCCTTGTGCACCGAGCACACCCACGACAAGGCAAAGACGATGGTGCTAACGGCTACCGGCGGCGAGCCTTCTACTGGCCGAATCGACGGCGAGGTGCTAGCTAGGGTTTCGGTTTGGACTCCTTTTTCGAGCAGAGAGAGGAGAGAGAGCTAGAGGGGAAGAGAGAGGGGGCAATGGGGAGACAGACCACATGGGGGGGCCTCTTTATCCCCAAGGGTTCCTTCCCTTCGAAGCCATGGGTAGGGGTGTTGTTCTCTACAGGGAGCTAGAGGTAGAAGAAGGTGGTGACTCGGATTTCATCTAGGTCCCTGGAAAATTACAAGTAGGTCCCTGTACTCTCTGAAAAAGGTTGTTTTCCCTAAGCAAACAAAGTCAAAATTTGAAATCCTTTTGCCAAAAATTCTTATTGGTTAAGATGTACAACATAGGTGAAAATTGGCTCAATTAGATAAACTTTATAATTCAAAGTTGTTCAAAATCAATTTCTTACATAAATGGACATTGAATTTATTAACCTACTTAGGAGCTTCCAAAAATGATAATTTTTGGCACACATTCCTTATTTTATGTGTTCCTTATGTGGTAGAAAATTCAAGTCATTTTGAGTTACTTCATAGAACAAACTTGTTCAAATTTCTAAAAGGTGCTGTCAAGAAAACAGGGGTTTTTGGCAACTTAAATTATTCAAAAACTTGTGCCCTTTTGGTTTTCATCCTTATTTATGATATAGAGCATGTGGTATTTATTTCATGGCATTTGGAAAAAGTTTGTAGAACAAACTTGTTCAAAATCCCAAATGTTGCTGTGGAGAAAAACCATGTTTTCAGGACTTTAATGGATTCAATTTTTGGTCTCCTCTTGTGTGTGTTCCTTATTTGATATAAGGAAGCACTGGTATTAATTTCAGCTCATTTGAGGAAAGTTTCCAATAGTAACTAGTTTGAGTTTTCTGTTTCTAGAAATATTGGAATTTCTATTTAATAAGGCTCTTGGCTTTTCTTTAGCAATGCTTTGCCAAAATATTTATGTGACTAGAGATAGCAAGTAAATGCTCTCCAATACTTTTGTTTTTAAGATTGCAAGGTTGGAAAAACATTTGATAAGATTTTGGTGAAGCATTTAAGAATGCCTCTTTTTCCTGATAATCTTTTTAGGGAAATTTTATTAAGTGCTTCCTCTTTCTTAATTTAGGTCTAGGAATAATATTCAACAAGTATGAGGTTCATAAGATGTTTTTGGAAAACTCTTTGATCAATATTTACTTTAGAAAATATTGCCAAAGTCATTGGAACAATATGTTGAATATTTTTATCCCTGGAACAATATGTTGAATATTTTTAGTTCACTGCTTTGCTATCCTTTTAAGTTTGCAAGTTTTTATATAATTAGTTTGTTTGGTTGCACTTAAACAACCACAAACAAACACAACCAAGGTTTATTAGTAAAGCAATTAGCAAAACAACTGTGCTAACAGGTATTCCAAAATTGGGATGTGACAGGTCTTCCCCCCTTAAAAAGAATCTCGTCCCCGAGATTCACAAGCGAGGACTAAGGGAGGGCCAACAAACACAATGTTAGTGTTGGAGTGCCGGTGCTTCCCCCCTTTGACTTTTCTTGGGAGGTGGGGTACTACCCTAAATTAGCAACTTCATTAATAAAAGAAGTACACCAGTACTTGTTTTAGGTCCAAAACTTTTGTTTCCTAGTTTGAACAAAAATTAAGGTTAGTGCAGAACTACCTGGAAAAAAATACCGTCAATTTTTACATGAGTTCCTAGCTATATCCCACATCTTACATAACACATATGGAGTGGTATACCACTCTCATAACAAGGTATATAAGAAGCTAAAAGTATAGCTTGTGGGTGCAAAGGTTAGGTTGCTAAGGTAAAACAAACAAACAGAACAATACTCATGGCAGTGGTTATTACTCACCACAAGCAACTATCACTTAATATGTTCAGGATTTTAGTTGGATATTTTAGTTTCATAAGATACTCTTAAGCACAACCATAACACAAGTATTAACTCATGCTAAGGTAAAACATTTAAACAAAATCCAACGAGCAAGCAAACAACACCACAGATGAATAGACTATTTATTCACTAGGTTATTGTTTATTAGAGGTTTTGGAATCCATCAATCATGAACAATTAGCAAACAACCAGTAGCTAAAAACCAATGAATACAATCATAAAGATACTCTAAAATACCATATTTACACAAAATAAAAGCTCCTATTTACAGGCATAAACAAGAACAGGACTGCACAAATAACACACCAGTATGAAAAATCTACACCAGCATGCTATAAGAGATAATCATATCCTATAACCATAGAACATGCAACTAAATAATTCATGGCATGATAACAGAAGTAATAACTTCCTAAACATGCTATATCAACACATATACTCATAAAAAATAAAAAGGGTACTACTAGAGCAAAAATCACCATTTTCTAGTGGTGAAACTAGTTTTCGCGCTAGAGAAGCAAATAATGCTATTATGCTGTTTAAATCTAAACAAGCCAGACATGAACTTAAATGTACCTAATAACAGTACACAAAACTTACTCATGCTAGTAAGCACAAACATCAAAGCAATCCCATGAAACAACTATTAAACATGCATAAATTAATTCTAGCAATTTATGTTTTTCTTAAACAATTACTAGCAAACAAGCAAGGTATAACTCACACAACCAGTAGCTATGCAATTAATGAAAATTTATCTAAGCCTTTTCAAAAATCCATACACTCAATTTAAAATTATTCACAAACAGTCTACCAATCAAGAGGAATTTAATTTATTTGCGAACAATTTAATTTTAGCACACGATGGTGAAACATTTCTTAACATGATACCCCTAAGGAGTGTTATGCTAACAAAAGTATCACACCTAAACATATTAGTATTTACTAATAAGAAATAAACTTCTCACTTTCATAGGTGAAAAGAAACAATTATATTTTCCATGGTGGAAAACAGAAATCAATCACATAGTCAAACATGCTATTTTCACACATGTGTATGGTTGGGGATTTTCATCCTCAAGCCAAAATGCAATGGGACCAGTGGGCTATGGCCTACTAATACTAAGGCAAAATAGGTACTAAGCCTCTGGTTACTCATGAAAAACTTTGCATACTAGATAAAAATATAAGGCTATTTAATCTAGTGCAACAATACTAGTGCATATTGATAGCAATTCTTACACATGCTTTACTATTTAAGAGACATGCAAGATAATAGAGGTACAAGCATAAAAATAACAGTACCTAAATGGTACTGGACTCAAAGAAAAACATAGCACAAAATCTACTACGAAAATATACACAGATCTAGTTCTCACAATATTTCCAAATAATAATCTAGAAGGTAACAAATGCTATTTCATTTTTTTTATTCAAGTTTCCAATCATGCACACACTTTCTAGGGTAGATTTATTGTAAGAGATCAACATAATAACGAGTCCTAACAACTCCATCTAAGTTAGGAAGCAAGATTGAATAAAATACAAATTTATTTCAATCAAGAGCACACAAAGAAACAAACACCGGAAAACTGCTGTTTTCTAGATCTATCATAATTATTCCATCGTTCCCTTAATTTCTAAACCCCGAATTTCATGGTACCTACAATGTCTATTAAAATTTGGTTTCCAAAGTAGATACACATGATATCCTATTGACTAGTAAACGAATAGGTCATCATTTTATTTTCTCGTGACTTCTCCTTTTTTTTACCAACTAGATTAAAAGGTGTCGTAAGTCACTTAATTCTTTGGTTTAGAAAGAGTTGTCAGTATTTCGCATGCTTTGGTTAGGTGTCAACCTAAGATTTGACCAAGCATGTTAGTCTTGTTAGTTTCCTATTTAATTATGTTTGTCCGACAAGATACGACTAGCGTCATCGTACGTCGAATATTGAATTGTGCTCTTTTGATTGGCTTTTTAGGGGGTTGCGCATCATGGCATGTGAAGACTTCTGTTGCACCTTTCTCCAGAGGAGGGAGGTATATAAATTTTAAAAGGGGATTTCTCTTGTTTGGTCTTTTAAAAGGGGACATAAAGAGGTGCAACATTTAGCCAACAGGGCAAAACGAGTCTTTTGCAAACAGACAAACATATAGGTTTTGGTCAGTAGTGGTTGGTGCATTCACGCCTTTTCTTCTTTGAGGGTTGTCGTTGTTGGAGCTTTATCTGTTGGAGTGCATCACTGGTAGCAACGCTAGCAGCTCGTGTGGCTTGATGGTCCTCTATTATTAGGCTCAAAGGTGCTTTCATTGATTGTGGGGAAATGGTGGTGGTTCACGACGGGTCGCATTATGAAGCGAAAACAAGTATAAGTCTAAGCAACAAATTCTTGTTTTTTGAATGCTATACAAACATTTTTGCTTGCAAAAATTTAACACGAGGCGATTCAAAAACAAGAGCGGGGCAATCACAAATTTGCAAAATTTGAGCACCCCACAAACATATAGAAGCCTAGATGAACCAAATTCTACACCACACAATAGCACAAAGTTCTACGGACACACATAAGCAAGCCATAACACACAAGCAAGGCTCCATTGGAGCTACGTCGGGGGATGATCCAAAATCCTAGGAGTGGCTGAAGAACTATTTCTACTGCTGACCAACATTACTGTAGAGTCATGCAATTATTTTGGTCTTCTCGGGACATCGGCAAGTATAAAAGCTTTTGGATGGAAACAAGATAATAGAAGTAATGTTTGATAAAACTTTTAACTGAGAGAGGTAATACTACGCAACAACCTGTTTTTGAAACCCCAACTATTTTCTGGATAGAAAACTTCAAATACGAGAGATGTTTCAAAAACAGAGCGGAGCAGTTGCAAACAAGTAAGAAATAACTCTTAACCGAGAGAGATACTAACTCTGTAAGGCCCGCCCTTCGAACCACTGTTCAAGGACGCCCTTGATATGCATTTAGAATCTTTTGAAAAGATCAGAAGGAGGGGAAAATATACTAAAATTCCCTTAGATAAAAATAATTTAGATAGTAAATAGGTTTTTACTCAAAAATACTTTTCTTTCCTATCTGACGTCCATGCTAACTAAGGTCTCCTAAGGTCAGGATGGCTCTGATACCAACTCTGTAAGGACCCCAGACCGGCAGTCTGAAACCCTACGTATGCATACATTCACGATCCCAGAAAGATCAGTCGTGAACAACATACACAGTTGGCACACAGAAATACATCATCCATTACACGAATACATAAAAGTATTACATAAAAGATCACATGATCAAGTTTAACACAACTGCCAAAAGGGCAGGCAACTTAATCAAACACAGCGGAAGACAAATAAAACACAACGTAGTTGAGCCCAAGTCACGCCTTAACCTACAGGCTGCTGACCCGGAGACGATCCTAGTTCGCAAAGCCGTCAACTCCGTACTTCTCCTCATAGATATCCTTTGGAGGCTCCTTCTCCAAATCTGATAAGTAGATACCAGGGGCGAAACCATAATGAGTACATATGAATGTACTCAGCAAGACATCCATCATGTCACTTACCAAACATGCAAATATGCTTATATGGTGGAATAGGTAGGCTATAAATATGGTTCACTACCAATGGTGTTCATATATGATGACACCATAGTTGCAGTCAGGTTAATCTGTATCTTCGTTGAAGAAGATACTTCAGAAGAAAATAATATGGTTTTATTTCTCTTGTAGATATCACATGTACAAGAGGTTTCATAAGGTTTTGTTAAAGAACATTTTCTCTTTGCAAAACTTCTTGGAATCAGTTTCCAGAATTCTTGCTTAGAGTAGAAAAGGTTTTGTTTGCAAAACATTTTGTTTTGTATAACATCATCTGACTTTTTATCATCGACGATACCTCCACGATATAAGTTTCCATTCCTTTCCGAACTTCACAAGTTCAACACTTCCTTTCCAAAATTTCCCTTTCAAAAACTTCCTTTTTGAAAACATTGACACAATGCTAGCTACATGGCCATTCAACTGTCCATATCCGAGGACGCGGCTTCTTCGAAAAAGTTGTACTCTGCAGAGGTGTACACATCCACCAGATCCAGTACACCTCCCGTGAACAATCACGGACTGTAACAACAGTATGTAAACATCAGGTATCTGATCATAACCATCCACTATGTTCAAGCTAGAATATGCCTATCTCTCAGTTGAGTTTTACCACATCCCCGGCACCGAGCTAATCCCCGCCAAGCCAGGATGCCTCATCTGATGCATCCGGAGGGAAAATTAATCCCACACTTTATATGTCTCCACGACATTCGGTTCAGAGGATCGCATCCCCTATAGCACATTGAGATAGCACACACTAATAAGAACAAACTTCAAGTTAAGCCCCTTGCCCATGTTGGGGTAGGGTGGCAGTACGGTAAAGGTTGTCCGGCGAAGACTAGGTTATGTGTCATTTTTGAAAACACCACTTTCTCAAAAATGACCACTTCCACATTCCTCCGGAGAACAAGGATCCGCCTTTTCTCCGGGTTTTTCCGTAAAGCCTTTGTTTTGTAGAATCACAATTTTAGGGTGTCCACTTAGGGACTAATATATTTGATGGTAATAAATACCATAGGGTGGCTTATGGGCTTGGTATTACCAAGTTTAACTACTGGCATGATAGTAACCTATAATATAGTATAGTAGTAAATTCCACATCAAAAATAGTTTTGATAATCAAGTTTTTGTAAAACTTCAGAGGTAAAACATGCATGATAGTAATGATAATTATTGTATCAGCAAGCATCAGGATGGCTTGCCTGGTATCTCCTTGTGTCCCTGGTTTTGGAGTGACTGGAACTTGAAACAGATCTTCACGACACTTCCTTCCTCTTTGTTTTTCTAACGTCGTAAAAAGAATAAAGGACACACATTCAGAACCAATCAAGGCAAGCAACAATACATAACAATACATACAGCAAGGAAATCTAATAATAACAAAATCACTCAATTATTAATTGAGGCAAACAATCAAACAATCCTACTTGGCAGAAATGCCATTTAATAAGACAACTTAAGGTTGGAGGGACATATCTCACAACCTTAATATCATGGATTCAGTGGGTGTGCCACTCTCATACCAAGATATTAATGAACCCAAAATATACTTAGTTTCACAAGGGTGAGACTACTAAAAGTGTATAAAACATGCACAATAATAATCATGGCAATGGGTCTATCAACCACACCACCAAAAGAACAAGATAGCCAATCTATTAAGTCTAAATTGACATCAAGAATAAATGAAACAAATGATTTGTAAAAGTTACTTTTACAAATCAGTGAGCCTACACAAATGTAACAAAGTAATAGACTCATCACAAAACACACAATTTCTCATAGTGAGAACAAGAGAAACAATGACTAAAAGGAGGAATCCTATAGTCATGTTTTCTACTAAAAGTTTGCTATGCAAGCAAGCATAACAAGTAAAATACTAAAATGCAAACAAGGAACCATGTTATCATAATGAGAATGAAAACATGTCCTCATGCAAGGATACACAAATTTCTACCAAACACAAGTTGGCAGGAAAATTAATTCAACACAAAAACTGCTAAGGAAACTAGTACTACTCAAACATGAAGAATCAATGGATGAATTTCAATCAAGTAATTGAAATACAACCAGAGGGTCCATGTCATAAAAACAGGAGTGAAAAACATCTATACTTGCTATAACAAAAATATCCCATTGGATAAAACAAGGTATCATTTTGCAGGGCAACTCCTATATACTAGTGGTAATAAAAAAGGGCATTACTAGAGGAATCAAACAACACTCCAAAGATGTATTTTTCCTAGCAAGCCACACATGATTACAACCACTTACAAACAGAAGTATACACATTTTCATTTAGCACAAAAATTCCCAAAGAAAAAAATACTAGGCACTCATTAGTAAAAGAACTATATAAAAGAAATGCATCTAATGTTGGGGAAATAATGTTTCCACCAAAAATGCAATGAAACCAGTGGGTGTTCCACTAGCATAACAAAGCATTAAGAGGTCACGAAGCCTCTGGTCATACTTGCTAAAAATTAACAAAATGCTAAACTAGCATCTAGTGCATTAACCATACTAGTAGAAAATAACAGGATGCTAAAATTAGCAAGGCAATGCTACTCATGCTATTGTTTTCACACAAGTGAAAACTTTAGGGATAAAGTACTCATAACAACATAATAAAAATGCTACTGGTCCTATGGATACAACACAAAATTATGTGGCTACACAATCACAAATGTTCATGTCAAAAATTCCACACATGAGGGAATTTTTCCAAACATCCTCATAGTTATGACAAAGCTAATAATGCTTTTCTACCAACTCAAATGCAATCTAGCAGAGGTGATAACAACAAAATATAAGTATCAACATGGTACTGAATCTAATATCTCAACACAACAATTCAATCACTTGCACACAATTTAATCAACCAAAATTATATGCAAGTAATAAACTAGAGATAAAACATAGGCTACTAATATAAATCCTATTTCTTCTCAACGCAAGTCCACACATTCTAACATGATAAAATAGCTAAGTAATACTTAGAAAGCAAGTTCACACAACTTATACATGCTAGAAAACAATATTGCAACACAAAAATATCATCACACAAATTAATTAACTAAAATGCAAAAATGGCAGAAACAGGTGAAACAAAGATCTGTCCACCAAATTTTATAGGATGCTCTAAAAATTAAACCCTTCTAGGTTTGGATAGTCCTAAACATGTATAAGACCATCCAATTTAGTTTGCATCAAAAATCATTTTTAATTATTTTATAAAAATCACCAAAGTGCTCTCTGGTGTTTTACCAATATGCATGCCATTTCAAAAATACAATGACTTTGGAAGCAAGGTTAATTTCTTCAGTTAGGAAATTTCAAGTGTTTTCCAATGCAATTTGCCTAACTTCATTCTGAGTTGTGGATTTAAAATGGTGCTCATTTTGGTGTTTCTGGTACCTGTTGCCAAATCATTTTTCATTTCAAATCTATCCATCCAAATGTAGATCTACAAAGGGGATATGGTTTAGATTTTGTTTGTGTACATCTGTGAATTTTGGTTTGGTAAAATGCATCTTTTAAGTTGCCTTTTAGATCCAAAAGTAAACATGTATCATTCTGTAAAAATAAAAATGGAAAAAGAACTAGACTGGGCTAGATCTGCCAAATGGGCCGGCCGGATCTATTCTACCGCGGGGGGGATCTAGCCATAGGTCGCTGACGCGCGGGCCAGACCGCCACGCGGCTGCCACGCAGGCGAGCGCTGGGGCCACCGGCCAGTTTGACCAGCCCAGCGCGCGGTCCAGGGGGGCTGGCGTCAGCGTGACGTCGCCACGACGTCACCGCCGGCGGGAGCTGCTCCGGCGAGCAATCTCGAGCGCAAACGACCACCAATAACCGATTCCAACCTACGTACGTGAAGCACACGACGCGGGGAACCACACGGGCTCACCGTCGTTTCCAGGGAACAAGCGGAGGGCGGCCGGCGACGAGGACTACGCGGCGGCCGGACTCGACCATGGCGCCGCGGCGACTTAGGGCGTTAGAGAGGGGGGAAAAGGGCGTCGGGGGTTGCCTTGCTCACCGTGAGCACGCGGGGCTACTCGGTGACGGAGGAGGAAGCTCGTGGCGGCCGGAATCCGTCGCCGGAGCTCGTCGGGCTCGGAGAAGGGAACGGGATGGCGCGGGCGCCACGACGTGTTTCGGCCCGATTCCTTGTGCACCGAGCACACCCACGACAAGGCGAAGACGATGGTGCTAACGGCTACCGGCGGCGAGCCTTCTACTGGCCGAATCGACGGCGAGGTGCTAGCTAGGGTTTCGGTTTGGACTCCTTTTTCGAGCAGAGAGAGGAGAGAGAGCTAGAGGGGAAGAGAGAGGGGGCAATGGGGAGACAGACCACATGGGGGGGCCTCTTTATCCCCAAGGGTTCCTTCCCTTCGAAGCCATGGGTAGGGGTGCTGTTCTCTACAGGGAGCTAGAGGTAGAAGAAGGTGGTGACTCGGATTTCATCTAGGTCCCTGGAAAATTACAAGTAGGTCCCTGTACTCTCTGAAAAAGGTTGTTTTCCCTAAGCAAACAAAGTCAAAATTTGAAATCCTTTTGCCAAAAATTCTTATTGGTTAAGATGTACAACATAGGTGAAAATTGGCTCAATTAGATAAACTTTATAATTCAAAGTTGTTCAAAATCAATTTCTTACATAAATGGACATTGAATTTATTAACCTACTTAGGAGCTTCCAAAAATGATAATTTTTGGCACACATTCCTTATTTTATGTGTTACTTATGTGGTAGAAAATTCAAGTCATTTTGAGTTACTTCATAGAACAAACTTGTTCAAATTTCTAAAAGGTGCTGTCAAGAAAACAGGGGTTTTTGGCAACTTAAATTATTCAAAAACTTGTGCCCTTTTGGTTTTCATCCTTATTTATGATATAGAGCATGTGGTATTTATTTCATGGCATTTGGAAAAAGTTTGTAGAACAAACTTGTTCAAAATCCCAAATGTTGCTGTGGAGAAAAACCATGTTTTCAGGACTTTAATGGATTCAATTTTTGGTCTCCTCTTGTGTGTGTTCCTTATTTGATATAAGGAAGCACTGGTATTAATTTCAGCTCATTTGAGGAAAGTTTCCAATAGTAACTAGTTTGAGTTTTCTGTTTCTAGAAATATTGGAATTTCTATTTAATAAGGCTCTTGGCTTTTCTTTAGCAATGCTTTGCCAAAATATTTATGTGACTAGAGATAGCAAGTAAATGCTCTCCAATACTTTTGTTTTTAAGCTTGCAAGGTTGGAAAAACATTTGATAAGATTTTGGTGAAGCATTTAAGAATGCCTCTTTTTCCTGATAATCTTTTTAGGGAAATTTTATTAAGTGCTTCCTCTTTCTTAATTTAGGTCTAGGAATAATATTCAACAAGTATGAGGTTCATAAGATGTTTTTGGAAAACTCTTTGATCAATATTTACTTTAGAAAATATTGCCAAAGTCATTGGAACAATATGTTGAATATTTTTATCCCTGGAACAATATGTTGAATATTTTTAGTTCACTGCTTTGCTATCCTTTTAAGTTTGCAAGTTTTTATATAATTAGTTTGTTTGGTTGCACTTAAACAACCACAAACAAACACAACCAAGGTTTATTAGTAAAGCAATTAGCAAAACAACTGTGCTAACAGGTATTCCAAAATTGGGATGTGACAGGTCTGCTAAGTGAGAGGTCTCAGTGTAGCACTAGTTATCCACATATCAGAAAAATACAAAAAGAGTGAGAGAGTTCATCGAGAAGATCGGGCCACCCCATATCAACCTCGACAACTCAAGGCAGATCCAAGAGCCCCCGACCCACGCACGAACCCTCTTGGCAGATCCAAGAACACTCGCACCTTTATTTGCAAAGATAACTGACGAACGTCCGAGACGCCGCCTACACGCCGATCCCCTAGGGACGGTGGTAACCTGGAACTTTTAGTTCTACATAATTTTCAACCTGTTTAAACCCTAGGCCTTGGATCTCTTTATATAAGAGGCCAACCCCTAGTCGGTTGGACAAATCCAAACCGAAACTGACTCGAGCCTAAACCTAGTTGGACTCAAACTGGATACAAACCGGCCCATTTAGAAGGCTTGGCCACAACATGCGGCTCGCAGGCCTTAGACATTATACATCGTTGTTTATTGTCCTAGCGTGCTAACCAGTAGATGCCCGTATCATCTACAATCTACACAGATGCGCCAAGTACCATCTTTCTTAGGCACTAAAATAACAGGAACAACACATGGAGATAAGCTAATTCGAATATAACCTTTGTCGAGTAGCTCCTGCACTTGTTTCTGAATTTCCTTTGTTTCTTGGGGGTTTATCCTGTAAGGGGCTCGGTTTGGCAATGTTGCTCCAGGGATCAAATCAATTTGATGCTCAATGGCACGCAATGGTGGCAGCCCTGCTGGTACCTCCTCTGGAAAAACATCATCAAAATCCTGTAACACATGAGAAACACCAAGAGGAATAGGGGTCATGTCAGAAGAAACCAAAATTTCTCCCTTGTGCATAAGCACTATAGGAAGCATACTAGGATCCTCACTAAACTCTCAAATCCTCTTTGGTGGCTAGCATACATAAAAGGCTCACTCCCTCACTTTTATTTTTACCACTCAGCTTATTTTCTTCACCCATAGAAGGATTACTCTTGTTTTTTCTTTCTCACTCTCCTTCTCTAAATTTACTTCAGTTTTTTGATGAGACTCATTTACAATTTGCTGTGGTGTCATAGGTCTCAAAATAATATCCTTCCTATGCCAATTCAACTGGTATGTGTTAGCTCTCCCATGATGTGTAACATTCCTGTCAAACTGCCATGGTCTTCCAAGTAACATGTGACAAACAGACATGGGCACAGCATCACACTCAATGGTATCAGTATATGGCCCAATTTGGAACTCCACTCTCACCATGTAGCTCACCTTCATCTCTCCTTTATCACTCAGCCATTGTATATAATAAGGATGATGGTGTGGAATATATTTCTATTTTAGTTTTGCACATAGCTCTTTACTAGCAAGATTTCTGCAACTCCCTCCATCAATAATAACTTTGCAAGCCATTTTAGGACCTACAATTGCTTTGGTTTGGAAAAGATTGCACCTCTGATTTTCTGGAGAAGGAATAACACTCAAAGCAGCAACATTTTGTGAGCAAACAATAGTGGGGTAATGGGTGGCATAAGCATCAAGTGGACCTCCTTGCTCATCACAATCATCCTCCTCATTAGGATCAGCATCATCTCCAGTCTCATACTCATTATCCTGATTAACAAGCATGGCCTTTTTATTGGGGCATTCCCTCATAAAGTGGCCTTTTCCACCACATGTGTGACATGACATATCTCTATTGCGTGCTGTGGAAGAAGTGGATCCACTAGTACTTTCTGCTGGTTGCACTTGCCTCCTAGAAGTGGAGGGTGTGCTCTCGGCCTTGGGTGTAGAAACCCCACGGCTAGGTGCTGGTTGTGGTGATGGAGAAGAAAAAAATATTATTTCGAGGTGAAAACATCCTCCTAGCACTCATCTTTGCCGCCTCGGCTAGCTTTGATTCTCCCTCCCTTGCATGATGTAGCAATTCATTCATATCATTATATTGGAGGTGCCTCACAATGCTTCTGATTTTAAATTGCAAACCTGATAGAAAACGCTGCATAGTATGTTCTGGTTCCTCTCTCACCTTAGCCCTCTGAATAATCAACTCCATCTCTCTATGATAAGCATCAACCGACAATGTACCTTGCTTCAATTGTTGCAATTTATCATATAATGTTCTCACATAATTCTTGGGCACAAATCTGTTTCTCATGAGTTGCTTCATAGTAGCCCAAGTAACCACTTCAGGATCACCATTTTCTGCCCTCAATTGTGTAATATTATCCCACCACAATAGAGCATAACCATCAAAACTAGAAGAAGCCAATTTAATCTTCCTATCTTCATTGTAATATGCAATCTCCATAGCTTCTCAATTTTAAGCTCCCACATCAAATATTCCTCTACACCATCAGTATCAAAAGTGAAAGGAGGAATAGAAAATTTTGGCTTGCCCAAACCATCATCTTCTCTGTGATTATCATGAGCTTGTATTATTCTAGCAGCAAAACCTCCACGGCCATTATAAGCTTGGGCTCGGCCTGGTTCCCAATCATCATCATTACCTCTTTTCTCTAATTGAGTAGACAATTGTGTAATTTGCCTAGTCAAATTGGTGAGAGATTCTTGCATAATATCAACAGATTCTTGAGAAGCAGCTTTCTCAATTTAAATATCCATCTGTTGTAAATCCCTCCTCAAACTCTCATCATAAGCATCAAGCTTCTTATCAATTTGGGTGGCTACCACTTCATCATACTCATCAAGCTTCTTATCAATTCTGGAAGTGATCATGTCTCTAAATTTGGATAGATCTCCCCATGTGAGAATATCATCAATAGTCTTCTTAGAAGTAACCTCAGTAGCCTTCCCAACAATTTTATCCACCTGCACATCACTAGCCACAGACTCCATGGATTAATGTGTTAGTGAAATAAAAAATATGGGATGTGGTTTTCTCTCACAACTCACTCAAAAACAGCAAAGCAATGAGGTTAACTTATTGTTCCAAAGTGAATAGCAATACTTACCACAAGTAAACAACACTACTATGACTTGATGTGAACAAAAGAATACCCAGTGATTTTAGCTAACACAAAGCAAAGAAGGATATATAGTGGGGCTTGGTATGGATACCTAACAACACCAATAACAAGTCCTCTTTGCTGTTTGTGATGACAAAAAAATAACACCTAGGAAACACACACCAAAGTGGAGACCAATGTGGCAATGCAATTATATGGATGGAAATATTGCAATGCACTCGAAAGACACTAGCTATGCTCAAATATATCACAGGCACAAGATTGCTCAATGGAAAGTGTCAATATGGTAGTGATGAAACAACTCCAATAATAATATAGCAATGTATCTCAAGGCCTTTTTCTGTTTTCTCAATTCTGTTTTTCTCTTTTCTAATTTATGTTTTTCTTTCATTTTTTTTATAACTGGCCAAAACTAGCTAGGAGCAAAGATAAGCACACAAATATCAATGTGACAGAAAGTATGTGATAATGAGCAGCATGGAGTGAGCAATAAATAGCTATTCTTTTGGGTAAAAGGTACCTAATAATTGCTATAGACAGGCAGTAGCTATGGCTCACAAAGATAGGAAAAGAAAACCTAAAGAAATTGTAAAAGAAAACTAAACCGAAAAATATCTATAGCTAATAGAACACCTCACGGCAGGAAAATCGTACCGCGGCAGAGAAACGAGCCACTTTGCTGTCGCGGCAGCGCGCAGGTGTATCGAATAGGACAAAATCGTACGCACGCAAGAGTGCAGACACTGTCTGTGGTTGGGCGCGAGCAGCAGCGTGGACGCGTGGCAGGAATTTTGCGCACACAGGAGCTGCGGGTAAGCGCTGGGCTGGACCGCGGGCGGGGTTTTGTAAGGCGCGGATAGGGCGGAATCCGACTGCGACTAGGGCACGGCGGCGGCAGAGAATCTGCGCGATTTGGTGCCGCAGCAGGAAACCGAACCCAATTCCAATTGATTATAACTTTGGATCGGAAAGGAGTTTTTGGGTGAAATTTTGTGGACACGATTGGGATAACCAGAAGAACACTTAGAACCCTAAACCTAGACCGAAAACAAAAGACTCAAAAAGGAGAAAAACAACACGAAATCAACCACAAAACAACGACTAAAACTTGATAGAAGTGATGATCTAAGGCTATGGCTCGAACTAATCCTATTTTTTGTGGCTTTTTCGGTGGGTAGGTAATGAAAACAAGAACTAATCTACTAGATCACGATATCTCACCGAGTTAACCTGTAAATCTGATACCAAGATGATAAGGGGCTGCCCGATCTTCTCGACGAACTCACACGATACCAAGGATTTGTTAACTTGTGTCTCTCCACGAACTCTCCGGCTAATTCCTGATGCCAATTGCAGCAGCAACCAATCCCTTGGATATTCGTAAATCCACACACTTGCACGAGCAGCCACTGACTACTAGTGGTCCTGTATCAACTAATTCCCAGTGGGATAGCAGATAACACACAAAACTTGCAATATGATCAATTCATGATGAATGCTTCAAGCAGTCAACAATGGAGTCTAGGGTTTATAAATAAAGGTAGTCTGAACGGGGTTCACACGCAGGTGAAGGGGTATAAGCGAGAGGGGGTGCGGCCACAACTTGGGTTGCGCAAGCACCAGCCCAAACTGACTAGGACTCGACCCATAAGGGGTTTTGACTCGGACTAGGAGATACAAACCGACCCATGAGGTGGGGGTGCGGCCAATAGGCATACAAGCCTTTATTCCACACGCATGGGACACCTTAGGACATCCTTGGTGCCCCCATAAGCCTAATGCACATGACACATAATAAAAAGGTGAAAACAGCCTAAGACATGTCCTTGGTGCTCCCATCTCCATCATGCATTGCTCCTGGCTTCTCCCTCTTGTGTGTGCTGCCATGATCATCCTCCATGTGTTCTCCCATGCCTTGCTCCATGGCTCCATGCTCCTCTCCTCCCATAATGCTTGTGTTATCAATTACCTGAATCATACATAAATGCAAGGATTTAGGTAGTATAAAATTCTCATAAGAACAAACATCATAATTTAATAGGAGTGAGTTCACCTGCCTTTCTATTAGTTTGGTTCTTGATCTAGTCATTGGACCAATCCTCACTTCATCTTGTTTCTCTTGAACAACAACATCATCATCAATAGGAGGAATAACAAATGTACTAGGGATGTTCTCATCACTACATCAACCGATTGAGCAGGCTACTATTGTGTATTGTGATAATATCTCAACTGTCTACATGTCTGGGAATCTTGTTCAACATCAACGGACCAAACACATTGAGATTGATATTCACTTTGTTCGCGAGAAGGTGGCTCTTGGACAAGTTTGGGTGCTACATGTTCCTACTACGGCTCAGTTTGCTGACATCTTCAACAAAGGCCTTGCTACCGCGCCATTCAATGACATTCGTTACAGTCTCAACGTTGTTGAACCCCACATTGAAACTACAGGGAGATTTTAGAGTATATCACGTATAGATCATATTTGGTAGGTTTAGGATTGAAGTCCGAGTCTACCTCTATTAGGATTCTTAGCCCCCAAGTATAGTCTACTATATAAACAACCCACCGTGGCTCATTGTAATCATCCAATCTATCAATACAAAGCAGTACTTCCGCACATCGTCTTTCAAGGAGGAGGGTGCGGCCACCACCTCCTAGTCCATCTAGGACTCCTCTCCTCCCTCTTTGGCAAGTCTCTCCTCCCTCCCACTATATAAATCACCCCAAGGATCATAGCAAAACACAATTGGCTCTCAAGCCTCTCTCTCTCTCTCTAGTAGAATTAGATGGACTAATTAGAGCTCCTCCAATTCAATTCCAGCCTCTTCTAATCGGGTTTTGAGTTACACTCTCCCGATTAGATATAGCTCTAATTAGATGATGAGGACATCCCTAGTACATTGCCACTTAAACAAGATGAAGTGAGACTTGGATCAATGACAAGATCAAGGACCAAGCTACTAGAACAACAAGTGAACTCAATCCTTATTGATTATGCTATTTGTGATTATGAGAATTTTATACTACCTAAATCTATGCATTTATGTATGATTGGGTTTATTGATAACACAAACATGATGGAGGAGAACAATCAAGAGGAGCTAGAAGATGATTATACAAGTGATGACAAGAAAGGAGCCATGGTGAAAACAATGCTAGAAGATGGTGAAAACAATAATGCCATGGTGAAAATAAGTGATCAAGATGGTGAAAACAATTAATAACAATTGTTATTTCAATGGAAACAATTGTTATTCATCAAGACAAGGGGATAGGTGCCTCCATTAAGTCAAAATGCGCCTCATAAAATCCTATTTCATATAGGTATGGTTTGTATACCATATTATGGCCGAATCCCTTAATGGTGGATCGGTTTGTATCTCTCTTTGAGTCATAGTTGGACTCCTAGTCCTAGTAGGAGGAGGGGACTTGCGCAAGGAGCCTCTTGTGGCCGCAGCCTCCACCTATATATGTCCACCACCTGCGTGTGGTTTCGGGTAGAACCAGTTTAAACCAAAAACCAACAACCCTAGCCTCTAGATTGTATTGCTTCTAAGCATTCATCTTGAAGTTTACCCTTGCAAAGTTGCGTGATATCTTGTTATTCCATCTGGGAATAGGGGATACAGGACCACTTGTGATCTTTGATTACTTGTGCAAGAGTGTGTAGTTGAGAATATCCAAAGAGCTTGATTGTTGTTGCATCTGGCAACACGGGTCTGCTAAGTGAGAGGTCTCAGTGTAGCACTAGTTATCCACATATCAGAAAAGTACAAAAAGAGAGAGAAGCTCATTGAGAAGATTGGGCCACCCCATCTCATCTTGGTATCAGATTCTCAGGTTTACTCGGTGAGCAAAGTTATCTTTACTTCCAGTTAATTTTATTTCTATCCAGAAAAAGCCAAAAATATTAGGTTTATAATTTGCCAGAGACTAGATCAACACCAAATTGCTTCTACCTAGTTGCTGCTTTTTGTTGATTTGTGTTTCTATTTTTTCTGTTTTTAGATTTTCATCTTTTAGGGTTAGGGTTCCTCTAGTTATTTCTGTTTTCATCTATATCGAAAAACTCACAAAAATAGTGTTGCCGTGTGTGTTCATCTCCAGATTTTCAAGACCTACAATTTTCCTTTGGGAGGATTGATTTTGGATCTCGAATTGCCACTTCCATATAGCCACGGGTGCATATCTATAATCGGATTCGAATCCGAGTCATACCGTGTGCCAAAACCCACCAAAACCGCTGCCGCCACTTTCCCACCTACCGCACCACCCATCGCTTACCATAACCCCTCACGGTGCCCAAAATCGCTTACCCGCGCGTGTATTTTCCTTACCGCAGTCGGTTTCCTAGCCAGGCTCGGATTCGCTGCCGCGGGCACGAAAACGCGTCGATTCGTTGCCATACCGCACCGTTCCCTGCCGCAGTCGGATTGGCCCATGTCGCGCGCTTACAAAACATCACCCGCGCCCGTAGCGCAACACATCCCCACACCACCACACGCCGCCGTAAGCCCACAACACCCTGCCGTACGCCTGCCGTGGTTACTTTTCTCTGTCGTGAGTCAAAACTCCTGCCGTGAGTCGTTTCTTCACCAATTTTCTTTAGATTTTCTTTTGTTTTACTCCTGTTATCTTTAGGTATCTGTTCTGATCTTTGATAAGCCCTAGCTACAGCCATTCTACAGCCATATTTAGGTTCCCAAAACCCAAAGACTAGCTCTTTTATTTCTCTAACAGGCTGCTCATTTGATCAAATCTGTCCACTATTTTTGTTTTCCATCTACTTATTGCTCCTAGTTGATTCAAAGGCTATTGAAAAAAATCAAAAAAGTAGAGAAAAAGGAAAAAGTATAAAAAAAATAGAAAGAAAGAAAAATTCAAACGAGGCCGTGCTACTTATCACTAGTGGAAGCTATTTCATATTGGAAATTTTATGGACAAATTGAGCAATCTTGTGCCTGTTTCATTGAGTATTTGCTAGTGTCTTTCTAGTGCTTGCAAAATCTCTACCATATATTTGCTAAGCCACAATTGTCTCCAAGTGTGAGTCTGTTTCCTTAGTAATTTTTATCACATTAAGCAGTGCATTGGAGTTGTTATTTTTGGTGTTATTAGGATTCCCAACCAAGCCCCACCAAAAACCCTGTTTGCATTGTGATACTTGATAGCTTGGATATTCTCTTCTCACACCAAAGCACATTATTCATTGCTCCTTGTTGGTAAGTTGATCTTTTTCTCTCTTGGAACATCAAGTGAAGCCATCTTTGCTTGATTTTGAGTGAGTTGAGAGAGGCACCACAAACCCATTGATTATTTGGTTACTAACAAGTTAATCATGAGTTCTTCTAGTGATGTTGATGTGAAGGCAAAGAAGAAACCCGAGGATGCTGCCCAATGCAAAGAGTATGAGGCATTGAGAGATCATATGTACAAAAGAATTTCTGATGTGGTTGAAAAAATTGATGACCTCTTGAGAGAAGAGATGACTACACTTGATTTGAAGATAGAAGCTTGTGCATCTCAAGAATCTATCAATGAGATTAAAGATACTTTGAGGACATTGACACAACAAGTGACTACAATTGCAAATATAGTGGAACAATTTCAACAAAGACCTCAAGCTATTGCTCCAATTGATGATCGGAGAGGAAATATTAATGGAGGCCGTGGAGGAGTGGCAAGAAGAGTACCATTGGAAAATAATAGAGAGGATGATGGCTTGGGAAAACCAAAATTCTCTATTCCTAGTCTTGCTTGTGATTCTGAAGATGTGGAAGAGTACTTGATGTGGGAGCTAAAAATTGAGAAATTATGGAGACTCCATGAGTACACCGAGGAGAGGAAAGTGAACCTTGCATCTTCTTCATTTGATGGCTATGCTATTTTGTGGTGGGATGGCATTACAAAAGATAGATAAGAAAAGGAAGAAGAGGAAGTGAACACATGGAGAGAGATGAAACAATTGCTAAGAGAGAGATTTGTTCCCAAGAATTATATTAGAACTCTCTATGACAAATTACAACAATTGAAGCAAGGATCCAAGACAGTTGATGCCTATTACAAAGAGATGGAATTAATCATTCAAAGGGCTCGGATTAGAGAGGCTCCTGCACAAACAATGCAAAGATTCTTGAGTGGATTGCAATTCAAAGTGAGAAGCATTATGAGACATGTTCCTTATAACAATATGAGCGAATTACTACATCAAGCAAGGGAGGCCGAAGATGGATTGCAAGAAGAGCTACAAGTGAGTGCAAGGAGAAGTTTTCCTTCACAAAAATCCAATTTTTCATCACCTACACCTCCAACTACTACTACCCGTGGGACTTCTAGTTCCAAACCCGAGCCAAATTCAACAAATTCCAAGAAAACTACTACATCTACTTCGGGTTCTAGTGGTGCTACACCTCCTCCAAGGAATAGAGATATGACATGCCATACTTGTGGAGGAAAAGGTCACTTTAAGAGGGATTGCCCAAAAAAGAAAGTTATGTTCCTCAATGCTAATGATGAGTATGAGACTGGAGATGATGTTGATCCCAATGAGGAGGATGCTTATGATGATGATGATGATGGTCTTATTGATGCCTATGCTAAAAATTATCCAACTATTGTTTGCACCAAAGCATTGAGTATTGTTCCTAGCAATGATGAGAGCCAAAGATGCAATTTATTTCAAACCAAGGCAATTGTTCGTCCTAACATGGCTTGCAAGGTGATCATTGATGGAGGGAGTTGCAGAAATTTAGCAAGCAAGGAGTTATGTGCAAACCTAAGGTTGAGATATATCCCACATCCACATCCATATTATATTCAATGGCTTAATGAGAAGGAGGAAATAAGAGTATGCCAAATTGTGAGAGTGGAGTTCCAAATTGGACCATACAAGGATACTATTGAGTGTGATGTTGTTCCCATGTCGGTTTGCCATCTATTACTTGGAAGGCCATGGCAATTTGATAGAAAGGTGCTACACAATGGGAGAGCAAACACTTATCAATTGAATTGGAACAATAAGGATACCATATTGAGGCCTATGACACCCCAACAAATAGTGAATGAATCAAGACAAAAAGTGGAAGTGAATGTTGAGAAGGAGAGAGAGAGGGAAAATATGAGTGAAAACACTACTTCCATGGGGGAAAACAAACCTAGGCCGAGTGGAAAAAGTAAGGGAGTGAGCCTCTTGACAATGTTAGCCACCAAAGAAGATTTGAGAGAGTTTGAGGATGATCCTAGCCTACTACCTATAGTGCTCATGCACAAGGGGGAAATTTTAGTTTCTAATGACATGACTCCTCTTTCTGTTGGTGTTTCTAATGTTTTGCAGGAATTTGATGATGTTTTTCCAGAAGAAGTGCCCTCGGGATTACCACCATTGAGAGGGATTGAGCATCAAATTGATTTAATTCCTGGATCTTCATTACCAAACCGAGCTCCCTATAGGACAAATCCCCAAGAGACAAAGGAAATTCAGAAACAAGTATAAGATCTTCTTGATAAAGGTTACATTCGAATAAGCTTATCTCCTTGTGCTGTTCCTGTCATTTTAGTTCCTAAGAAAGATGGTACTTGGCGCATGTGTGTAGATTGTAGAGCAATTAACAATATCACTATTCGTTATCGTCATCCTATACCACGTTTGGAAGACATGTTAGATGAATTAAGTGGTAGTGCTGTTTTCTCTAAAATTGATTTGCGTAGTGGTTACCATCAAATAAGAATGAAAGAAGGGGATGAGTGGAAAACAGCCTTTAAAACAAAATTTGGTTTATATAGTGGTTAGTAATGCCTTTTGGATTAACTAATGCACCTAGTACTTTCATGAGATTAATGAACCATGTTTTGAGAGATTTTATTGGCAAATTTGTGGTTGTTTACTTTGATGATATTCTCATATATAGCCACAATGAACATGAAAACATTGATCATATTAGACAAGTTTTGCATGTGCTAAGAGAAAATAAATTGCATGGAAATTTAGAGAAGTGCACTTTTTGCAAAGATAAGGTCATATTTCTTGGTTATGTTGTCTCTAAACATGGGATAGAAGTTGATGAATCTAAAATTGAAGCAATTAAAAATTGGCCAATTCCCATGAATGTGAGTCAAGTAAGAAGTTTTAATGGACTAAGAAAGGTGTAAATTTCGAGTGGGGGTTGCTCAAGATATTGCTTTTGATACTTTGAAAAATAAGTTGATTTCGGCTCCATGATTGATGCTACCTAATTTTAATAAACAATTTGAGATTGAATGTGATGCTAGTGGCATAGGTATTGGAGGAGTATTAATGCAAGATAAGAAACCAATTGCTTATTTTTCTGAAAAATTACATGGAGCACAATTGAATTATTCTGTCTATGATAAAGAATTGTATGCACTTGTTAGAGTACTTGAGGTTTGGAAACATTATTTGTGGCCAAAGGAATTTATTATACATTCTGATCATGAGGCATTGAAATTTTTAAAGAATCAATCTAATATTAATAAGAGACATGCTAAATGGGTAGAATTTATTGAATCTTTCCGATACATTATTAAACACAAGAAAGGATTAGATAATATGGTAGCTGATGCTTTGTCTAGGAAAAATATGCTACTCACTAAATTGGATGTGCAAGTTTCGAGTTTAGAAGAATTAAAACCACTATATGTGCAAGATAAAGAATTTTGTACACCCTATAGTAAATGTTCTAATGTGAAGGATTGGGATAAATATCATATACACGATGGATTTTTGTTTAGAGCTAACAAACTATGTATTCCCGAGTGTTCTTTGTGTTTGATGTTATTACATGAATCTCATAGTGGTGGATTGATGGGTCACTTTGGACGAGAGAAAACATTGCTTATGTTGGCTGAAAATTCTATTGGGCACATATGAGGAGAGATGTCTATAGATTACATGCAATAAAGCCAAGTCCAAATTGAAGCCCCATGGATTATATACTCCATTGCCAACACCAACAACACCATGGGAAGATATAAGCATGGATTTTGTGTTAGGCTTGCCAAGGACAAAGAGGGGGCATGACTCAATTTTTGTGGTGGTGGATAGATTTTCCAAGATGTCACACTTCATTGCTTGCCACAAAAGTGATGATGCTTCCCACATTGCTACACTCTTTTTCAAGGAGATAATAAGACTACATGGAGTACCAAGGACAATTGTTTCGGATAGAGATGTGAAATTCATGAGTTACTTTTGGAAGACATTATGGGGGAAGCTTGGAACCAAATTGTTGTTTTCTACAACATGTCACCCTCAAACAGATGGACAAACCGAGGTGGTGAATAGAACTTTGTCCACATTGTTGAGAACTATGATCAAGAAGAATTTCAAGGAGTGGGAAGATTGTTTGCCACATGTGGAGTTTGCCTACAATAGAGCTGTGCATTCAACTACTCAACTATGTCCTTTTGAGGTGGTTTATGGATTTCGGCCTACTACACCACTTGATTTATTACCACTTCCTATTCAAGAGAGAATTAACATGGATGCATCCAAAAGGGCTGATTTTTTGAAAAAGATACATGAGAAAACAATGGATGCTATAGAGAAGAAAGGGAAGGATGTTGCTCAAAGGAGAAATCAAAAGAGAAATGAAGTTATTTTTCAAGAGGGAGATTTGGTATGGGTACACTTTCGAAAGGATAGGTTCCCTAAGCTAAGGAAATCAAAATTATTGCCAAGAGGTGCTGGTCCTTACAAAGTGATTACAAAAATAAATTACAATGCTTACAAGATAGATCTTCCAATTGATGAGTTTGGAGTGAGTAATTCCTTCAATGTTTCTGATTTGACACCATATCATGGAGAGAACCTTGATGAGACATCAAGGCTTTTCAAGGGGGGAGGATGATGATGTTCCTACTACGGCTCAGTTTGCTGACATCTTCAACAAAGGCCTTGCTACCGCGCCATTCAATGACATTCGTTACAGTCTCAACGTTGTTGAACCCCACATTGAAACTACAGGGAGATTTTAGAGTATATCACGTATAGATCATATTTGGTAGGTTTAGGATTGAAGTCCGAGTCTACCTCTATTAGGATTCTTAGCCCCCAAGTATAGTCTACTATATAAACAACCCACCGTGGCTCATTGTAATCATCCAATCTATCAATACAAAGCAGTACTTCCGCACATCGTCTTTCAAGGAGGAGGGTGCGGCCACCACCTCCTAGTCCATCTAGGACTCCTCTCCTCCCTCTTTGGCAAGTCTCTCCTCCCTCCCACTATATAAATCACCCCAAGGATCATAGCAAAACACAATTGGCTCTCAAACCTCTCTCTCTCTCTAGTAGAATTAGATGGACTAATTAGAGCTCCTCTAATTCAATTCCAGCCTCTTCTAATCGGGTTTTGAGTTACACTCTCCCGATTAGATATAGCTCTAATTAGATGATGAGGACATCCCTAGTACATTGCCACTTAAACAAGATGAAGTGAGACTTGGATCAATGACAAGATCAAGGACCAAGCTACTAGAACAACAAGTGAACTCAATCCTTATTGATTATGCTATTTGTGATTATGAGAATTTTATACTACCTAAATCTATGCATTTATGTATGATTAGGTTTATTGATAACACAAAAATGATGGAGGAGAACAATCAAGAGGAGCTAGAAGATGATTATACAAGTGATGACAAGAAAGGAGCCATGGTGAAAACAATGCTAGAAGATGGTGAAAACAATAATGCCATGGTGAAAACAAGTGATCAAGATGGTGAAAACAATTAATAACAATTGTTATTTCAATGGAAACAATTGTTATTCATCAAGACAAGGGGATAGGTGCCTCCATTAAGTCAAAATGCGCCTCATAAAATCCTATTTCATATAGGTATGGTTTGTATACCATATTATGGCCGAATCCCTTAATGGTGGATCGGTTTGTATCTCTCTTTGAGTCATAGTTGGACTCCTAGTCCTAGTAGGAGGAGGGGACTTGCGCAAGGAGCCCCTTGTGGCCGCACCCTCCACCTATATATGTCCACCACCTGCGTGTGGTTTAGGGTAGAACCAGTTTAAACCAAAAACCAACAACCCTAGCCTCTAGATTGTATTGCTGCTAAGCATTCATCTTGAAGTTTACCCTTGCAAAGTTGTGTGATATCTTGTTATTCCATCTGGGAATAGGGGGATACATGACCACTTGTGATCTTTTATTACTTGTGCAAGAGTGTGTAGTTGAGAATATCCAAAGAGCTTGATTGTTGTTGCATCTGGCAATAGGGGTCTGCTAAGTGAGAGGTCTCAGTGTAGCACTAGTTATCCACATATCAGAAAAGTACAAAAAGAGAGAGAAGCTCATTGAGAAGATTGGGCCACCCCATATCATTAGATTTTCTCTCTCATGTGTTGAGAACTTCTAGATTCATGATAACTCTAATCATAGTTGATTAGAGCTACCAATTAGCAATGCCAGAAGGCTGTCTCTCGTCGTCGGTGCCGAGTCCTGGACGGCAGAGCGTTGACGGGTTGATACGAGAGTACGTGTGCACACCATAAGTGGGATTACACGTGTGATTCTTGATGAGGGAAGACTTAGCGACATCCTTGCAACTAGGCCTAGTTGTGAGGATCTACGATTGTTTAGAACTCTTCTACGACTACATTGAATCCGATGCCCGGTGAGTCGTTATCCTGATCCTCATATGTATGGGCATGCGTCGTTATCTGCATAGTGATCTTGGTGGACTAAGTAGGGCAATTTTTTTAAAATTCTGCAGTGTAGACCAGAAGTGGTATCAGAGCGTACTATGTGTCGATATGATTGGATCTAGAGTAGAATTTTGTGCGGGAATTGCATAAGCTTGTGCAAGTATATTTGAAAGCTCTCTAATATCCAGTTTCTTTTTGTTGCTTTCGAATAAGCCATGTTTGTTTTGTTCCCGGCAGCATGGTATGACTTTTTACAAACTTCTGGCAATCCTAGGATGCTCGAGTTTCCCCTGGTATATCTCTTTTTATCCGAAGAAGTGCTTTAGTAGCTTTGGGTCGCACCATAGTTGGTCTCATATACCGGTATGGTGGAAGGGGAATGTGGATTCGATCCACATGGGGGTCATGGTTATGAATAAGTTTAGATTGAGCCTCAAGAAGTTTTCATAATGTCAGTGTTTCAGTCACCCGTAAAGTTAATCTAGCAATGAGAATAAACATACCTCGAATGCGTAGGTGATGACGACAGTGATCGTAGAACCTACACACACCTAAAACTTGAAAACAAAACATTAGAGGCATCTAACTTGTTTTTGTAGAGTGTGCATGTGGTTTGGTTTAGCTATTGTGTTACTGTGTTTTGACATAATGGCCAATGCCAAAGGATTGTCATTGTTCGACATCGACAATTGATACGTCTCCAACGTATCTATAATTTCTGATGCTCCATGATCACATTATGTCAATTGCTACATGTTTTCTCCCTTATTTATTACATTTTTATACGTTTTCCGGGACTAACCTATTAACAAGATGCCAAGTGCCAGTTCCCTGTTTTCTGCTGGTTTTGGTTTCAGAAAAGTTGTTCTGGAAACATTCTCGAAATTGGACCCCACAAAGCCCGAAGTGCCTATTTTCCCCGGAAGCATCCAGAAGACCGAAGGAGAGTCGAAGACGGGCACCAGGGGGGCCACACCATAGGGTTGCGTGGCCCCCTGACTGCGCCAGCTATGGGTGTGGGGCCCTTGGAGCTCCACCGCCTTTGCCTTTCGCCTATTTAATCCTCTAGGATGGTAAACCCTAGGCACCTCATAAAAAATCCCCGAAAAGTTCAGCAGCCACCGTCACCGTCAACCCTAGATCAGGGGGGTTCTGAAGCTGTTTCCGGCACCCTGCTAGAGAGGAGATCATCGCCGGAGGCTTCTACATCACCATGCCTGCCTTCGGAGTGATGCGTGAGTAGTTCATCCTTGGACTACGGGTTCGTAGCTATAGCTAGATGGTTGTCTTCTCCTTATATGCCTCCATGTTTAGATCTCGTGAGTTGCCTACCATGATAGAGATTGATCTTATGTAATTCTATATGCTTTGTTTGCTGGGATCCGATGAATATTGACCTTATGCCAAGTTGATCATAGTCTTTATTACATAGGTTATTTGTGATCTTGCATGCTTTCCGTTGCTAGAGGTTTCTCTGGCCAAGTAGTTGCTAGTGACTCCAAGAGGGAGTATTTATGCTTGATAGTGGGTTCATGCCTTCTCACCACCTTGCTCGAGTGACAGAAACGTGAAGGGGGAGGATGTTCTGTTGCCATTAGGGAGAAAACAACGGTGAGAGTGCCCGTGTGCATAATCATTGCTTACATTACACACTTTGTTTAATGCAGTTATCTGTTGCTTGCAACTTAATACCTAAGGGGGTTCGGATGATAACCTGAGGGTGGATTATTAGTCATAGACGCAGGTGGATTTCGCTCTATGTATATTGTTGTAATGCCCTGATGGCTCCCAAGTTCAGGAGATCAATCGTAGTCTTCGATGGGAAGTATTACCCAAATTTGTAGTTCGACTCAGTGCGAACACAAGAATACCGGTGAGACTTTAGCAATTGGGACGTCACTCCCAACCACACCTCTGTATCAACAAACTTGCAGCGAGAGTGGTGAGTGTAATAATGCAGTGAAAGTAAACAAACAGAAAGTAAATGGAGAGCAAGTGTTTTCCCAGTTTTCACCGGAAAAGAGTGAAAGTAAACCAGAGACTAAAACGCAGGCATGAGGTGATAGCGGGGTGTTGCACGGATAAGATTGATCATGTAGTAATGTTTTGCTAGCAGCGGGGCCTTTCTCTATCTCAGTTTTATGTAGGTGTGTGTTCCGTAAATTATTGTGCGTACTAACCAAGAGAATTTGCACAAAGCCTATTGTCCTACCTGCCCATTTCACCGGGGCCAATTTGGAACTACAGGTAATTAAGGTCTACCCTTTCGAATAGCCCGGACCAACGCATTAACACTCCATGAACACACATAATCCTCAAACTAGAACATATCCCCCTTGTTTTCCCTAGCTGTCACTTTAGGGTTCGCAGGTTCAACATAATAGCAGGTAATACACATTGCAGATAGATACCAAACTCAAATATATGATGTAGCAATGTAAGTTCAGCACTGAAATCATGCCACTTGGGCCCTAGTAACAAGCATTAAGCCTAGCAATAGTGCATCAACATAAGACATAAGAATTCTCAAGACAAACCCCTAGATCCCGCATACCGGGTAGCAATTACATGATCAATCTCATCCAAAACCCCTCACACCTCACATGACTACAACAACTACTCACACATGGAGGGGGTGATGGAGCTCATGGTCGATGGACATGATGGTGGTGATGATGAAGGTGACGAAGCCCCTTGAATTCCACCTCCGGGGGTGAAATCCCGGATCAATCTAACTCCGAAATCGAAGATCGTGGTGGCGGCGGCGCTCCGTTTCGCGAACAGCCCTCTCCTTCGAAACCCGTCAGTTTCTCGTATATATGGAGGGGTACGTCGAAGACCTAGCCGGAGTGGGCCATCTGGGCCCAAAAGGGGTGACCCCACGCGGCCAAGGAATCTGGCCGCGTGTGGGGCCCCCTTTTGGCCCTCGGGTGGCCCCCCGGCCCCATCTGGTGCTCATTCCCCTTCTTTTCCATAAAAACTTACGTGGTTTTCGTCCCCTGTGAAAAGTCCTGCGAAAATAGACGGAAAGAAGACTTTTGCTAAAAACAGCGTCAGATTCTACAGATTTATTCAATTATGGGGGGACTCCGGAGAGAAATACGATGCAAAGTGCTTGGAAAAGTATATGCATTTTGGGTGCATCTACTCCCCCAAGCTTAGCTCGTTGTTTGTCCTCGAACAAGTCAAACGCAGTGCAGAAGCGATAAAAACTTTTGCAAGAGCTTTGCATTGCATATGCATCATCAATTAATACTAGCAAATACTCCAGACATGATTCCTGTAACAAGTAGCAAAATACTAGCAAATGTGCATCTACTCAGCGTTGAAGCATATATACTTGTTGCAATAGAAATAACATGAAGTGTTAATACTTGAATGAGTTTGCTCAATTGTAGACATAAACAAAGGCTTGTGCATCGCTGATGATTGAATCATATCAAGATTTTTGAGATCTCTGATTATTTCATATGTTGACAAGTAAAATCATTGTGCTTACTACCTTGCTCTCAGTTTTGCTAAAGCATTAATTTTTCATTTTGATTCTTATGCTTGACAAAATACAAGTTGAAAGCCTCATGCCCCTTAAAAGCAAAGTCCCGCACCATGATTACTCAACTCTAGATTCCTAATAAACCTTGTACAATCATTGTAAGTATTAATGACATCATAGAGAGCAACAATTGGGGTACCTCTTGCCCCATGACATGGAAACCAGCCCATGTCAAAATGGCAAGACAAACAAATGGAATGGACTCATTATCCTTTTTTTATTCCATTCACTATATGCATAGCTTCTTATTTTATTATAGGATATGTTGCGGAGTCCATTCTAGCTATAAGTAAATTCCCACCATGATATCGCATGGCTTGGGTTAGCGGCCCAATGCGTCTCTCTAATCATATATACTTACTCATCAAGACTTACTATTCCTCTACCTCATTTCGGCATGACAGGCATCCACAGTTAAAAGAACATGATATCAACTTGAATATAGAATTCTTAGTGCAGCTTTGAAAGTTTTCCATGTGATACACATTTAGACTAACCCCAAACCATAAGTTCGTCAAGCATAAGACTCCACTTTTATCATTCATGAAATTTACTCTTTTAATTCTTTCCTTGGTTGGCAACTTCAGTAAGCACAATGGGATGCGTAAACCTTTGCTTAAGTCTACAATTATTCAATCCATCAGCCAAGTAATGACACTAAACAATATTTAAGTTGCATCAGAATATATTCTACTAAACCACGGAGAAGATAAACAATGGCTATTATGTCACTAAGTGTTAAGGGAATCATAAGGTGTGCACTTGCTGTTATTAAAAAGCATACATAAGCACGACAAAGGTTTCATACCTTTCATCCCTTCAAGCACATTATCATATCATTGTTGTTCTCCTCTCCCCACTTGAACTGCTCAATAAAAACTCAAATCTTGCTATAAAAAGTTACTGCATTCAGCAATTTGTTTACCTACCTAAACACCTCAAAAGTTTCTCATGTTTTACAGAGGTGAAGGCCATAAAAAGTTGCAGTAGTGATTAAATTTTCAGCTCAAATGGAGTCACAAGTAAATATTAAAGCATATAACAGTGAACATATTTCAGCAATTCCTGCAGCTTCGTATTTATACTAAACTCAAGAAAACAAAAATCTTTTCGTGGTTTTTGATTTTTAGAAACATAATGTAAATAACCAGAAGTAAACTAGCTAACAAATAACAAAAATATTTTTGTGTTTTTCAGATTTAATGAACATAAAACAACAAATAACATGCAAGTGATATAACACAACGAATGAGGAGGGAGAGAAATACTCCCCCAAGCTTGTGATCAAGCTAGTATCCTGGGTGGTAATCATGTCCACCACTCAACGAACCTCCCTGGAAGAAGGATGGATCCTGCCATTCCTGTGCTCCAAGGTGTGGTTCAGGGAAGCCCCAGGGATATGCCATAGGCGCCTGGTATTGGGGCTCATCCTGTTGTTGCTCTTCTTGTTGTGGCTCTTCTTGCATAGTCCACTTTGTCTCCCTGTCAAACAAGTCAGCACAAGGGAGCCTAACAGACACAATGTGCCCATTAGAATCCTTATAGCAATATGAAAAATATTCTTTCTCAGCCCTTCTCATATCCATGCGAAAAAGTAAACCAAAATCCAGCAGTCGAGACTCATTTACCATGGTACCCAAGTTATCATTAAATCCTCGTTCTGCCATAATGTATTCATGGATTAAAGTGGCAATGGCACCAACATATAAAGGAGTTTTATCCGTGCCATTCCTACTCACAGCTAAATGCAAAGTTCTAGCAAGTATGGTTCCCAGGTTATATATAGGTTTTGTATTTTCCATTGCACATTTTAATAAATAGATCATAGGAACAGAGCAAGAAGAATTGTTATCCCTAGCAAGGAATCCTCTAGCAAGAAACAATGCAAAATATCCAAGGCCCGGGTGTTGGATGCATGTGAGCTTGCCTCTATTCATTCTTTCAGGAATATTTTTAGCAATGCTACGCCAGAATGTGACAAGTTCTTCTCTAGAATCAGCATATGTTTCATCCCATAACCCCGTAATTGGTACACGTATAGCCTTATAGAATTCCTCTAATGACATGACTAAACGCTGCCCCCTCATTTTAAATTTAATGACAAAAGTAGCTGGAGGAGGGTTCTTAGACTTACTTTTCTGGTGCACCACCGGTCCTCAAACCTGAATGTAGAGAGGAATTCCCTCGAGAGTTCCACATATGTGTTGTGTGGATGGCGTGAGAACTCAAGCAGCCCCGTACTTGCAGCAAAGGCTTGGAAATCTTCAGCAATCCCCCAATGTTCAAGAACTCCGGGGTCTTGCCATCTTGTGGTATGGACACGCAGATTTTCAACTGCAAAAACCAATTCATCCTCCCATAACTGAATATCATCATGATTGTTGGACACCCTTGATTCTCTTCTCCTTGTCATTGAGGACATCCCAAGCAATGCCTTTCCCTTGTTCAGCATGTTACCTTGTTGTACCAAAATAAAATTCAACAAAAATTAAATTGTATCACTCTAAAACATTGCTAAGGCATCCATAACTAGTCCTCTAATCAATATCATGCATCCATATCAACTAGAAAACTTAAATTCATGGAGTTCTTAGACATAATAGGTGACACCTAGTGCAGCAAAATACTTCATACACAAAGCATGGGAGCAAAAAGTAATTGGATGAGTGAAGGAGTTACATACCAAGGAGTGATTCCATCAAACAGATTTGAAAAATCTGCCTCAAATGTGGAGATCGAGGATTGACGGAGCACGGGAAAAATGGAGGAGATGAACTGGGGTTGGTTTTCGGTCGAAAGGGAGCAGATAAGCATTGGATGGGCCCCAGCATCCACTTGTGGCCAAAAATGGGGTATCCCACGCGGCCAAGGAATCTGGCCGCGTGGAGGTACCTATTTTGGCCCCTGGTGGCCTGCTGGTGCTCCCCCGCTGGCTGCTAGTCCCTTCGGGCAAAAAAAAACTGACCCCCTCATTTTTCTGGAATTTTACGTGAAACTTTTCTACAGAGAATTTCTAAAACTTCATATTCTGTGACTTCTGATTCTAATTTTTTTAATACTATGTCTATGTCTCACAATTTTAAAGCAAATAACATTAAAAAATGCAGTTTAAATGTTTGTGAATCATGCCTTTATCATTTCCACATTAGTAATGAGGTTGATCAGGTCTCATTAGCAACATGTAAAGAATATAGCTCATGATTCTTATTATTACTTATTATAAAACAATAAATCAAGTTACCTCATATTTGATTGGAATGGTCCCAATCATCAATATTTCATACCTTGGTGCTGGAGGTGGTATAGGTATTTCAATGCTACCAATCTTAATGGAATTTATTTGTATTCACACTTGTGCTCATACTTGTAACATGTTTCTTCTTGGGAAAATAAATAGTGTGCTCTTTTCCTTTAACATTAAATGTCACTTTGCTCTCAGTGCAATTTATCACAGCTCCTGCAGTATTCAAAAAAGGTCTACCAAGAATAATAGATAGATTATCATCTTCAGGCATTTCTAATATAACAAAATCAGTAGGTATCAACTCATTAGCATAGAGATGGGAACATCCTCACATATTCCTATAGGTACAACAGTTGTTTTATCAGCCATTTGTAAAGATATTTCTGTTGGAACTAGTTTGTTCAAATTAAGCTTCTTATATAGTGAGAAAGGCATAACACTAACACCAGCTCCTAAATCACATAATGCATATTTCACATAGGCTTCTTTAATTTTGCAAGGAATAGTAGGAATACCAGGATCTCCATGTTTTTTAGGCAATTTTCCTTTAAATGAATAATCAGCAAGCATAGCAGTAATAGCATCAATAGGTATCTTTCTTTTATTAGTGACAATATCTTTCATGTATTTTGAATATGGAGGATTCTTAATAGCATCAATAAGTGGAATCTCTAATTTCATATTCTTAATCATATAATAAAATTGCCCATACCTCTCTTCATCTTTTGTTTTTGATACCTCTTGGGGATATGGAATGGGTCTTCGTACCCATGGATCCCTTTCTTTACCTTTATCTTTATCTTTATTTGGTTTCTTCTTCTTCTTGGTCTTCTCAATAGGAGGCTGAGGATCCTCCTTACCAGCAACTTCTTCATTATTATCATCATGTTGTTCAATATCCGGTGGAGATGATTCTTCTTCTTCATTATTATCATCCTCAGTTTCAGCATCAGAAATATAAATATCCTTGTCTTGCTCATTGGAGTCATCATCATGCTCATTTTCATTGGGAGATTTTCCTGCAAAAGATTTATCTTTAAGAGCAACTTGCTCTTTTCTTTTAGGATGATCATCAGGATAATCAGGATCCTGGGTGCTTGCACCTCCCCTTGTATTAACTCCACATAATTGTTTTTGTTTATTCAGATTTTCATACAATTGATTTTGTAAAGAAATCATTTGCTCAACTTGATTGTTCATCATTTCACAATGTTTAACAATTCTTTTAACTTCCCCTACACTAGCATTTAAATTTTCACGGAGGAAATTAATTTTATGATGGTTTTCCATCATAGTCATTCTAATTTTACGCTCCTCAGGATTATCATGATAAGCAAAATTGTTAACATAAGAGACATCAACAGGAGGTGTTACCTCCTCATTACCTTCCATAGGGAGTATAGAGTTCACTTGAATTGGAAAGCATGGTTCATCAGTAGGAAGTTTAATACCCATTTCAGTTAATTCCTTGAGATGAGAGGTTTTAATTCCCTTCTCTTTAATATCCTTGGAAGCTTCAGCCATTGTTTCTTGGTTCAATTCGAGTATACCTCCTTTCTTCTCTAGGAGTGTCTCATTTTTATCTATCTCCTCAATATTCCAATCAGCTTCATTCTCGAGAATAAACTCCAGTAATTCAATTGCTTCATCAACACTTTTGTCCCTAAAGATATTCCCTGCAATACTACCAAGGCAGTCTCTTGTTTCCCCCATTAGTCCATTATAGAATATATCAAGCAATTCATGAGGTTTAAAACCATGACCAGGACATTTCTTACACATTTTACCAAATCTCGCCCAAGCTTGGGGTAGACTCTCTTTCTTATCTTGTTTAAAATTGCCAATTTCAACAGTTAATGCATGTATCTTTTCAGCAGGAAAATATTTATTGAAAAACAATTGCAAGCATTCTTCCTTACTAGTAATACATGCAGCTCCTAAACGATTATACCAAACTCTAGCATCTTCACCCAAAGAAAAAGGAAACAATTTTAAGAATAAATAATGTTGACGGATTTCATCATTTCCAAATGTAGTAGATAAAGCATGCAATTCAGCAATATGATCAAGAGGAGACTCCTCATCCTTTCCACAGAATCTAGACTTCTCAACTATCTCAATTATCTCAGGATTAACATTGAATTCATAATCTTTATCTCTAATTCTAATAGCTGGGCCACACAAATTCCTAGTAGCAGCAAAACAGTTTCCAAGAGATGCATCATCATAAATAGAGAGTTTATCAAGTTTTGTATAATCAGGTGATATAAAGGCCTCAATAAATGCTTCTTCTTCTTCAGAAGAGGCCCCATATTCATACTCTCTACGAGTCTCATTTCTTTCTAGCTCAAGTTCTACATCTTCATCTACAGAAGATTCAGGAATTTCAGTTGTTTCGGGTGTTTCATTTGCCTCAGGTGTTTCAATAGTTTCAGGAATTTCAGAAGCTAGTTCTTTGTCTACATTATCAAGTGTTTGATCATTAGATGTACTAGTAGACATTTTTGACAATGGTGATTTACCAGCTATTCCTTTCTTTTTCTTAGCAACCACAGTAGAAACAATATTAGGTCAAAAATTTGGTCTACTAGGCAAATCATTACCAGAACGAGTAGTCGAAGGCATTACCTCCTTCGAAGTGTCCTTTCCCTTTCCCATTGTAGGGAACAAGAAAGTGCAGCAAGTAGACAATAACAAGTGGACTTACCAATAAAGCTAGGCTCCCCGGCAACGGCGCCAGAAAACAGTCTTGATGGCTCCCAAGTGTAGGAGATCAATCGTAGTTTTCGATGGGAAGTATTACCCAAATTTGTAGTTCGACTCTGATACAGGCATCTACAGGTTGCACGCTAGGACAACAAACCACGATGTATAATGTCTAAGGGCTGCGAGCCGCATATTATGGCCGAGTCTTCTAAATAGGCCGGTTTGTATCCAATTTGAGTCCAATTAGGTTAGAAGTCGGTCTGGGTCTGTCCAACCGACTAGGAGTTGGCCTCTTATATAAAGAGAGCCAAGCCCTAGGGTTTTGGACAGGTTGAAAATTATGTAGAACTAAATGTTCCAGATTACCACCGTCCTTAGGGGATCGGCGTGTAGGCGGCGTCTCGGACGTTCGTCAGTTATGTTTGAAAATAAAGGTGCGAGTGTTCTTGGATCTGCCGAGAGGGTTCGTTCGTGGCTAGGGGGGCTCTTGGATCTGCCTTGAGTTGTCTAGCTTGGCGTGAAATAAATGTACGAGTGTTCTTGGATCTGCCAAGAGGATTCGTGCGTTTCTCGCCTAAATCTATCCATGTTCTTCAGGTTACGTGTATCGCTCACGTGATTGGGAGGATAGTTATCATTGGTGGTTCTTGCTGTGAAAGATCGGGCAAACGTCTACATCATGTGGTATCAGAGCGCCAGGTTGATCACCGCGAGGTTTGTCTAGTCAAAAATTGACCTACAGGTTTGCAAAAACTGGTGGATTAATTTTGCTGGGAAGTACAAGATGGACGAGTTGTCGCGTTGTCGAATCTCGTACAGTTGAGGCAAAAGGCGACGAGTTTCTGCTGATTTACGCTGCCGTTCGCTCGGATCAGATTCGTTCTGGTTTCCGTGGTAGACAGCGCTACGAGCAGAATCACCGAAGCGCAGAGTCCTATTTCCACGTGGAATACTGGCCCGCAAAGGGAAGTGTGTCGGATCATAGCTTGATTGCATGGAGTTGTACGTGGAAAGTTTAGATAGAGAGCTGATTGTGGAGGACTCCTTGATTGATTGGTCTTCACGTTAGCAGGGAAAAGGAATCGGTGCAAAAAAAATAGAAGATTTTTACTTCCGCGTTAAGGGCAGCTAAGGAATAAAAAAAAATATTGGTTGGATTGGTTGGTTGTCGTATCCTATTTGGAACCATGTAGTAGCACAAAAGGAGAGCAAGAAAAGGATCGATGGAATTAAATGCCTACGTGCACACACTATCCTGCCTATGCACGGGAAGAGGCATCGGGAAAAAAAAACCGAAGGAAATATACGTGCAACTGGTTTGCTTCGTGCGTGGAGTCTTGCTAACTTTGGAGGGGAAAAAAAAGGAGTAGCGGATTTGGAAGGCACATTTAGCACTATGGAGAGTAAAAAAAAAAAGAGAAAAGAAGATAGCGACACTGGCGTTCATTTTAAAAAGGCGGTGAATTTGGTTCATTTGGATTCAAGGGGTGCAGGAATTTGTCCTGTTTGTCTTGGGTGATACACTCTGTTGACCTCCACGATTTCAGATTGCATCCGTGGGCATATTCAGCTTATTTGGATCCTTGGGGTACAGGAGTCTGTCCTGCTGTCTCAGGGCTGGTTTGCATGGTGCGTTTACAGATGCAATTTGACAGATTATGTGTCTAAATCATGTTGGTGGTGCCAAACATGGATGGCGCCCAGAACAAGTCTAGCTAGCTGAGAGGGAGGATGTGCTGTGGCATGCCAGCATGACTTGAGAATATAGAAGCGTGGCGATATGATAATTTGACGCCACAAGCGCCAGAGAAGACCTTCTGGCGTTGAGGACAACGCCTTTTGAAGAAAGGGAGGATGATACAGGCATCTACAGGTTAGCACGCTAGGACAACAAACCACGATGTATAATGTCTAAGGGCTGCGAGCCGCATATTGTGGCCGAGTCTTCTAAATAGGCCGGTTTGTATCCAATTTGAGTCCAATTAGGTTAGAAGTCGGTCTGGGTCTGTCCAACCGACTAGGAGTTGGCCTCTTATATAAAGAGAGCCAAGCCCTAGGGTTTTGGACAGGTTGAAAATTATGTAGAACTAAAAGTTCCAGATTGCCACCGTCCTTAGGGGATCGGCGTGTAGGCGGCGTCTCGGACGTTCGTCAGTTATGTTTGCAAATAAAGATGCGAGTGTTCTTGGATCTGCCGAGAGGGTTCGTTCGTGGCTAGGGGGGGCTCTTGGATCTGCCTTGAGTTGTCTAGCTTGGCGTGAAATAAATGTACGAGTGTTCTTGGATCTGCCAAGAGGATTCGTGCGTTTCTCGCCTAAATCTATCCATGTTCTTCAGGTTACGTGTATCGCTCACGTGATTGGGAGGATAGTTATCATAGGTGGTTCTTGCGGTGAAAGATCGGGCAAACGTCTATATCATGTGGTATCAGAGCTCCAGGTTGCCTCTTTGAGCAATTTCGTTTTCATTCGTTTTTAGATTGTTTTCTTCCTATCCAGAAAAAGCCACACAAAAAGAGAGATTGGAGATTTCGCCATAGACTAGATCAACACCAATTTGCTTCTTCTTTTACTGTTTTCTGTTGATTTTGTGTCCCTGTTTTTCTTTTTGTGTCTTTGAGTTTCTAGGTTTAGGTTTCTAGTTCATCTTGTTCGAGTTCTATCTTTTTTCTATTCAGATCTATACCAGAAAAAGTCACACCAAAAATATCTTGCAGTTGCAAGAACATTGGAGATTGGATCTATTGCTCTCAGGAAAAAAACCATAGCCCTTGCAAAATTTGCTTGTTGGCATTGTTCCGAAGCAAGATCTATTTCTATTCCGAGATTGGAGATTGTTCCAAGTTGGTTCGGTTGTCATATACCCTGACACGAAAAAAAAAACTTCTTCAAATTCCATACGGAATATTACTCCTAATCGGATCCGAGTTGGACTCCTGCCCGGCACAAAAACAGGAGAATTCCTGCCGTGAGAACAAGTGCTGCCGTGGGCAAATATTTGGGTTGTTTTTCTTCGTTTTCTTCCCGTGTTCTTTAGGATTTCCTTGCTGATCTTTGTGAACTATAGCCAAAGCCATTCTACATCACAAATACTAGGAACTTTCCTATAAGACTGGCATATTTTGTGCTCATCAGGCTGCTCAATCGATTTTTCCATCTTCACCCAAAGAAAAAGAAAACAATTTTAAGAATAAATAATGTTGACGGATTTCATCATTTCCAAATGTAGTAGATAAAGCATGCAATTCAACAATATGATCAAGAGGAGACTCCTCATCCTTTCCACAGAATCTAGACTTCTCAACTATCTCAATTATCTCAGGATTAACATTGAATTCATAATCTTTATCTCTAATTCTAATAGTTGGGCCACACAAATTCCTAGTAGCAGCAAAACAGTTTCCAAGAGATGCATCATCATAAATAGAGAGTTTATCAAGTTTTGTATAATCAGGTGATATAAAGGCCTCAATAAATGCTTCTTCTTCTTCAGAAGAGGCCCCATATTCATACTCTCTACGAGTCTCATTTCTTTCTAGCTCAAGTTCTACATTTTCATCTACAGAAGATTTAGGAATTTCAGTTGTTTCGGGTGTTTCATTTGCCTCAGGTGTTTCAATAGTTTCAGGAATTTCAGAAGCTAGTTCTTTGTCTACATTATCAAGTGTTTGATCATTAGATGTACTAGTAGACATTTTTGACAATGGTGATTTACCAGCTATTCCTTTCTTTTTCTTAGCAACCACAGTAGAAACAATATTAAGTCAAAAATTTGGTCTACTAGGCAAATCATTACCAGAACGAGTAGTCGAAGGCATTACCTCCTTCGAAGTGTCCTTTCCCTTTGCCATTGTAGGGAACAAGAAAGTGCAGCAAGTAGACAATAACAAGTGGACTTACCAATAAAGCTAGGCTCCCCGGCAACGGCGCCAGAAAACAGTCTTGATGGCTCCCAAGTGCAGGAGATCAATCGTAGTCTTCGATGGGAAGTATTACCCAAATTTGTAGTTCGACTCTGATACAGGCATCTACAGGTTAGCACGCTAGGACAACAAACCACGATGTATAATGTCTAAGGGCTGCGAGCCGCATATTGTGGCCGAGTCTTCTAAATAGGCCGGTTTGTATCCAATTTGAGTCCAATTAGGTTAGAAGTCGGTCTGGGTCTGTCCAACCGACTAGGAGTTGGCCTCTTATATAAAGAGAGCCAAGCCCTAGGGTTTTGGACAGGTTGAAAATTATGTAGAACTAAAAGTTCCAGATTACCACCGTCCTTAGGGGATCGGCGTGTAGGCGGCGTCTCGGACGTTCGTCAGTTATGTTTGCAAATAAAGGTGCGAGTGTTCTTGGATCTGCCGAGAGGGTTCGTTCGTGGCTAGGGGGGCTCTTGGATCTGCATTGAGTTGTCTAGCTTGGCGTGAAATAAATGTACGAGTGTTCTTGGATCTGCCAAGAGGATTCGTGCGTTTCTCGCCTAAATCTATCCATGTTCTTCAGGTTACGTGTATCGCTCACATGATTGGGAGGATAGTTATCATTGGTGGTTCTTGCTGTGAAAGATCGGGCAAACGTCTACATCATGTGGTATCAGAGCGCCAGGTTGATCACCGCGAGGTTTGTCTAGTCAAAAATTGACCTACAGGTTTGCAAAAATTGGTGGATTAATTTTGCTGGGAAGTACAAGATGGACGAGTTGTCGCGTTGTCGAATCTCGTACAGTTGAGGCAAAAGGCGACGAGTTTCTGCTGATTTACGCCGCCGTTCGCGCGGATCAGATTCGTTCTGGTTTCCGTGGTAGACACCGCTACGAGCTGAATCACCGAAGCGCAGAGTCCTATTTCCACGTGGAATGCTGGCCCGCAAAGGGAAGTGCGTCGGATCATAGCTTGATTGCGTGGAGTTGTACGTGGAAAGTTTAGATAGAGAGCTGATTGTGGAGGACTCCTTGATTGATTGGTCTTCACGTTAGCAGGGAAAAGGAATCGGTGAAAAAAAAAATAGAAGATTTTTACTTCCGCGTTAAGGGCAGCTAAGGAATAAAAAAAAATATTGGTTGGATTGGTTGGTTGTCGTATCCTATTTGGAACCATGTAGTAGCACAAAAGGAGAGCAAGAAAAGGATCGATGGAATTAAATGCCTACGTGCACACACTATCCTGCCTATGCACGGGAAGAGGCATCGGAAAAAAAACTGAAGGAAATATACGTGCAACTGGTTTGCTTCGTGCGTGGAGTCTTGCTAACTTTGGAGGGGAAAAAAAGGAGTAGCGGATTTGGAAGGCACGTTTAGCACTATGGAGAGTAAAAAAAAAGAGAAAAGAAGATAGCGACACTGGCGTTCATTTTAAAAAGGCGGTGAATTTGGTTCATTTGGATTCATGGGGTGCAGGAATTTGTCCTGTTTGTCTTGGGTGATACACTCAGTTGACCTCCACGATTTCAGATTGCATCTGTAGGCATATTCAGCTTATTTGGATCCTTGGGGTACAGGAGTCTGTCCTGCTGTCTCAGGGCTGGTTTGCATGGTGCGTTTACAGATGCAATTTGACAGATTATGTGTCTAAATCATGTTGGTGGTGCCAAACATGGATGGCGCCCAGAACAAGTCTAGATAGCTGAGAGGGAGGATGTGGTGTGGCATGCCAGCATGACTTGAGAATATAGAAGCGTGGCGATATGATAATTTGACGCCACAAGCGCCAGAGAAGACCTTCTGGCGTTGAGGACAACGCCTTTTGAAGAAAGGGAGGATGATACAGGCATCTACAGGTTAGCACGCTAGGACAACAAACCACGATGTATAATGTCTAAGGGCTGCGAGCCGCATATTGTGGCCGAGTCTTCTAAATAGGCCGGTTTGTATCCAATTTGAGTCCAATTAGGTTAGAAGTCGGTCTGGGTCTGTCCAACCGACTAGGAGTTGGCCTCTTATATAAAGAGAGCCAAGCCCTAGGGTTTTGGACAGGTTGAAAATTATGTAGAACTAAAAGTTCCAGATTACCACCGTCCTTAGGGGATCGGCGTGTAGGCGGCGTCTCGGACGTTCGTCAGTTATGTTTGCAAATAAAGATGCGAGTGTTCTTGGATCTGCCGAGAGGGTTCGTTCGTGGCTAGGGGGGCTCTTGGATCTGCCTTGAGTTGTCTAGCTTGGCGTGAAATAAATGTACGAGTGTTCTTGGATCTGCCAAGAGGATTCGTGCGTTTCTCGCCTAAATCTATCCATGTTCTTCAAGTTACGTGTATCGCTCACGTGATTGGGAGGATAGTTATCATTGGTGGTTCTTGCGGTGAAAGATCGGGAAAACGTCTATATCATGTGGTATCAGAGCTCCAGGTTGCCTCTTTGAGCAATTTCGTTTTCATTCGTTTTTAGATTGTTTTCTTCCTATCCAGAAAAAGCCACACAAAAAGTGAGATTGGAGATTTCGCCATAGACTAGATCAACACCAATTTGCTTCTTCTTTTACTGTTTTCTGTTGATTTTGTGTCCCTGTTTTTCTTTTTGTGTCTTTGAGTTTCTAGGTTTAGGTTTCTAGTTCATCTTGTTCGAGTTCTATCTTTTTTCTATTCAGATCTATACCAGAAAAAGTCACACCAAAAATATCTTGCAGTTGCAAGAACATTGGAGATTGGATCTATTGCTCTCAGGAAAAAAACCATAGCCCTTGCAAAATTTGCTTGTTGGCATTGTTCCGAAGCAAGATCTATTTCTATTCCGAGATTGGAGATTGTTCCAAGTTGGTTCGGTTGTCATATACCCTGACACGAAAAAAAAAACTTCTTCAAATTCCATACGGAATATTACTCCTAATCGGATCCGAGTTGGACTCCTGCCCGGCACAAAAACAGGAGAATTCCTGCCGTGAGAACAAGTGCTGCCGTGGGCAAATATTTGGGTTGTTTTTCTTTGTTTTCTTCCCGTGTTCTTTAGGATTTCCTTGCTGATCTTTGTGAACTATAGCCAAAGCCATTCTACATCACAAATACTAGGTACTTTCCTATAAGACTGGCATATTTTGTGCTCATCAGGCTGCTCAATCGATTTTTCCATCGTGCTGTTTTTCGGGAAAAAATTTCTCCGCGGTGCGACATATTGTGGCCATAAGAGTGAAAAAATAGAAGAGAAAAAACAGAAAAATCAAAGAGAAAAGAGGCCCCCCAAAGTACTGATCATTGCCACACGTTTGGAGCTGTTTTATGGCTGTCTGCACTACTATTTTGAGCAATCTTGTGCCTGATTTACATTGAGCTTTTGCTAGTGTCTTTCGAGTGCTTGCAACAAATTCTACCATATAGTTGCTCGCCACATTTGTCTCCGAAAGAGTGTGTGTTTCCGGGTCAATTGTTATATCACATTGGACAGTTATTTGGAGTTGCTTTTTGGTGTTGTTAGGTATCCCAACCAAGCCCCACCATATATCCTGATTATTGTCTTGTGATAACTGAGATCCCTGATATTCTCTTCTCACACTTGGTACATATAGCTGCCACTATTTGTTGGTGAAGTATTTCTCTATTCACTCTGGAGAAGTGAGATACACCATTATCTTGCTGGATTGAGTGACTTGAGAGAAACAAACACCCACCTATACTTGTTTTGTTTTCACTAACATAATGGATTCTGCTAGTACTGCTGATGTGCAGGCAAAGAAGAAACCAGAGGATTTGGTGCAATGGAATGAGTATGAGGCACTAAGAGATACCATGTACAAGAGAATAGCTACAGAAATAGACAAAAATGATGATGCATTGAGGAAAGAACTAAACACTCTAGATCTGAAGATAGAAGCTGCTGCTACTCAAGAATCTGTTGATGTGCTCCAAGAATCTGTGACAAATTTAACAAGACAGATTGCTAATTTAGCTACTCTAGTAGAACAAAGAGCTCATAATGCTGGTGCACACCTACATGATGAGAATGCTCTTGATAATGGCCGAGGCAATGCTGGCCATTGCCGTGGAGGAAATGCTTATGCTCGAAGAGTTCAAGCCCCAGAAAACAATTGGGAAGATGATGGTTTGGGAAAACCTAAATTTTCTATCCCTCCTTTCACATTTGATCATGATGATGTGGAAGAATATTTGTTATGGGAGCTGAAAATAGAGAAGCTATGGAGATTGCATGATTATACTGAGGATAGAAAAATAAAAGTTGCATCTTCTGGGTTTGATGGCTATGCTCTTTTGTGGTGGGATAATATCACCCAATTGAGAGCAGAACTAGCTGATCCAGAAATTGTTACTTGGAGAACTATGAAGCAAGTAATGAGGGACAGATTTGTCCCCAAGAATTACATAAGAACACTATATGATAAACTCCAACAGTTAAAGCAAGGCTCATTGTCAGTTGATGCTTACTATAGGGAGATGGAGCTGATTCTCCAAAGAGCTCGAGTTAGAGAGGAGCCGGAACACACTATGCAACGTTTTCTCTCAGGGTTGCAATTTAAAATAAAGAGCATTGTGAGGCATCTCCAATATAATGACATGAATGAGTTGTTACATCATGCTAGAGAAGCTGATGCACAATTGGCCGAGGAGGCTAAGCTGAGTGCTAGAAGGAGTTTTCCTCCTAGAAATTCTTCTTTTTCATCACCATCACCACAAGGGTCTCAATTTCGTGGCGCACCACCCTCCAAACCTGAGACTAGCACTTCTAATAGCAAGAAAACATCCCAACCAGCTGCAAGTGCAGGTAGTTCTACCATGTCCACAGCAAGAAATAGAGATATGAGCTGTCACACATGTGGAGGAAAAGGGCATTTCAAGAGAGATTGTCCTAATAAAAAGATCATGCTTGTTAATGAGGATAATGAGTATGAAACTGGTGATGATGTTGATCCCGATGAGGAGGATAATGATGATGTAGATGGTCCAGTTGATGCATATGCTACGCATTATCCCACTATTGTTTGCACACAAAAATCAATGGCGTTGAGTGTTACACCAAGTCTAGAAAATCAGAGATGTAATTTGTTCCAAACTAAAGCTATTGTAGGCCCTCAAATGGCTTGCAAAGTTATTATTGAGGGAGGAAGTTGCAGAAACTTAGCAAGCAAAGATTTATGTGCAAAGCTAAAGTTGAAATATATCCCACACCCTCATCCTTATTACATTCAATGGTTAAGTGATAAAGGAGAAATGAAGGTGAGCTACATGGTGAGAGTTGAATTTCAAATTGGACCATACACAGACACCATTGAGTGTGATGTGGTACCAATGTCTGTTTGTCACATGTTGCTGGGAAGACCATGGCAGTTTGACAGGAATGTTATTCACAATGGAAGGTCAAATACATACCGGTTGAATTGGCATGGGAAGGACATCATTCTGAGGCCTATGACACCACAGCAAATTGTAAATGAATCTCGTCAAAAAACAGAAGTGAATTTAGAAACTGAGAGTGAGAGAGATGATATGAGAGGAAACAAAAATACTGTGAGTGATAATAGCAAAGCCAAGCTGAGTGGTAAAAATAAAAGTGAGGGAGTGAGCCTATTATGCATGTTAGCCACCAAAGATGACTTGAGAGAGTTTAGTGAGGATCCTAGTTTAGTACCTATAGTGCTCATGCACAAGGGAGAAATTTTGGTTTCTAACGACATGACCCCTCTCTCTATTGGTGTTTCTAATGTGTTGCAGGAATTTGATGATGTGTTTCCAGAGGAGGTACCAGCAGGTTGCCACCATTGCGTGGCATAGAACACCAAATTGACTTGATACCTGGAGCCACATTACCAAACCGAGCCCCTTACAGGACTAATCCCCAGGAGACGAAGGAAATTCAGAAACAAGTACAAGAGCTCCTTGATAAAGGGTATATTCGCATCAGTCTTAGCCCTTGTGCTGTTCCTGTGATTTTGGTTCCTAAGAAAGATGGTACATGGCGCATGTGCGTAGATTGTAGAGCAATAAACAACATCACTATTCGTTATCGTCATCCTATTCCAAGATTGGAAGATATGCTAGATGAATTAAGTGGTGCTACTGTTTTTTCTAAGATTGATTTGCGTAGTGGCTATCATCAAATTAGGATGAAAGAGGGGGATGAGTGGAAAACAGCCTTTAAGACAAAATTTGGTTTATATGAATGGTTAGTGATGCCTTTTGGTTTAACCAATGCACCTAGTACTTTCATGAGACTTATGAACCATGTTTTGCGTAACTTTATTGGCAAATTTGTGGTAGTCTATTTTGATGATATTCTCATATATAGCCACAATGAAACTGAACATATTGATCATATTAGACAAGTCTTGCATGTGCTAAGAGAAAACAAATTATTTGGTAATCTTGAGAAGTGCACTTTTTGCAAAGATAAGGTCATATTTCTGGGATATGTTGTTTCTAAACATGGGTTTGAGGTAGATGATTCGAAAATAGAAGCTATAAGAAATTGGCCTACCCCCATGAATGTGAGTCAAGTGCGTAGTTTTAATGGTCTTGCTGGTTTTTATAGAAGATTTGTTAGAGATTTTAGTACCATTGCTGCACCTCTGAATGATTTAACTAAGAAAGGAATTGATTTCGAATGGGGTGTTGCTCAAGATATGGCATTTGATGAGCTGAAAAATAAATTGATTTCTGCACCATTGTTGATGCTTCCAAATTTCAATAAACAATTTGAGATTGAATGTGATGCCAGCGGCATTGGAATTGGAGGAGTACTTATGCAAGAAAAGAAACCTATTGCTTATTTTTCTGAGAAATTGCATGGTGCACAATTGAATTATTCTGTCTATGATAAAGAGTTGTATGCGCTTGTTAGAGTTCTTGAGGTTTGGAAACATTATTTGTGGCCAAAAGAATTTATCATACATTCTGATCATGAGGCATTGAAGTTTCTGAAGAGCCAATCTAATCTTAATAAGAGACATGCTAAATGGGTAGAGTTCATTGAGTCTTTCCCATATATTATCAAGTATAAGAAAGGATTGGACAATGTGGTTGCTGATGCACTATCTAGAAAGAACATGCTTCTTACCAAACTAGATGTGCAAGTTCCTGGTTTAGAGAGTCTACGTGAATTATATGCAAATGATACTGAGTTTTCTATGCCTTTTGCTAAATGTACTAGTGTAAAAGCATGGGATAAATATCATATTCATGATGGCTTTCTGTTTAGAGCTAACAAATTATGTGTTCCCGAGTGTTCTTTGCGTTTGCTGTTGTTGCAGGAATCTCATAGTGGAGGATTGATGGGACACTTTGGACGGGAGAAAACATTACTCATGTTAGCTGATAACTTCTATTGGGCACATATGAGGCGAGATGTGATAAGGGGTGGCCCAATCTTCTCAGTGAACTCACAGATAACTTCTGAATTGATAACTAGTGCGCCACTAAGAACTCTCCGGCTGATCCCTGATGCCAATGCAAAAGATAGCAACCCAATGGATATTCTTAACTCCACACTCTTGCACAAGTAATCCACCGACTACAAGTGGTACTGTACCGTCTTATTCCCAGTGGAACAGCAGGTATCACGTAAAGTTTGCAGATGAACTTCCAGTATGAAAGGCTAACAAGCAGTTTCAACTAGAGGTTATGGGGTTTGTTTGATTCAATCGTAGTCTACCTGATCCACTCGCAGGTGGCCAACATATATAGGTGGAGGGGGTGCGGCCACAAGGCATCTTTGCGCAAGCAATCCCCTCCCTACTAGGACTAGGACTCCTACTAGGACTAGGACTTCACAAATATGGATACAAACCGATTCCCACACAAGGAATTCGGCCACTTTGGTTATGGAAACCAAACCTAACTATTATGGCGCATTGATCTTCTATTGTGGGCGCCCTCCTCTTGATTGTTTCATCCATGAGTGCATTTCACCTTGTGGAGGCACTCATCCCCATGTCTTGGATAAATAACAATTGTTTTATTGGAATAACAATTGTTATGAATTGTTTTCACCATCTTGTTTGATTGTTTTCAACAATGTGATCTTGTTTTCACCATGATCTTGTTGTCTTGTATCAACTCATCACTCATGCTTGTGAGAACATAATCCTTAGGTCCATCCTTATCAAGATGCCTATAGATGATATGGGGTGGCCCGATCTTCTCAAAGAGCACCACAAATTGATATGATAACTAGTGGTTCACTGAGATCTCTCCTGGATTGATACTTGATTGCCAATGCAACAGCTTTCAATCCCTGTGGATATTCTCAACTACACACTCTTGCACAATGTAATCAACCGACTACAAGTGGTCCTGTACCTTCTAATTCCCAATGGAATAGATGATAACACGCAGAATTTGCAACGGATCTTTACTTCAAGATGAAAGCTTAAACAAGCAATACAATCTGAGGTGTAAGGGAAATTGTCTAAAACTTAATCTAACCTATTTGGGGCGCAAGGGCCGGCTATTTATGAGGGGTTGGGGTGCGGCCAAAGAGGTGGGGCGCACCCCCCCTAGTTGTGTTCGGGTGGGACTCTATCCCCCCTTTTATTACAATCCGAAATTTAAAAGAAGAGTCCTATGAAATAAGGACTCGCAGGTCCACTTCTCATAAACTACCAGGACTCTTTCTATGGCGCATCCACAAGGTGTGGGGCGCCCCCTTGATGTTTTCCATCCATTTCTCCCTTGTTTTCCAGCAGCTCCAACTTGTTTCCCATCTTGTGGCTTCTGTTTTCCAGCTGCTCCTTCTTGTTTTCCAGCATGTACTTCTTGTTTTCCAGCTTGTTCTTGTTGTTTTCCAGCTCCTCTTGATGCTCCTCTCCATTCATGTTTGTGTTATCAACAACCCTGATCATACATAAATGCATAGACTTAGGCAGTATAAGATTCTCATGATCACAAACATCAAATTCTATTAAGAGTGAGTTCACCTGTTGTTCTAATAACTTGGTTCTTGATCTTGTCATAGGTCCAAGTCTCACTCCATTAGTATTATCTTGAGCAGCAACATTATCATGTGTGTTTGTTGGTGAAGAGCTAGGGATGTCCTCATCATCCTCCCCCTCTTGAAAAGGCGTCGACCTCGACGCATCAAGGTCATCTCCGTAATATGGTGTCAAATCAGCAACATTGAAGGAATTGCTAACACCAAACTCCTGAGCTGGAAGATCTATCATGTATGCATTATCATTGATTCGACCAAGAACTTTGTATGGACCTGCTCCTCGTGGCATCAACTTGGACTTGCGTAATTTTGGGAATCCATCCTTGCGGAAATGCACCCAAACCATATCACCAGCCCGAAATATCATCTCCTTCCTTTTCTTGTTCATGCGTTCAGCCACATGTTGTCCCTTTTTCTCTATAGCCATCTTGGTCTTCTCATGTATCTTCTTTACAAAATCAGCACGCTTCAAAGCCTCCATGTTAACTCTCTCATATATGGGAAGCGGCAACATATCTAGTGGAGTAATGGGTTTGAAACCATACACCACCTCAAACGGGCATAGCTGAGTAGTGGAGTGTACAGCCCTGTTATAAGCAAACTCAACATGAGGCAAACACTCCTCCCACTCCCGCAGGTTCTTCTTGATCATGGTGCGCAATAATTGTGGTAATGTGCGATTCACCACCTCTGTTTGTCCATCAGTTTGGGGGTGACATGTAGTTGAAAACAGCAACTTTGTCCCCAGCTTCCCCCAAAGTGTCTTCCAAAAATAGCTCATGAACTTCACGTCTCGATCAGAAACAATAGTCTTGGGTACTCCATGTAATCTCACTATGTCCCTGAAAAACAGATTAGCAATATGCGACGCATCGTCGCTTTTGTGGCATGCAATAAAGTGTGACATCTTGGAAAATCTATCCACTACCACAAATATTGAATCGTGTCCCCTCTTGGTTCTTGGTAATCCTAGCACAAAATCCATACTAATATCCTCCCATGGTGTAGTAGGTGCAGGAAGAGGGGTATACAACCCATGAGGTTTTAATTTTGACTTTGCTTTGTTGCAAGTGATGCAACGCTGCACAAATATATAGACATCTCGCCTCATATGTGCCCAATAGAAGTTATCAGCTAACATGAGTAATGTTTTCTCCCGTCCAAAGTGTCCCATCAATCCTCCACTATGATATTCCTGCAACAACAGCAAACGCAAAGAACACTCGGGAACACATAATTTGTTAGCTCTAAACAGAAAGCCGTCATGAATATGATATTTATCCCATGCTTTTACACTAGTACATTTAGCAAAAGGCATAGAAAACTCAGTATCATTTGCATATAATTCACGTAGACTCTCTAAACCAGGAACTTGCACATCGTTTGGTAAGAAGCATGTTCTTTCTAGATAGTGCATCAGCAACCACATTGTCCAATCCTTTCTTATACTTGATAATATATGTTAAAGACTCGATGAACTCTACCCATTTAGCATGTCTCTTATTAAGATTAGATTGGCTCTTCAGAAACTTCAATGCCTCATGATCAGAATGTATGATAAATTCTTTTGGCCACAAATAATGTTTCCAAACCTCAAGAACTCTAACAAGCGCATACAACTCTTTATCATAGACAGAATAATTCAATTGTGCACCATGCAATTTCTCAGAAAAATAAGCAATAGGTTTCTTTTCTTGCATAAGTACTCCTCCAATTCCAATGCCACTGGCATCACATTCAATCTCAAATTGTTTATTGAAATTTGGAAGCGTCAACAATGGTGCAGAAATCAATTTATTTTTCAGCTCATCAAATGCCATATCTTGAGCAACACCCCATTCGAAATCAACTCCTTTCTTAGTCAAATCATTCAAAGGTGCAGCAATGGTACTAAAATCTCTAACAAATCTTCTATAAAAACCAGCAAGACCATTAAAACTACGCACTTGACTCACATTCATGGGGGTAGGCCAATTTCTTATAGCTTCTATTTTTGAATCATCTACCTCAATCCCATGTTTAGAAACAACATATCCCAGAAATATGACCTTATCTTTGCAAAAAGTGCACTTCTCAAGATTACCAAATAATTTGTTTTCTCTTAGCACATGCAAGACTTGTCTAATATGATCAATATGTTCACTTTCATTGTGGCTATATATGAGAATATCATCAAAATAGACTACCAAAAATTTGCCAATAAAGTTACGCAAAACCTGGTTCATAAGTCTCATGAAAGTACTAGGTGCATTGGTTAAACCAAAAGGCATCACTAACCATTCATATAAACCAAATTTTGTCTTAAAGGCTGTTTTCCACTCATCCCCCTCTTTCATCCTAATTTGATGATAACCACTACGCAAATCAATCTTAGAAAAAACAGTAGCACCACTTAATTCATCTAGCATATCTTCCAATCTTGGAATAGGATGACGATAACGAATAGTGATGTTGTTTATTGCTCTACAATCTACGCACATGCGCCATGTACCATCTTTCTTAGGAACCAAAATCACAGGAACAGCACAAGGGCTAAGACTGATGCGAATATACCCTTTATCAAGGAGCTCTTGTACTTGTTTCTGAATTTCCTTCGTCTCCTGGGGATTAGTCCTGTAAGGGGCTCGGTTTGGTAATGTGGCTCCAGGTATCAAGTCAATTTGGTGTTCTATGCCACGCAATGGTGGCAACCCTGCTGGTACCTCCTCTGGAAACACATCATCAAATTCCTGCAACACATTAGAAACACCAATAGAGAGAGGGGTCATGTCGTTAGAAGCCAAAATTTCTCCCTTGTGCATGAGCACTATAGGTACTAAACTAGGATCCTCACTAAACTCTCTCAAGTCATCTTTGGTGGCTAACATGCATAATAGGATCACTCCCTCACTTTTAGTTTTACCACTCAGCTTGGCTTTGCTATTATCACTCACAGTATTTTTGTTTCCTCTCATCTCATCTCTCTCACTCTCAGTTTCTAAATTCACTTCTGTTTTTTGACGAGATTCATTTACAATTTGCTGTGGTGTCATAGGCCTCAGAATGATGTCCTTCCCATGCCAATTCAACTGGTATGTATTTGACCTTCCATTGTGAATAGCATTCCTGTCAAACTGCCATGGTCTTCCCAGCAACATGTGACAAACAGACATTGGTACCACATCACACTCAATGGTGTCTGTGTATGGTCCAATTTGAAATTCAACTCTCACCATGTAGCTCACCTTCATTTCTCCTTTATCACTTAACCATTGAATGTAATAAGGATGAGGGTGTGGGATATATTTCAACTTTAGCTTTGCACATAAATCTTTGCTTGCTAAGTTTCTGCAACTTCCTCCATCAATAATAACTTTGCAAGCCATTTGAGGGCCTACAATAGCTTTAGTTTGGAACAAATTACATCTCTGATTTTCTGGACTTGGTGTAACACTCAACGCCATTGATTTTTGTGTGCAAACAATAGTGGGATAATGCGTAGCATATGCATCAACTGGACCATCTACATCATCATTATCCTCCTCATCGGGATCAGCATCATCACCAGTTTCATACTCATTATCCTCATTAACAAGCATGACCTTTTTATTAGGACAATCTCTCTTGAAATGCCCTTTTCCTCCACATGTGTGACAGCTCATATCTCTATTTCTTGCTGTGGACATGGTAGAACTACCTGCACTTGCAGCTGGTTGGGATGTTTTCTTGCTATTATAAGTGCTAGTCTCAGGTTTGGAGGGTGGTGCACCACGAAATTGAGACCCTTGTGGTGATGGTGATGAAAAAGAAGAATTTCTAGGAGGAAAACTCCTTCTAGCACTCAGCTTAGCCTCCTCGGCCAATTGTGCTTCAGCTTCTCTAGCATGATGTAACAACTCATTCATGTCATTATATTGGAGATGCCTCACAATGCTCTTTATTTTAAATTGCAACCCTGAGAGAAAACGTTGCATAGTGTGTTCCGGCTCTTCTCTAACTCGAGCTCTTTGGAGAATCAGCTCCATCTCCCTATAGTAAGCATCAACTGACAATGAGCCTTGCTTTAACTGTTGGAGTTTATCATATAGTGTTCTTATGTAATTCTTGGGGACAAATATGTCCCTCATTACTTGCTTCATAGTTCTCCAAGTAACAATTTCTGGATCACCTAGTTCTGCTCTCAATTGGGTGATATTATCCCACCACAAAAGAGCATAGCCATCAAACCCAGAAGATGCAAGTTCTATTTTTCTATCCTCAGTATAATCATGCAATCTCCATAGCTTCTCTATTTTCAGCTCCCATAACAAATATTCTTCCACATCATCATGATCAAATGTGAAAGGAGGGATAGAAAATTTAGGTTTTCCCAAACCATCATCTTCCCTATTGTTTTCTGGGGCTTGAACTCTTCGAGCATAAGCATTTCCTCCACGGCAATGGCCAGCATTGCCTCGGCCATTATCAAGAGCATTCTCATCATGTAGGTGTGCACCAGCATTATGAGCTCTTTGTTCTACTAGAGTAGCTAAATTAGCAATCTGTCTTGTTAAATTTGTCACAGATTCTTGGAGCACATCAACAGATTCTTGAGTAGCAGCAGCTTCTATCTTCAGATCTAGAGTGTTTAGTTCTTTCCTCAATGCATCATCATTTTTGTCTATTTCTGTAGCTATTCTCTTGTACATGGTATCTCTTAGTGCCTCATACTCATTCCATTGCACCAAATCCTCTGGTTTCTTCTTTGCCTGCACATCAGCAGTACTAGCAGAATCCATTATGTTAGTGAAAACAAAACAAGTATAGGTGGGTGTTTGTTTCTCTCAAGTCACTCAATCCAGCAAGATAATGGTGTATCTCACTTCTCCAGAGTGAATAGAGAAATACTTCACCAACAAATAGTGGCAGCTATATGTACCAAGTGTGAGAAGAGAATATCAGGGATCTCAGTTATCACAAGACAATAATCAGGATATATGGTGGGGCTTGGTTGGGATACCTAACAACACCAAAAAGCAACTCCAAATAACTGTCCAATGTGATATAACAATTGACCCGGAAACACACACTCTTTCGGAGACAAATGTGGCGAGCAACTATATGGTAGAATTTGTTGCAAGCACTCGAAAGACACTAGCAAAATCTCAATGTAAATCAGGCACAAGATTGCTCAAAATAGTAGTGCAGACAGCCGTAAAACAGCTCCAAACGTGTGGCAATGATCAGTACTTTGGGGGGGGGGCCTCTTTTCTCTTTGATTTTTCTGTTTTTTCTCTTCTATTTTTTCACTCTTATGGCCCAATTTGTCCAATCTCTTCGGACTGTATGGACAAAAAAAAATCTTTTTCTCTTTTGAACACAATTGTCGCCACCGCGCGGAGAAATTTTTTTCCCGAAAAACAGCACGATGGAAAAATCGATTGAGCAGCCTGATGAGCACAAAATATGCCAGTCTTATAGGAAAGTTCCTAGTATTTGTGATGTAAATGGCTTTGGCTATAGTTCACAAAGATCAGCAAGGAAATCCTAAGAAACACGGGAAGAAAACGAAGAAAAACAACCCAAATATTTGCCCACGGCAGCACTTGTTCTCACGCAGGAATTCTCCTGTTTTTGTGCCGGGCAGGAGTCCAACTCGGATCCGATTAGGAGTAATATTCCGTATGGAATTGAAGAAGTTTTTTTTCGTGTCAGGGTATATGAAAACCGAACCAACTTGGAACAATCGCCAATCTCGGAATAGAAATAGATCTTGCTTCGGAACAATGCCAACAAGCAAATTTTGCAAGGGCTATGGTTGTTTTCCTGAGAGCAATAGATCCAATCTCCAATGTTCTTGCAACTGCAAGATATTTTTTGGTGTGACTTTTTCTGGTATAGATCTGAATAGAAAAAAGATAGAACTCGAACAAGATGAACTAGAAACCTAAACCTAGAAACTCAAAGACACAAAAAGAAAAACAGGGACACAAAATCAACAGAAAACAGTAAAAGAAGAAGCAAATTGGTGTTGATCTAGTCTATGGCGAAATCTCCAATCTCTCTTTTTGTGTGGCTTTTTCTGGATAGGAAGAAAACAATCTAACAACGAATGAAAACGAAATTGCTCAAAGAGGCAACCTGGAGCTCTGATACCAAGATGATATGGGGTGGCCCGATCTTCTCAAAGAGCAACACAAATTGATATGATAACTAGTGGTTCACTGAGATCTCTCCTGGATTGATACCTGATTGCCAATGCAACAGCTTTCAATCCCTGTGGATATTCTCAACTACACACTCTTGCACAATGTAATCAACCGACTACAAGTGGTCATGTACCTTCTATTTCCCAATGGAATAGATGATAACACTCAGAATTTGCAACGGATCTTTACTTCAAGATGAAAGCTTAAACAAGCAATACAATCTGAGGTGTAAGGGAAATTGTCTAAAACTTAATCTAACCTATTTGGGGCGCAAGGGCCGGCTATTTATGAGGGGTTGGGGTGCGGCCAAAAAGGTGGGGCGCACCCCCCTAGTTGTGTTCGGGTGGGACTCTATCCCCCCTTTTATTACAATCCGAAATTTAAAAGAAGAGTCCTATGAAATAAGGACTCGCAGGTCCACTTCTCCTAAACTACCAGGACTCTTTCTATGGCGCATCCACAAGGTGTGGGGCGCCCCCTTGATGTTTTCCATCCATTTCTCCCTTGTTTTCCAGCAGCTCCAACTTGTTTCCCATCTTGTGGCTTCTGTTTTCCAGCTGCTCCTTCTTGTTTTCCAGCATGTACTTCTTGTTTTCCAGCTTGTTCTTGTTGTTTTCCAGCTCCTCTTGATGCTCCTCTCCATTCATGTTTGTGTTATCAACAACCCTGATCATACATAAATGCATAGACTTAGGCAGTATAAAATTCTCATGATCACAAACATCAAATTCTATTAAGAGTGAGTTCAGCTGTTGTTCTAATAACTTGGTTCTTGATCTTGTCATAGGTCCAAGTCTCACTCTATTAGTATTATCTTGAGCAGCAACATTATCATGTGTGTTTGTTGGTGAAGAGCTAGGGATGTCCTCATCATCACTGCAAGCATCAACACTAGGAAAACCCATTGAATAATTTGTTAGTGAAACAAAATAACAATAGGTTGTGGTGTTCTCTCACAACTCACTCAAAACCAAGCAAAGATGGCTTCACTTAATGTTCCAAGAGAGAAAAGGATCAACTTACCACAAGTATCAATGAGAAGTGTACCAAGTGTGAGAAGAGAATAACCAGGATATGAAGTGTCACAATGCAATACAGGGTATTTGGTGGGGCTTGGTTGGGAATCCTAACAACACCAAAATAACAACTCCAATGCACTGTCTAATGTGATAAAAACACTAAAGGAACACACTCACACTGGGAGACAAATGTGGCTTAGCAATTATATGGAAGAGATATTGCAAGCACTGGAAAGAGACTAGCAAATACTCTATGAAAACAGGCACAAGATTGCTCAAATATGTCCAACAAAAATATCCAAGATATGATAAGCTTCCACTAGTGATAGTATGTCTCGGCCTCTTTTTGCTTTTTTTCTATTTTTTTTAAAACTTTTTCAATGGCCTTTGAATCAACTAGGAGCAGAAAATATGGACAAGAATTGATCAAATTGAGCAGCGTGTAGAGCAATAAAACAGCTAGTCTTTCGGTTTTGGGACCTAAAATTTGCTGTAGAATGGCTGTGGCTAAGGCTTATCAAAAAGATCGGACTGAAAATTATGTCGTATGATAGCGAAAGCGGGGCAAAACAGCAGTGCGCGTGGTATTTTTAGGCCACCAAACGAATCAATTTGGAGGCGTACGGCCCAGAGACTTTGGCGCGTAGCCTGGTAGGACACGTTTGTCAGTTGTGGAATTGGAAACGACGCGGTCTTTTTTTTGTTATGTAGCGGACACGTTTTTCAGCTGTGGATTGGCGCGCGTATCGGACGGTTTGGCAGTTGGATTCCGACACGGAAACAGGGCCTTCACGCCGCCCAGGGAATATGTGCGCGCGCGATTGTGCTTTTTGGGACCAGCGACTCGAAGAAACGCGTGGAGGCGCCTCGGGCTCCGACTCGGTATGGGATAGGCGTGTTTGGCTTTTGCGCGTTTGGCAGGTAGCAGCGGCAGAGATTGTCGGCGGGCGCAAACGAAAACTAGCACGCGTTTGGTCGTCTGTCGGTTCAGGTGGGACCGAATCTTGTGGATTTCCGTGTGTGGCGCAGCAACGAAGCGATGGCGCGTGGACTTTCGTGATGCACGCGCGGATAGGACAAGGGCTGCGCTCGGCGCAACCACGAAAACAGAAGCGCGTGGTCGGCGCGTAGCGCTCGGTTTCCGACACCGGATAGAATCACGTGTGTGTGACCGTGCCTTTATGGCGTAGTTAACCGAGGCGGGCTGAAAAAAGAAAACGGCGCGCGGCGGATATGGTAAGGACAAAACGGCGCATGGGCGGTGGTAGAGATCGAAAGACACCTTTGTTTTTGTGTGGAGATTTTTGGTATAGATAGAAACAAAAGTTGAACACGAAGAATCCTAAAAAGATGAAAAAGAAAAACAGGAATGCAAATCAACAAAAAACAGCAATTAGAGTAGCAATTTGGTGTTGATCTAGTCTCTGGCACAAACTAAACCTAATATTTTTGTATGGATTTTTCTGGATAGGAAATAAAAAACAACTAGACTAGGGATAAATTTGCTCACCGAGGCAACCTGAGGCTCTGATACCAAGATGATATAGACGTTTGCCCGATCTTTCACCGCAAGAACCACCAATGATAACTATCCTCCCAATCACGTGAGCGATACACGTATCCTGAAGAACATGGATAGATTTAGGCGAGAAACGCACGAATCCTCTTGGCAGATCCAAGAACACTCATACATTTATTTCACGCCAAGCTAGACAACTCAAGGCAGATCCAAGAGCCCCCCCTAGCCACGAACGAACCCTCTCGGCAGATCCAAGAACACTCGCAACTTTATTTGCAAACATAACTGACGAACGTCCGAGACGCCGCCTACACGCCGATCCCCTAAGGACGGTGGTAATCTGGAACTTTTAGTTCTACATAATTTTCAACCTGTCCAAAACCCTAGGGCTTGGCTCTCTTTATATAAGAGGCCAACTCCTAGTCGGTTGGACAGACCCAGACCGACTTCTAACCTAATTGGACTCAAATTGGATACAAACCGGCCTATTTAGAAGACTCGACCACAATATGCGGCTCGCAGCCCTTAGACATTATACATCGTGGTTTGTTGTCCTAGCGTGCTAACCTGTAGATGCTTGTATCAGACTCAGTGGGAACACAAGAATACCGGGGAGACTTTAGCAATTGGGACGTCACTCCCAACCACACCTGTGTATCAACAAACTTGCAGCGAGAGTGGTGAGTGTAATAATGCAGTGAAAGTAAACAAACAGAAAGTAAATGGAGAGCAAGTGTTTTCCCAATTTTCATCGGAAAAGAGTGAAAGTAAACCAGAGACTAAAACGCAGGCATGAGGTGACAGCGGGGTGTTACACGGATAAGATTGATCATGTAATAATGTTTTGCTAGCAGCGGGGCCTTTCTCTATCTCAGTTTTATGTAGGTGTGTGTTCCGTAAATTATTGTGCGTACTAACCAAGAGAATTTGCACAAAGCCTATTGTCCTACCTGCCCATTTCATCGGGGCAAATTTGGAACTACAGGTAATTAAGGTCTACCCTTTCGAATAGCCCGGACCAACGCATTAACACTCCATGAACACACATAATCCTCAAACTAGAACATATCCCCCTTGTTTTCCCTAGCTGTCACTTTAGGGTTCGCAGGTTCAACATAATAACAGGTAATACACATTGCAGATAGATATCAAACTCAAATATATGATGTAGCAATGTAAGTTCAGTACTGAAATCATGCCACTTGGGCCCTAGTAACAAGCATTAAGCCTAGCAATAGTGCATCAACATAAGACATAAGAATTCTCAAGACAAACCCCTAGATCCCGCATACCGGGTAGCAATTAGATGATCAATCTCATCCCAAACCCCTCACACCTCACATGCCTACAGCAACTACTCACACATGGAGGGGGTGATGGAGCTCATGGTCGATGGAGATGATGGTGGTGATGATGATGGTGACGAAGCCCCTCGAATTCCACCTCCGGGGGTGAAATCCCGGATCAATCTGACTTCGAATCGAAGATCGTGGTGGCGGCGGCGCTCCGTTTCGCGAACAGCCCTCTCCTTCGAAACCCGTCAGTTTCTCGTATATATGGAGTGGTACATCGAAGACCTAGCCGGAGTGGGCCATCTGGGCCCAAAAGGGGTGACCCCACGCGGCCAAGGAATCTGGCCGCGTGTGGGGACCCCTTTTGGCCCTCGGGTGGCCCCCCGGTCCCATCTGGTGCTCATTCCGCTTCTTTTCCATAAAAAGTTACGTGGTTTTTGTCCCCTGTGAAAAGTCCTGCGAAAATAGACGGAAAGAAGACTTTTGCTTAAAACAGCGTCAGATTCTGCAGATTTATTCAATTATGGGGGGACTCCGGAGAGAAATACGATGCAAAGTGCTTGGAAAAGTAGATGCATTTTGGGTGCATCATGCCCGCACTAAATATCATAGTAGTCATCATGTTATATTGTGCACTACGGTGTAACCTCTATTTGTCAATTTCCTAGCTGTAATTTGTTCACCCAGCATGCTATTTTTTATGGAGAGACACCACTAGTGAACCTATGACCCCCGGTCCATTTTCTTACACTGTTAAACAAACCTCTGCAATTTCCTACTTTCTTTATTTACTGCAAGCATACACCATTTTCTACACTATACATCTAATCTTTGTTTTCAGCAAGACCGATGAGATTGACAACGTCACTGTACCGTTGGGACAAAGTATTTTGGTTGTGTTGTGTGCAGGTTCCACGTTGTTGCTGACACCGGGGAAGCGCCATCACCACCGTCAGTGGCATCAACCTTCCGAAGGTCCTCTTTCTCCTACTGGATTGATACCCTTGGTTCTTAACTAAGTGGAAAACTCCTACCGCTGTGCTCATCACACACTCCTCTTGGGGTATCCCAACGAGTGCAAGATCTGCACCATCAACAATCAGGAGCTCATCATGGAGCTCGGAGGAATTACATGATAGGAGAAAGTGGTCATTTCTCCTTCATGGAGAAACTTGAAGCAATTTTTATCACAACGGAATTTCCTCGGATTTTCTGCTATGGTGAGAATAATGGAGATGGAGGATCCTCACTGGAGATGCACCAAGAAATCCCGAAGAACAAAGGCTATACCGGATCACACAAATTTATAAATTGCTTGTGATGTTTATCCTTTATCGATTGCACCTTGATTGCACAGTAGTCGTTTATTAGGGTGATTCCTCACTTAAAAATATGAAGGTAGTTCGTTGTCTCCCAATTTTAGCACTGTCAAACCGGCATGATACACGTTTATCACTTGGATACAAGGTTTAACATGCGTCTTCTTGCCCGGAGGCGGGTTATAGTTTGCTCACTTGGTTACAAGGTGCTTTCTATATGGCAGAGTCAGTTGGCTGTCTTGTCGTTCAGGCATCAAAGTCATGAGCTCGGAACACACACCTCAGAAGATGAGAAAGAATCACATGTGTAATTGGCATGGTGGACTACTCTCATGAAGGGAATATGCCCAAGAGGCAATAATAAAGTGGTTATTATCTTATTCCTTGTTTATGATGAATGTTTATTTCTCATGTTAGAATTGTATTAACCGGAAACGTTGATACATGTGTGTTTAATAAACAGACAATGGTTCCTAGTAAAGCCTCTCTTTTAACTAGTTCGTTGATTAATAGATGATCAAGGTTTCATGATCATGAACATTGGATATTATTAATAACAGGGTCATGTCATTAGAAGAATGATGTGATGAACATAAACCCAAACTAAGTATAACAATACGATCAAGTCATTTAGTTTATCTTGTTATGTCTTACATACGAAGCAACCTCATTCCTTAGACCATGAGATCATGTTAATCACTAATACCGGAAGGGTGCTTTGATCTCATCAAACGTCACGCCATAACAGAGTAACTATAAAGGTGCCGTTGGGTATTCGGAAAGTGCTAGTTGAGGCTCATGGATCAAGAGTGGGATTTGTCCATTCAAATGACGGAGAGATATACTGTGGGCCCTCTCGGTGATATCACATCGACACCGCTTGCAAGCACGTGACTAGGTTACAAGGATGTCGTATCATGGAACGAGTAAAACAGTTGTTGTCGGTAACGAGATCGAACTAGGTATGGTTGATACCAATGATCGGATTTCGGACAGGTAAAATATCGCGAGACAAAGGGAATAGTTACGATGTTGATGGTTCACACGATCACGAGAGTCATCGTTGAACATATAGGAGTCATCACGGATCTCCAGATCCCGCTATTGATTATTGATCGGAGAGGTGTCTCGATCATGTATATGTTATTCGCGAACCGGGACACACTTAAGGTTCTATGACGCATTTGAGAGGATACGGAATATCGGAGAAAAGTTTGGACAACACCGAAATTGTTTTGGGTAATTTTGAAATAGTTCAAGGGGATTCTTATCAAATGGTTGTTAATAGATTTAACAACTAACTCAAGGGGTTATATGTTAATGTTTTTTAATGGAATTAACAAATATTAAAATAAAGAAATAAAATTGTTTTATTTATTTATTAAAGAAAACCCTTGGGATTTTGAGTGGGAATTAATGGAAGAATGAGTGGGTTGAGTGGAGACTCCACTCACATGATGAGGGAGAGGTGGAGACACCCGCAAATTCGTGGCTGCCATCCCCCTCCTATATAAGGAGGGGTGGAAGCTCCCTCTCCCACACACACACACTTGTGTCATCTCTTCTTCCCTCCTCCCGCTGCTCCACCACTTGTTCATACGCTTAGCGAAGCCCTGGACGAAGTTTTTTCCACCACACCACGCCGTCGTGCTGCTGGAATTCCGAGGGATCATCTACTTCCACTGCCTCGCCGGATCGAGGGAACGGAGGTCGTCATCAAGCCGTACGTGTGACCGATCACGGAGGCACCGCCAGATTGCGGTGCACATCTTCTCTCTCTCGGGATCGGTGTGAGTACGACTACGCCAACAACGAGATTCGATCTCATAACGCTTAGAGTCTTAGCGGGTATGTTTCTTAAGACTCTCTTTCTCCCCGTTGAACTTCATCTCCTTGAGTATCAGAGCCGGATCTATGCGTAGATGTTTTGTACGGGTAGAACACATAGGTGTATGTGGGTGTTGATGATCATGTTAGTACCTCCTTGAGTATTTTATGATCTTAGTGGCATTGTAGGATGAAGATGTCCTAGACAAACTTTATGTGTACTTTATACGCGAGACCTGTCTCACTTGTGGCTGAGGGGGTGTCCGTTTCTCCTACTATAGTTAAGATCTAATCTACGAAGGGTTGTTAAAAATATGTTTATCAATGTTGTGGTTGATGTTCGTAGGTATGAACGGTTCTATCCTCGAAAGCCTTAAGCCACGTAAAATATGCAAAAATAAATTAGAGACGTCTAACTAGTTTTTGTAGGGAATGTGATGTGATATGGTTAATGTTACAAATCTGATTATGAGATAATATCTTTTGTAAATTATTGATATACCGGCAGGAGCCATATGGTTGTCTTATTATTTATGGTCATTGTGTTATATATCATATCCATGTGATATGTTGTAATGGACAAACAAGATGGAGGTGCCATGGACCTTGGTGCCACGTCGGTGGAATGATAGAGATCATACCATGATGCACAAGATGGAGATCAAGTGCAAGAAGGACCATATCATATCACATTATCCATGCATGTGATGTTAATCCTTTTATGCATCTTATTTTGCTTAGATCGCGACGGTAGCATTGTAAGATGATCCCTCTCATTTAATATCAAGATAATAATGTGTTCTTCCTTAGTATGCACCGTTAAGAAAGTTCGTCGTTTCGAGACACCACGTGATGATCGGGTGTGATAGACTCAACATTCACATACAACGGGTGCTGAGTGCTGACGAGCCTAGCATGTACAGACATGGCCTCGGAACACACGCAATTCTACAGTCCTACTTGGCGAGGCTAGCATGTACATACATGACCTCGGAACACGTAACCGAAAGGTAAAGCATGAGTCATATGGATGATATGATGAACATGTCGATGTTCGCCTTCTCAGCTGCATCATCTCACGTGATGATCGGTTTTGGTGTAGCGAATTTGGTTTGTGTAATCACTAAATCGACTGGAGGGATGTCGTTTTTGAGTGGGAATTCACGTAGTAATTTTGAATTAACTTGAACTTATTTTATCATGAACAACCAATCAAAGTGAATTTTCACAAATTGTAGTATTCATTGGCATCTACAAACTACCTTACACTTAGACTGTTAATTGAGATATAACTGTTATGATCTGGTAAAACCATTTAGATTGGTACCGTATTAGTGCAATTTAAGATTGAGTCCTATTGTAGATTTTTGGTATTTCCTACCTAGCTCCATATGGTTAATGATTGATTGATCTAGAGAGCAAATAATTCCTACTTAGAATCCAGTGCCATGCTTGCTTCCATAATACTTTATCTTCAAAAGAATGTTTTGTTGATCAAGGTATTTTAGGAACTAAAAAGAATTGTTTTCAGAAACAATCAAGTGAAGATATATTGATATCTAGAAGCTTATTTGTGGCAACATGACTGAGTATAATTTAGCGTGACAATGGGTGGTTATATTATTTGAATATATGTAATGATTGAAGATGCTTGGTGTTTGAATCTTCTAAGAAGTTGGGCGCTGAAATTTATCCTCTAAATTCCTTCCTTCGAGCTACAGTAGGTTCATCACAAAATTGTTATGATGGGATGGATTAAAATGGGTAAAGTCGTTTACCTTGCTTGGAGATTGCTAAGAGTGGAATCCGGAAGAATGCTATTAATATGGTGATATTAGTAGAATAATCAAACTCAAAGTATGACTCAATGGGTGATAGTATATGACTAACACGCCAAGGAAAATGTGCTAGTACAACTAGCATTGTTTGATGCTGAATGATTCTTCTGTAAAGAAAAGGGAATATTGAAAATAGAATTACAAGATGATATATGGCAGAAAAGAGGATAACTGGAAGTTATAGATGTATTACTAGTTAACAAAGTATTTTTTGGGTATTTTGATACCAGATTGGTTGGTATGAGTTGTCATACAAAGCAACACAATGCAAGAAATACAAGGGCCTAAAAGGAACTTGTAATAGATGTGAAATCGATCATGACAAGAACAGAAATAAAGTGTTATTATGTTCATCGTCGTATCAACCAAATTCTCAAGATTTATTTTAAGAACTTAATAAGTTGTTATTTTGTTCCGGTCTTTTGAAATAACAAATGAGATTGTTCAAACTATGACCATATTCCATAATTGATGGATGAGTTAATATAAATCGTGTTGCAAAAGAATTTCACTTAAATTGTGACACCACCATTTTAGTTCATATCGGAAAGGAAAACATGAAAGGAACTCCATGTTAATGGACTTTTGGAGTCGTTTTTTTTGAGTAAATTGACGCTTGTGAGACCTCTTCCAAAAGATGACTAGAATTCCGTTCGTGGGCCAAATGGACGACTAATTTAATGGATATTGTACATATTGATGTATATAGTCCATTATGTATAGTCATGTGTGGTGTATTAATTTTTCCTTCATAAAATTCTGTCGATGAATTTAGTAGATATATGAGTATATCCATTCAAAGAGAACGAAGTTTGATATTTTTGAATTGGTTCAAACTATTGTTAGTATGAAGTAAAAATCATTGTAACAAGATACTCAAGTATTTATGATTGGATCATAAAGGATAAAGTTTGAGTTACAAGTTTAGCAAAACATCTGAGGAGTTGCAGAATTGTTCTACAACTTATACTTCTTGAATAAACCACATTAGTTTGGAGTATTGAAGAGACAAAATCAAACCTTGTTGGACATGGTAAGATTAATAAAATAGCCATTATAATTTTGTAGTTTATACATTAGAGACAACCGCTTTTCCACTGAAAAGAGCGCCATCATGATCCGTTGAAATTGACACCATATAAGTTATGGTTTGGGTAGTGACCCGAATTGTCTTTTTCTTAAGTTTTGGTATGCATAGCATGTGTAAAATGTTTACAACCAAAATAGGATACATATATGTTTATAAGGTTATTGGGTATTTCTCCTATCACCGAACCAAAAGACAATCTTTGTTATCATGTCATAAGTAGCGCAACACTCGAAGTTGTTGGGGTTTCCTATTTTGACCAAGTAGAAGACACTACATGTGTTGTAGATACTTCGAATGAGTTTGCGAACTGAACCACAAAAGTCCTAAAACTTTGTACTTAGACCAACTTGTGGTTTAAGAGTAAAGTGTTGTTTTCACAACAAAGGACCTGGAACTTATAAAGAAAGCAAATGATGGGCCATGACTTCGTAAAATTGGCTATGAGTCATTAAATCCATGATTGTATTCCTGTATGAATATCAAGTATGTGACTTGGTAGTCTTTTCGAAAGGCATGATGCCTAACGATAGCAAACAGGTCTATACATCGACAAAGACATGGATTTTTACATCCTTTGAAAGTTGTTCTTGTCGAAAAGATGTTTTCGACGAAGTTCAAAGAGTTGACTATCACAAGATTTTGATCTTCCGTAGTGATGCTTTAATCTTTGCGGATAGCTCTAGCAAAATTTACATATTATGATATGGCAGTTGAATAACAAAACCAACTTTCCTCCCAACTAAGTTTGATCAAGGATGTGTACCTGCCACAGTTTGAGAGTTTTGTAAAATTCAAAAGGTTGCTGAAAAAATATGCACACTTGAATGGTTGATGTGAGCATAAGTAAGTTGGAATCTTTGCCTTGATGAAGTTATCAAAAGAGTTTGATTCCATCATGAACGATAAAGATGCTTGTAGAGTTACAAGAAATTAAGTGGGAGCGCTAAGACATATTTCCAATGCTTTATGTAAATGACATATGGTTGATTGGAAAATATGTATTTTAAATTAACACGGTTAAGATTTTCATATTGATGAAAGGCTTAGGAGATATTGGGCATCGAAATCTATAAGAGATTGATTGAAGCGCCTGATATGGTTGAGCCAAATTGCATAGATGAAATATTGAAGTAAGTCAATATCGAAATGACAAGGAGTTCTTGCCACATGGAAAAGAATTGAGCAATATTCAAGTGTTTTGACACATGATGAGCATAATTGAAATTGAGATTTTTGAGTCATGTGTTCCATGCTATGTACACAACTAGATGAATCTTGTGCTATAAAATGTTATAGCAGGACAATTCATATGATGATTAGACAACAGTGGGAGAGATCCTTATGCCATTTTCTAGAAATGCTAAAGGATATGTTTTCCTATATAGTAATGACAAAATATTCGTTGTAATATGTTACACTAATAGTCATCACGGATCTCCAGATCCCGCTGTTGATTATTGATTGGAGAGATGTCTCGATCATGTCTATGTTATTCCCGAACCGTAGGGTGACACACTTAAGGTTCGATGACGCATTTGAGAGGATACGGAATATCGGAGAAAAGTTTGGACAACACCAAAATTGTTTCGGTTAATTTTGAAATAGTTCAAGGGGATTCTTATCAAATGGTTGTTAATAGATTTAATAACTAACTCAATGGGTTATATGTTATTGCTTGTTAATGGGATTAACAAACATTAAAATAAATATATAAAATTGTTTTATTTATTTACTAAAGAAAACCCTTGAGATTTTGAGTGGGAATTAATGGAAGAATGAGTGGGTTGAGTGGAGACTCCACTCACATGATGAGGGAGAGGTGGAGACACCCGCAAAATTCGTGGCTGCCATCCCCTTCTATATAAGGAGGGGTGGAAGCTCCCTCTCCCACACACAAACACTTGTGTCATCTCTTCCTCCCTCCTCCCGCTGCTCCACCACTTGTTCATGCGCTTAGCGAAGCCCTGGACAAAGTTTTCTCTACCACATCACACCGTCGTGCTGCTGGAATTCCGAGGGATCCTCTACTTCCGCTGCCCAGCTGGATCGAGGGAACGGAGGTCGTCATCAAGCCGTACGTGTGACCGATCACGGAGGCACCGCCGGATTGCGGTGCACATCTTCTCGCTCTCAGGATCGGTGTGAGTACGACTACGCCAACAAAGATATTCGATCTCGTAACACTTAGAGTCTTCGAGGGTATGTTTTCTTAAGACTCTCTTTCTCCCCGTTGCACTTCATCTCCTAGATTAGATCTTGGCCCTCCGAGTATCTCTCACGTAGGATTTTTTTGTTTTCTATGCAACGTTCCCTTCATCTCTAGGTTATGGCTGGTCGAGGTGGATACATCCTTCTAATCATAATCTATTGGGATCTCGTTGCACTGAAAGTTGATCTTGAGGAATAGCAGAGCATATATTAATATCAATTTTATTGAATTAAGTAGTGCAAATTAATTTTCAACTATAGTGTCTAAATAAACTTGTTTTATTATATAGACGGATCCCTTTGTTAGATATCAATTTAACCTTATGATGACTCATGAGCCGTTGGCTGCAAACGAAAACAATTTAGGGGAATGGTTTCATGCTATGATGGGGGTTCTTAGGAACTCCAGTAGGGATCAATTTGTGAGTCACATGCCTGGAGATGAGGATCATAATGGACCTCATATCCAATGTGATGTTTGCCTTGTCAAGGAGCTCATGCACACATGCATTGATGGAGAGCTAATTGATCAATTTCGTAACCATTGTCTCTACTACCTAGTAGAGTAACTGAAATCTCTCTTCTCACATCAAGTTCGCAATGAGAGATTTAGTATGACCAGAGAACATATGAATAGTCGGCTTGGATTTGTAGCGTTCCCACTTTTAAACAATGTAAGAACATCTGTGTTATTGTGCTAGTCCCTGGATCAATTGCTAGCACCACAGTACAAGATGAAATATCATGCAAATGCATCAAATTCTATTACATCACATGGTCCAGTCTTTACAAAATAGTATTACAACTTGCAAAGTCTTAGAATACTAGCTGAAAACAAAGAAATACATCGGACAACATAGTACAACATTGAGCCCATCTTCTTCATGTGCCACAGGCAAAACATGTTGGCGATAGTCTCGAGATCCTAAATGAAATCCTCACTCGTCTTCAGAATCATCTGCAGGATGGAATATGCAGCCACAAGGGATTCAATACAATTTAATGTATTGGCAAGTAACACTATGGTGGATATAAATGGCAAGACTAATACTACATGCTTACTTGGCTGAGTGGAGTTTTGGCTAAGTTTGCATTAAGCCAATTTTTCTGCTATCACTTTTGTAAAACAAACTTTTCTTTTCAAAGGGGTGGCAACATTGGATTAAGATCCAAGCACCACAATACTGTTCACTTGGTCAAAATTTTACTTATTGAAAATGGTGATGAGATTCTTCAGTCATTCCTTGTCCAGTTGCTCATAGTTGTCCATAACCGGGGACACGGCTAAGATCTTAGTTTGTTGACTCTGCAGAGTTTGTGCACTTTCACCTTCAGACTCAAATCAGCCCAAACATCCTATACACCCGGAGTGCATTAAGGAAAGGAGAAGATTGAGACGAGATCTTTCAGAAGAAATTCCACCACCGTTTGGCTTACCCGTTCCACCTATAATTATGCTACATCTGCTTGTAAGCCTGGTAAGCCCATTCAACTTAGTTGATCAAGACAGAGCCCATATGACTAAAGGCTGCACGAGAAGCTACTAAACTTAGAAGGACATAGTAATCTCTTTGTTCTTGGGTGGCCATCCTCAAGTGACAACCTCAAGTGGAATAACCCTTAGACAAGGGCCCTGAGGTAACACTCAACATAAACCAATCACATCCAAAATCCACCCAGGTGTTTCACTGAATGTTATACTTATAATTTTCCCCAACATCTAGTAAAACAATTTGTAACATTGCACATCAATCTACTTCGTTCTAAGGCTATCAAAATAACAAGGTAAAAGGAATGACTATACACTACTAGCATAATAGAATAACATAATATAACTTAGTAAAATTTCCTATCATGCGTACTACTCAAAAATCAACTAATGTATATAGAAAATAATGGGTAGTTTGATAAGGGGTAGCTCGATCTTCTCAGTGAACTCTCTTGATAGCTTGATAAATAATGTGATACCTCGCTCTCTCCTTTGGCTAAACCCTGTCACCAATTGCAACATCACTTAACCCTTCGCATATTCGAGACTCCACACTCTTGCACAAGTAGCCACCGACTACAAATGGTCCTGTTTCTCCTTATTCCCAGTGGAACAACAGAATACACTCAGATTTGCAAAAGTACGATGATTCAATATGAATGCTTCAAGCAATACAATCTAGAAGTCTAGGGTTTTTGTTTAACGTAGTCTAACCTAACCTATTCGCACCAAGGGGTATATATGAGGGGTGGGGGTGCGGCCACAATGAGAATTGCACAAGCAAACCAGCCCAACCCGAATAGGACCCAAACTTGTACTTGTTTTGTACTTGGCCTCAACCAAATAGATACAAACTGACCCACGATAGGGGGGTGCGGCTATAATGGTATACAAACCATATCTGTAACTACTAGGACTCTCTATGGCGCATTGATATCCATTGTGGGCGTCCTCCTCTTGTTTTCACCATCCATGAGTGTGGAATAACAAACTAGCAATTATTTTCCACACTTGTAGAACTGTTTTCAACATCTTCCATGTTTATTTTCACCATAGTGATCTTGTTTTCCAGCTCCTCTTGAAGTCCATCTTCATCCATGTGCATCTTCTCTTCATGATCTCCTCTCTTCCTGCTTGTGTTATCAACAAACCTGAGAATACAAATATGCATGGATTTAGGTAGTATAAAATTCTCATAATTATAAATGTTATAATCAAGTAGGAGTGAGTTCACCTATTGTTGTAATAATTTAGTCCTTGATCTTGTCATGGGACCAATACTCACTTCATCATTCTTTGTAGCACTATCATCATGTGTAACAATAGGTGAAGAACTAGGGATGTCCTCATCATGCTCCCCCCTTCTTCAAATTTTTCTTGATCATGCTTCTCAATAATGTTGACAATGTCCTATTTACCACTTCGGTTTGCCCATCAGTTTGGGGGTGACAAGTTGTGGAAAATAAAAATTTGGTTCCAAGCTTCCCCCATAGCGTCTTCAAAAGTAGCTCATGAATTTGACATCTCTATCTGAAACAATAGGTCTTGGCACTCCATGTAATCTCACAATCTCTCTAAAGAATAAATTGGCAATGTGAGAAGCATCATCACTCTTGTGACAAGCAATGAAGTGAGACATATTGGAGAATCTGTCCACAACCACAAAGATAGAGTCATGTCCTCTTTTTGTCCTTGGCAAGCCCAACACGAAATCCATACTTATATCTTCCCATGGTGTACTAGGTGATGGCAATGGAGTATACAACCCGTGGGGTTTTAATTTGGACTTGGCCTTGTTGCAAGTAATGCATCTTTGCACCAATCTATACACATCTCTTCTCATATGTGCCCAATAAAAAATTTCAGCCAACATAAGCAATGTCTTCTCTCTTCCAAAGTGTCCCATCAATCCTCCACTATGAGATTCCTGTAATAAGAATAAACGCAAAGAACACTCGGGAATACATAATTAGTTAGCTCTAAACAAGTATCCATCATGTATATGAAATTCGTCCCATGCCTTAACATTAGTAAATTTATTAAATGGCATAGAAAATTCATTATCATTAGCATATAACTCTCTAATACCCTCCAAACCCGAAACCTTGATCTCTAAATTTGAGAGTAGCATATTTTTTCTTGATAAAGCATCAGCAACTACATTTTCCAATCCCTTCTTATGTTTTATAATGTATGGAAAAGATTATATAAATTCTACCCACTTAGCATGTCTTTTATTCAAATTAGATAGGCTCTTTAAGAATTTTAATGCCTCGTGATCAGAATGTATAATAAACTCTTTAGGCCATAAATAACGTTTCCATACGTCTAAAACTCTCACAAGTGCATATAATTCTTTATCATAAACAGAATAATTCAATTGTGCACCATGTAATTTTTCAGAAAAATCGGCAATAGGTTTCTTTTCTTGCATTAATACTCCTCCTATACCTATGCCACTAGCATCACACTCAATCTCAAATTGTTTGTCAAAATTTGGAAGCATTAATAAAGGGGCCGAAATCAACTTTTGTTTAATAGCATCAAAGGCAATATCTTGTTCAGCTCCCCACACAAATTCTACACCCTTTTTAGTGAGTTCATTCAACGGTGTAGCAAGTGTACTAAAATCTTTGACAATTTTTCTATAAAAACCATCTATTCCATTAAAACTTCTTACTTTACTCACATTAATAGGAATAGGCCAATTTTTAATAGCTTCAATTTTTGATTCATCTACTTCAATCCCATGCTTAGAAACAACATAACCAAGAAACATGACCTTATCTTTGCCAAAAGTGCACTTCTCTAAATTTCCATACAATTTATTTTCTCTTAGCACATGCAAGACTTGTCTAATATGATCAATATGTTCATGTTCATTGTGGCTATATATAAGAATATCATCAAAATAAACCACCACAAATTTGCCAATAAAATCTCTCAAAACATGGTTCATTAATTTCATGAAAGTACTAGGTGCATTAGTTAATCCAAAGGGCATTACTAACCACTCATATAAACCAAATTTTGTTTTAAAGGCTGTTTTCCACTCACCCCCTCTTTCATCCTAATTTGATGATAACCACTATGCAAATCAATTTTAGAGAAAATAGCACTACCACTTAATTCATCTAACATGTCTTCCAAACGTGGTATAGGATGACGATAACGAATAGTGATATTGTTAATTGCTCTACAATCTACACACATGCGCCATATACCATCTTTTTTAGGAACTAAAATAACAGGAACAGCACAAGGAGAAAGGCTTTTTCGAATGTAACCTTTTTTTTTGACACCATTACTGTGGGAACTAAAATAACAGGAACAACACAAGGAGAAAGGCTTTTTCGAATGTAACCTTTTTTTTTGACACCATTACTGTGGGGGAATCCCCCATAGCCCCCCATTTATTAATAAAACAAAAGGTTATTTACAAAGATTACAATATATACAAGGGGATTAGGGGAGTGAATTAATCCATGATGGCAAAAAAACAGAGAGCTCTCTCTTCACCCTATACTTAAGCAGGGTGACTTCCTGTATAAACAGGGCCTTCCAACCTCTAAAACTTGGCTTGATATTCTTGAAAATCCAACCATTCCTCTGTTTCCAGATGCACCAGCAGGCCAGGATCACAATCTCCACAAAACAGGGACCGGAAAAAAATTTCTTGGCAGACATGATAGTAAAGGAGGAGGAACATGGGTACCAAGGGATTTGTAAATAGTTTCAAATCCTTGTACTGAATGTGCAATTGAAGAATAAATGCCTTCAGTCTTCATGAACATGGCCAGGACATAGGATGCAATCAGAAGAATCATTAATATTCCAGTGCCTTCTAAGCAACATATCCTTGGTGTTAATTCTATCATGTAGTAACAGCCATGCAAAGAATCTGTGCTTAGATTGACATTTGCTCTTCCATATTCCATAGGAGAGTGAATCATCAGGAACACCATTAAAACGGTGTTTATAAAAAGAACTAGGATGTAATCTGCCAGTTGAGTGAGGACTCTTCCATTGATCTTTAATACTTAACTGGATTGTAAAATTACCAATCATGCATTTCAACAACCTTAACTCTTCATTTGCTTGGATAGTCAATGGCAAAGAAATTTTTTGAATGCAATCTGTGCATAACAAAAACTCATTAACAGATTGAAGATTATCTTTGGCAAAAGAGTATAACCTTGGAAAGGTTATCTTAAGTAATTGCGGCTACCAATTGTCCTCCCAAAATAATGCAGTTGATATGGGGTGGCCCAATCTTCTCAGTGAACTCACAGATAACTTCTGTATTGATAACTAGTGCGCCACTAAGAACTCTCCGGCTGATCCCTGATGCCAATGCAAAAGATAGCAACCCAATGGATATTCTTAACTCCACACTCTTGCACAAGTAATCCACCGACTACAAGTGGTACTGTACCGTCTTATTCCCAGTGGAACAGCAGGTATCACGTAAAGTTTGCAGATGAACTTCCAGTATGAAAGGCTAACAAGCAGTTTCAACTAGAGGTTTTGGGGTTTATTTGATTCAATCGTAGTCTGCCTGATCCACTCGCAGGTGGCCAACATATATAGGTGGAGGGGGTGCGGCCACAAGGCATCCTTGCGCAAGCAATCCCCTCCCTACTAGGACTAGGACTCCTACTAGGACTAGGACTTCACAAATATGGATACAAACCGATTCCCACACAAGGAATTCGGCCTCTTTGGTTATGGAAACCAAACCTGACTATTATGGCGCATTGATCTTCTATTGTGGGCGCCCTCCTCTTGCTTGTTTCATCCATGAGTGCATTTCACCTTGTGGAGGCACTCATCCCCATGTCTTGGATAAATAACAATTGTTTTATTGGAATAACAATTGTTATGAATTGTTTTCACCATCTTGCTTGATTGTTTTCAACAATGTGATCTTGTTTTCCACCTCTTGAATATTTGTTTTCACCATGATCTTGTTGTCTTGTATCAACTCATCACTCATGCTTGTGAGAACATAATCCTTAGGTCCATCCTTATCATCCTCCCTTTCTTCAAGACAAGACGTCCTCGGCTTGTTATTATCTGAAAGTGGAATAAACAAAAATAACAAAGTGTATGCACCATATATGTATATATAATGGTACTCATTAGTTGTTAGCAAAACACAATATAGTGTATATATCATATGATCACGAAATTTATATGAAAACAACACATAAAAGTCATATTCTTTCATCTCATAGTAATCAAAATTGCAAATATAAGTGTAGTTTGATTTAATAGTACATGTATCCAACCAATAGTGTGGTGAAATAAACATAGATATAATATCATCTCTATAATCATCTATCCAAGAGAACACATTATGTAATTCGGCCACTTTATCATAAGTAACACACATGTGATGTATCATGAAAATTTTATCCACATTATAATCACCAATCAAGTAAATTTTGAAACTATTATCATATGTGCTAGAATCATTATAACCAAATTTATCCATAGCACATTGCATATTAATTGGTTCTTTTAACATGTCATAGTATATAATATCACTAGAAGGTATCATAGCAAGTACTTCTTTATGTGTAATAAAAACCACATTGTGAAATTTCGAATTTATAAGTTTATATGGTTGAAAATTATCACATAATTCACTACTTGTAGTTACCAAACCGAAATCCATACCCTTATCAATACTAACCTCCTCATGTGTAGTAGGTATGATCTCCTCAATATCTTGTGAATTTGAAGGTTGTGTCTCCCTTTCTTCAAAAATAACCTTCATATCACAAACAAAAATACTTGTATCCGGCATATTCCTCCAAATTGTGTGATGATTGTGATGTTTCTTTGTGCTCCCTTTCTTCAATAGCAACCTGTGCACAAGAAACAACACTAGGAAAAATTATGGCATTAGTTAAAAGGCTCTTTCCACTCGAATTGGTTTTGCTCTCATTGCCCATGGCTTGAATTTTTGGTGTTCCCTCATCCCTCTCTCTTTCTTTTTCCACTCTCATATCAATTTTGGATTGGGACTCTTGTATTATTTGTTGTGGAGTCATGGGCCTCAAAACAATAGTCTTCCCATGATGATATAGCTCATAAGTATTTGCTCTTCCTTCATGCTTCACACTTCTATCAAATTGCCAAGGTCTTCCCAATAAAAGATGGCAAACTGTCATGGGCACCACATCAAACTCAATAACATCCTTGTAAGGTCCAATTTGGAACTCCACTCTCACCATAAAAGAAACCTTCATTTGTCCCGTGCTACTCAACCATTGGATATGATAAGGAGAAGGGTGTGGCATATATTTCAAATTGAGTTTTGCACATAGATCTTTACTAGCCAAATTTCTGCAACTCCCTCCATCAATAATAACTTTGCAAGCCATGTTGGGACCAATAATAGCCTTTGTTTGAAATAGAGTGCACCTTTGATTTTCAGGACTAGGCACCACACTCAATGAATTTTGTGTGCAAATAATAGATGGCAAAGTAGTAGCATAAGCATCCAAAGGAGTATCACTCAAATAACCATCATCATCATCAAGATCATTGGGATCAACATCATCACCTGTTTCATACTCATTGTTCTCATTGATCACCATCACTTTTGTATTTGGACAATCCCTCTTGAAGTGACCCTTGCCTCCACATGTGTGACATGTAATATCTCTATTTCTTGTAGTAGGAGCACTAGAACCCGAGGCACTTGCTGCTGGTTGTGATGATTTCTTTCCATTAGACACACTAGGCTCGGTTTTGGATGGTGGAGAAACTCGAAAACTTGAGGATGGAGGTGGTGGTGGTGATACACTAGGAGTAGTAGATGATCTCAATGGGAATCTATTCCATGGCTTTGCTGAATTTTGTGCTTCCTCCAATAGGTGTGATTCAGCCTCTCTAGCATGATGTAAGAGATCATGCATATTAGTGTATTGATAATGCCTCACAATGCCCTTGATTCTGTAATGTAATCCGGAAAGAAATCTTTGCATTGTTTGCTCCTCTTGTTCTACCACACGGCCTCTTTGCATGATCATCTCCATCTCTTGATAATAAGCAGCAACTGTCTTGGTACCTTGTTTCAATTGTTGTAGCTTGTCAAATTGTTGCCTTATGTAATTGGGAGGTACAAATCTTTCCCTCATGAGCCTCTTCATGGTGTTCCAAGTAGCAATGGGTAATTCACCATCATTATGCCTTTTTCTCACTAAATTATCCCACCATCTAAGAGCATATCCATCAAACTCAGAAGATGCCAATTTGATCTTTCTATCCTCATTGTAATCATGCAATCTCCAAAGCTTCTCAATTTTCAACTCCCATAGCAAAAATTCTTCCACATCCATAGTATCAAAGCTGAAAGATGGAATAGAAAATTTTGGTTTACCCAATATATCTTTTCTATTGTCATTAGCATTGGGCAAAGGAACACGCCTAGCACGGCCTAGAAAACCTCCTCTTCCTCTTTCTCCTCTAGCTCCACGGCCAAAATTAAGCTCTTCTCCATTATTGGCATCACTACGGATACTAGCATTGTCATCATCAATAGGTGGCAACCGAGCTTGAAGCAAAGTTTGAAGATCATTCATATTGTTGTTGATAGCATCAATAGCATCTTGCATTGTTCTCAATTGAGCACTATTGGTTTCGGCCAATTTATTGGTTCTCTCCACATTCTTCTTCGTGGCATCAACTAACTCATAAACAGGATCAACAGCTTCATTCACATATTTCTTGTAATGTTCCTCATTGTCATCCAATTTCTTTGTCAACACATCCCTTAATGCCTCATACTCCCTCCAATTCACTCCCTCGGATTGATCCTTCTTTTGCTGCACAAGATCACTACTAGAAAGATCCATTAGAGGTTAGTGAAAATAAAACAAGTATAGGTTGTGGTGCCTCTCACAACTCACTCAAGAATCTAGCAAAACAATAGGATATCTTACCACTCCAAAGTGAATAGAGATACTTACCACAAGTAGAGGCAATTAAAGTGCTTTGGTGTGAAGAAAAGAATACCCAGGTTTTTAACTCTCACAATGGCAAACAAGGTTATTTAGTGGGGCTTGGTATGGATACCTAACAATCACCAAAGTAACAATCCTATTTGCTGTCTTAGTGAAGATATAAAATACCCAAGGAAACTCACACAATGGAGACAAATGTGACAAAGCAATATGTGGATGGAAATTTGCAATGCACTAGAAAGTCACTAGCTAGGCTCTTTAATTGACAGGCACAAGATTGCTCAATGAAAAACCAAGTGTCACAATGGCAAGCTCAACTAGTAAACAATAGCAATGATATGGCCTTTTTGCACTTTCTCTTTTCTCTTTTCTCTTTTTTTTATACTTTTTGCTTTTTCTATTTTTTTTTTGAATTTTTCAATGGCCTTACACTAAGCTAGGAGCAACAATGAACCAAACACAAGTGAACACAATGGTGGTGATGAAATATGAGCAGCCTGTCAGAGCACAAAATAGCTATACTTGTGGGAAAGTTCCTATTTGAATGCTGTAGAAAGGCTGTGGCTAAGGTTCACAAGGGTACGGATATATTGGTCCTGGTGATGAAAACTGGAAAATAAAAGAGAAAACAAAAGATTCTAAGTGAAATTGTGGCTTTGAAACACTCACGGCAGCAATTGGGGCTCACGGCAGAAAAACAGCACAATTTGGTACCACGGTAGACTCACGGCAGCCAAAACGTCGATTTTTCGTACCGTGGCAGAGAACAGCAGCTCACGGCAGCACTTAGTACCTCACGGCAGGAAAAAGCAGAAAAATCGCGCCGCGGCAGAGCGTACGGCAGAGAATCGGAGGATTTCTGTACCGCGGCAGCAGCTGGTGGCAGCGAATCGGCGAGTTTCTGTGCCGCGGCAGCGCGCAGGGAAAATTTTGGTAAGGGCGTTACGGTGCGCGCGGGTGATTTGGTAAGCGTGAGTCGGGGGGAATCCGAGTGCAACTCGAGCGTGGCAGCGGTGGGAGATAGCGATGGTGTTGCGGTGGTGGAGCGATATGGTGGTATGCTGCAGGTATATGGGGGGTTTTGGAACCGAATAGGAATGGAATCCGAGTCCAACTAGGAGGTGGGGTGCGGTGGGTTTTGTGGCACGGTAGGAAACCTAGGGTGGCTCGGATTGGAGGTGGATTTGGTGGATGGCAGCGGATGTTTTTGGTATTTTTATGATATAATTCGACTAGATGAACAAAGAGACCTAGATCTAGCCGAAAACTAAAAAGAGAAAAAGTAACACAAAGTCTAACACAAGGACAGCAAAAGTAAAGAACTAAGGTGATATCTAAGGCTATGGCAATGTCTAGAACTATTTTTGTGGGGCAATTTTCTGGATAGGAAATAAAAACACTCAAACTAAAGGGAAATATGATAGCTCACCGAGGCAACCTGTAAATCTGATACCAAGATGATAAGGGGTGGCCCAATCTTCTCAGTGAACTCACAGATAACTTCTGTATTGATAACTAGTGCGCCACTAAGAACTCTCCGGCTGATCCCTGATGCCAATGTAAAAGATAGCAACCCAATGGATATTCTTAACTCCACACTCTTGCACAAGTAATCCACAGACTACAAGTGGTACTGTACCGTCTTATTCCCAGTGGAACAGCAGGTATCACGTAAAGTTTGCAGATGAACTTCCAGTATGAAAGGCTAACAAGCAGTTTCAACTAGAGGTTTTGGGGTTTATTTGATTCAATCGTAGTCTGCCTGATCCACTCGCAGGTGGCCAACATATATAGGTGGAGGGGGTGCGGCCACAAGGCATCCTTGCGCAAGCAATCCCCTCCCTACTAGGACTAGGACTCCTATTAGGACTAGGACTTCACAAATATGGATACAAACCGATTCCCACACAAGGAATTCGGCCTCTTTGGTTATGGAAACCAAACCTAACTATTATGGCGCATTGATCTTCTATTGTGGGCGCCCTCCTCTTGCTTGTTTCATCCATGAGTGCATTTCACCTTGTGGAGGCACTCATCCCCATGTCTTGGATAAATAACAATTGTTTTATTGGAATAACAATTGTTATGAATTGTTTTCACCATCTTGCTTGATTGTTTTCAACAATGTGATCTTGTTTTCCACCTCTTGAATATTTGTTTTCACCATGATCTTGTTGTCTTGTATCAACTCATCACTCATGCTTGTGAGAACATAATCCTTAGGTCCATCCTTATCAGCAGTGAAACCATTTCCTACAGAGCATGTAGTGAAATTTCTGAATTCCTCAGATAATGCCAAGATATTTCTCCACCAAAAAGAACCAGATTCAACCACAGCATGAGGGACAGCCTGATGATAGTAAGCATCGGTAATGAGCTGAACCCAGGGCAAGTCCTCCTGATTATAGAATTTATCTAGATGTTGAAGAAGAAGAGCAGAGTTTTGTATTTTCAAGTTTATGATCCCCAGTCCTCCCTTCTTTTTGGGTTTACAAACCATAGACCAAGCTGCAAGGGAATTAGCCTTTTCTTTTCCTCTCTTGCTCTGTCAATAACCTCAATAACACCAGCAGGAATAACTAAAGAGAGCATGTAATAAGTTGTCAATGAGGATAAAACAGAATTCACCAACACCAGCCTATCTCCATAGGACAGAAAAGAGGAAGTGGCAGAAAGCCTTCTCTCAACTCTATCAATTAAAGGTGAAAAATCCTTGATAGTTGGTCTAGTAGTACCCATGAGCAATCCAAGATAGGTAAAAGGCATAGACCCAGTTTTACACTGAAAAAATTCAGCCAGAGCACTAGATTCAGCAGAGTCCAGATTGATAGGAACCATAGATGATTTGTGAAAATTGATTTTCAATCCTGTAAAGGCAGCATATGTTTTTAGAATGCCCTTGAAGACCTCCAGGTCTTTTTTACATGCTGGTAGCACCACTATGGTATCATCAGCATACTGAATAATAGGGAATTCTTTTCTAACTGGGATAGGAGAGGAAAGTAATCCATCAGAATAAGCCTTATTGACTAAGCTTTGCAATAAATCAGCTCCTTCAACAAATAAGAGTGGGGACAAAGGATCTCCCTGCCTAACTCCTCTTTTGAAGTGAATTTTTTTTCCAGGTATCCCATTAAGGAGAACAGAAGAAGATCCAGAGGCTAAAATTTCTCTGACCCAACTGATAAACAATTCTGGAAATCATTTTATTCTCAAAACTTGTAAAATAGCTTCATGATCCAATGTATCAAAGGCCTTTTCAAAATCAATCTTGAGAACCACTATTTTCTTTTTTGACTGTTGGCATTGGAACAGGAACTCAAAAGACCAGGCAATACAGTCTTGGATTGTTCTACCCTTTATAAAACCATATTGGTTATCATGAATTGTATCACAGATAACATTTTGCATTCTATTAGCAATAAGCTTGGTGACAAATTTGAGACAAGTATTAGTCAATGAAATTGGCCTGAAATCATTGACAGTTTCAGGGGAGTTTGTTTTTGGAATGAGAGTGATATAAGAATCATTTAAACTCTGCAATGATAAATTCCCTGAATGAAAATCATGGAATAGTTGAGTGAAATCATCTTTTAGCACAACCCAACATTTTTTCACAAATAGACCATTGAACCCATCAGGACCTGGGGCTCTATCAGTCTTAAGAGATTTCATAACATTAGTAATTTCCTCTGGAGTGAAGGGCTCAACAAGACATTCCAGGTTAACAGATGGCTGTATAACAGTGGAAAGATCTAAATGCTGAGAGGTGACAGATGATACACCCATTCTATTTTTGAAACAATTCCAAAAAGCAGCTGCCTTGTGGTGATGGTCTATCAAAGAAACCCCTTCCTCATTTTTAATCTCAGCAATAGTATTAATTCTATACCTTTCTGTAGCTTTGGCATGGAATTTTTTTGTATTTTCACCACCAAGTTGTACCCATCTGATAGTGCATCTATTCTTCCAATAGGCAGACTGAGAAAGGAGCAGCTTATGCAGATGAGTTTTAACAATAGTTCTGAAATTAAATTCAGGTCTACTAAGGCTCCTTTCTTCCTCCAGAGTATCCAATATCAAAATAACCTTATTGCATTTGGCAATTAATAACTTCAGGTTAGAAAGGTTTCTACCCCACCTTTTGAGTTCATGTCTGATGTTTTTAAGTTTAGCAGTAATTGCAGCAACCATGTTATTTTTCCTAACAGGCCATTTCCAAACTCTATCAATAAGATCCATGAATCCTGGCTGATGGATCCAATGGTTTTCAAATCTGAAGATCTGAGCTTTTGGAATGTTGGTGGAGATTGAGATGACACATGGTACATGATCAGAGGTGGACTTAGCAAGAGGCATTACCAAAGTATTGGGATAGTTTAAGGTCCACCATGTGCTAGTAAAAAACCAATCAAGCTGTTCAAGAAGAGGTTGATCTTGCATATTAGACCAAGTAAAGGATCTTCCTTTTAAAGGTAACTCAATTAGCCCAAGATGACTAATGATTTCATTAAAATGAATATATCATTCATATCTGCTCCAGGTTTATTCTTGTTGTCCACTGATCTGATAAAATTGAAGTCACCCACCAGTAACCAATTTTCATATGTAGGAATTACTAAATCAAAAAGCCATTGAACAAAGATATCTCTTTCTAACCCCACTGCAGGGACCATAAACAGTAACCAGGGTCCAGGATGAAAGATTATGCTTTGAAGTAAAGCTAATTTTAATGGCAGATTTGAAACAAGCAATCAATTCTCCATCAAAAATAGCACTATTCCATAGAACAATAATACCTCCAGTGTCTCCCACAGAAGGAGAGAAAACAAATTTATCAAATCTCTTAGGACAAAAGGATCTAATGAAACTGTGATCAAAACTTTCACATTTTGTTTCTTGCAGACAGATAATGGCACATTGGCTCTCCTCAATTTTGTTATAAACCAGAATTCTTTTATTTTTATCATTAAGTCCCCTGACATTCCAATCCAGTACTTTCCAATCCAAAAATAAGTGTGGTGTATTATCCATTGAAAAGAATGAATAAATGAGCAAAATAGCTGGACCAGCCAGCTACCATAAGGACACAAGGCACCATTGATATAACATAGTAATAATTCACTGATAAATCCACAGAGAGGCTCATAGGTAACAGATCCATTACATAATAAAGATCCCAAGAGATAACCAGAGAGTACATGGATAACCAAGGACAAAAGTCATTACAAAATAGCCTTTCTAACATTATTACTTCCTCTTGTCTTTTGGAGAATCAGGGACAGCATCAAGCTTGTCCTCAGTGAGCACTTCATCTGCAATCTCCAGAGCTCTCCCAACCTGCTGAAGAATCACAATTGGGGTATGTGGAGTGACAGTGGCATTGTCATCAGCAGGTCTAGCAGACCTTGGTTTTTTCCTGGGCTGTGGGTTATCCTGCACGGCCACTAATTTGAACCCATTATGCATAGCAGCCTGCCTAGTGCTTCTTCTGACAGAAGATTCCACAGAAGGAGTACCCATTTTGCCCTTCCTTCTTTTCCTAGCGAATGTAACCTTTGTCAAGAAGCTCTTGTACTTGTTTCTGAATTTGTTTTGTTTCTTGGGGATTTGTCCTATAGGGAGCTCGGTTTGGCAATGTAGATCCAGGAATCAAATCAATTTGATGCTCAGTACCTCTCAATGGTGGCAAACCCGAAGGCACCTCTTCTGGAAAACATCATCAAAATCCTGCAAAATATTAGAAACACCAAGAGGATTAGGGGTCATGTCATTAGAAACCAAAATTTCTCCCTCGTGCATAAGCACTATAGGAAGCATACTAGGGTCCTCTCTAAATTCTCTCAAGTCCTCTTTAGGGGCTAACATGCATAATAGGTTCACTCCCTCACTTTTATTTTTGCCACTCGAATTGGTTTTCCTATTTTCACTCACAACACTCTTGTTTTCTCTCTCAATCTTTTCATCACTCTCAGGAATTTTTTGTCTAGACTCATTTAAAATTTGTTGTGGTGTCATATGTCTCAATAATATGTCCTTCTCATTCCATTTGAGTTGATAGGTATTGGCTCTCCCATCATGTATAACACTCCTATCAAACTGCCAAGGTCTCCCAAGAAACATGTGACAAACTGACATGGGCACCACATCACACTCAATGGTATCTTTGTAAGGCCCAATCTGAAATTCAACTCTCACCATGTGGGAAACCTTCATCTCTCCTTTATCACTAAGCCACTAGATATGGTAAGGATGAGGATGTGGAATATATCTCAATTTGAGCTTTGCACACAATTCTTTGCTTGCCAAATTTCTGCAACTACCTCCATCAATAATAACTTTGCAAGCCAATTGAGGACCAACAATTTCTCTTGTTTGAAATAAGTTGCATCTTTGACTTTTAGGACTAGGAAGAATACTCAATATTCTTGGTGTGCAAACAAAGGTGGGATAGGTGGAAGGATATGCATCAAGAGGCACATCATCATCATCATAATCATCCTGTCGAGTTGCATCAGCATCATCACCAGTCTCATATTCATTGTCCTCATTAATAAGCATAACCTTTTGTAGGACCTGCCCTTCGAACCACTGTTCAAGGACACCCCTGATATGCATACATTCACGATCCCAGGAATTCAGTCGTGAACAACATATCAAGTTGGTACACAGATACAATATCCATTACACGGTTGTGCAAACACTTACATAAGGGGATTGGTCACTTGACCAAAACCTGAACAGCTGCCACACAGGGCAACACACAACACACACTCATACGCGGTAGAGCCCAAGTCACGCCTTCACCGACAGGCTGCTGACCCGGAGACGATCCTAGTTCGCATAGCCATCAGATCCGTACTCCTCTTCTTCGATCTTCTTCTGAGACTCCTTCTCAAAGTCTGGCAAGTAGATACCAGGGGCGAAACCATAATGAGTACATTTGAATGTTGATGAGGACATCCCTAGCTCTTCACCAACAAACACACATGATAATGTTGCTGCTCAAGATAACACTAATGGAGTGAGACTTGGACCTATGACAAGATCAAGAACCAAGTTATTAGAACAACAGGTGAACTCACTCTTAATAGAATTTGATGTTTGTGATCATGAGAATTTTATACTGCCTAAGTCTATGCATTTATGTATGATCAGGGTTGTTGATAACACAAACATGAATGGAGAGGAGCATCAAGAGGAGCTGGAAAACAACAAGAACAAGCTGGAAAACAAGAAGTACATGCTGGAAAACAAGAAGGAGCAGCTGGAAAACAGAAGCCACAAGATGGGAAACAACTTGGAGCTGCTGGAAAACAAGGGAGAAATGGATGGAAAACATCAAGGGGGCGCCCCACACCTTGTGGATGCGCCATAGAAAGAGTCCTGGTAGTTTAGGAGAAGTGGACCTGCGAGTCCTTATTTTATAGGACTCTTCTTTTAAATTTCGGATTGTAATAAAAGGGGGGATAGAGTCCCACCCGAACACAACTAGGGGGGGTGCGCCCCACCTCTTTGGCCGCACCCCAACCCCTCATAAATAGCCGGCCCTTGCGCCCCAAATAGGTTAGATTAAGTTTTAGACAATTTCCCTTACACCTCAGATTGTATTGCTTGTTTAAGCTTTCATCTTGAAGTAAAGATCCGTTGCAAATTCTGCGTGTTATCATCTATTCCATTGGGAATTAGAAGGTACAGGACCACTTGTAGTCGGTTGATTACATTGTGCAAGAGTGTGTAGTTGAGAATATCCACAGGGATTGAAAGCTGTTGCATTGGCAATCAGGTATCATCCAGGAGAGATCTCAGTGAACCACTAGTTATCATATCAATTTGTGTTGCTCTTTGAGAAGATCGGGCCACCCCATATCATCTTGGTATCAGATTTCTAGGTTGCCTCTTTGAGCAATTTCGTTTTCATTCGTTTTTTAGATTGTTTTCTTCCTATCCAGAAAAAGCCACACAAAAAGAGAGATTGGAGATTTCGCCATAGACTAGATCAACACCAATTTGCTTCTTCTTTTACTGTTTTCTGTTGATTTTGTGTCCCTGTTTTTCTTTTTGTGTCTTTGAGTTTCTAGGTTTAGGTTTCTAGTTCATCTTGTTCGAGTTCTATTTTTTTTTCTATTCAGATCTATACCAGAAAAAGTCACACCAAAAATATCTTGCAGTTGCAAGAACATTGGAGATTGGATCTATTGCTCTCAGGAAAACAACCATAGCCCTTGCAAAATTTGCTTGTTGGCATTGTTCCGAAGCAAGATCTATTTCTATTCCGAGATTGGAGATTGTTCCAAGTTGGTTCGGTTTTCATATACCCTGCCACGAAAAAACTTCTTCAAATTCCATACGGAATATTACTCCTAATCGGATCCGAGTTGGACTCCTGCCCGGCACAAAAACAGGAGAATTCCTGCCGTGGGCAAATATTTGGGTTGTTTTTCTTCGTTTTCTTCCCGTGTTCTTTAGGATTTCCTTGCTGATCTTTGTGAACTATAGCCAAAGCCATTCTACATCACAAATACTAGGAACTTTCCTATAAGACTGGCATATTTTGTGCTCATCAGGCTGCTCAATCGATTTTTCCATCGTGCTGTTTTTCGGGAAAAAAATTTCTCCGCGGTGCGACATATTGTGGTCAAAAAGAGAAAAAGAAAAAAAAAAAATTTTGTCCGTACAGATTGGACAAATTGGGCCATAAGAGTGAAAAAATAGAAGAGAAAAAACAGAAAAATCAAAGAGGAAAGAGGCCCCCCAAAGTACCGATCATTGCCACACGTTTGGAGCTGTTTTACGGCTGTCTGCACTACGATTTTGAGCAATCTTGTGCCTGATTTACATTGAGCTTTTGCTAGTGTCTTTCGAGTGCTTGCAACAAATTCTACCATATAGTTGCTCGCCACATTTGTCTCCGAAAGAGTGTGTGTTTCCGGGTCAATTTTTATATCACATTGGACAGTTATTTGGAGTTGCTTTTTGGTGTTGTTAGGTATCCCAACCAAGCCCCACCATATATCCTGATTTTGTCTTGTGATAACCGAGATCCCTGATATTCTCTTCACACACTTGGTACATATAGCTGCCACTATTTGTTGGTGAAGTATTTTTTCTATTCACTCTGGAGAAGTGAGATACACCATTATCTTGCTGGATTGAGTGACTTGAGAGAAACAGACACCCACCTATACTTGTTTTGTTTTCACTAACATAATGGATTCTGCTAGTGTTGCTGATGTGCAGGCAAAGAAGAAACCAGAGGATTTGGTGCAATGGAATGAGTATGAGGCACTAAGAGATACCATGTACAAGAGAATAGCTACAGAAATAGATAAAAATGATGATGCACTGAGGCAAGAACTAAACACTCTAGATCTGAAGATAGAAGCTGCTGCTACTCAAGAATCTGTTGATGTGCTCCAGGAATCTGTGACAAATTTAACAAGACAGATTGCTAATTTAGCTACTCTAGTACAACAAAGAGCTCCTAATGCTGGTGCACACCTGCATGATGAGAATAATCTTGATAACGGCCGAGGCAATGATGGCCATGGCCGTGGAGGAAATGCTTTTGCTCGAAGAGTTCAAGCCCCAGAAAACAATAGGGAAGATGATGGTTTGGGAAAACCTAAATTTTCTATCCCCTCCTTTCACATTTGATCATGATGATGTGGAAGAATATTTGTTATGGAGCTGAAAATAGAGAAGCTATGGAGATTGCATGATTATACTGAGGATAGAAAAATAAAACTTGCATCTTCTGGGTTTGATGGCTATGCTCTTTTGTGGTGGGATAATATCACCCAATTAAGAGCAGAAGTAGGTGATCCAGAAATTGTTACTTGGAGAACTATGAAGCAAGTAATGAGGGACAGATTTGTACCCAAGAATTACATTAGAACACTATATGATAAACTCCAACAGTTAAAGCAAGGCTCATTGTCAGTTGATGCTTACTATAGGGAGATGGAGCTGATTCTCCAAAGAGCTCGAGTTAGAGAGGAGCCGGAACACACTATGCAACGCTTTCTCTCAGGGTTGCAATTTAAAATAAAGAGCATTGTGAGGCATCTCCAATATAATGACATGAATGAGTTATTACATCATGCTAGAGAAGCGGAAGCACAATTGGCCGAGGAGGCTAAGCTGAGTGCTAGAAGGAGTTTTCCTCCTAGAAATTCTTCTTTTTCATCACCATCACCACAAGGGTCTCAATTTCGTGGTGCACCAACCTCCAAACCTGAGACTACCACTTCTAATAGCAAGAAAACATCCCAACCAGCTGCAAGTGCAGGTAGTTCTACCATGTCCACAGCAAGAAATAGAGATATGAGCTGTCACACATGTGGAGGAAAAGGGCATTTCAAGAGAGATTGTCCTAATAAAAAGGTCATGCTTGTTAATGAGGATAATGAGTATGAAACTGGTGATGATGCTGATCCCGATGAGGAGGATAATGATGATGTAGATGGTCCAGTTGATGCATATGCTACGCATTATCCCACTATTGTTTGCACACAAAAATCAATGGCGTTGAGTGTTACACCAAGTCCAGAAAATCAGAGATGTAATTTGTTCCAAACTAAAGCTATTGTGGGCCCTCAAATGGCTTGCAAAGTTATTATTGATGGAGGAAGTTGCAGAAACTTAGCAAGCAAAGATTTATGTGCAAAGCTAAAGTTGAAATATATCCCACACCCTCATCCTTATTACATTCAATGGTTAAGTGATAAAGGAGAAATGAAGGTGAGCTACATGGTGAGAGTTGAATTTCAAATTGGACCATACACAGACACCATTGAGTGTGATGTGGTACCAATGTCTGTTTGTCACATGTTGCTGGGAAGACCATGGCAGTTTGACAGGAATGCTATTCACAATGGAAGGTCAAATACATACCAGTTGAATTGGCATGGGAAGGACATCATTCTGAGGCCTATGACACCACAGCAAATTGTAAATGAATCTCGTCAAAAAACTGAAGTGAATTTAGAAACTGAGAGTGAGAGAGATGAGATGAGAGGAAACAAAAATACTGTGAGTGATAATAGCAAAGCCAAGCTGAGTGGTAAAAATAAAAGTGAGGGAGTGAGCCTATTATGCATGTTAGCCACCAAAGATGACTTGAGAGAGTTTAGTGAGGATCCTAGTTTAGTACCTATAGTGCTCATGCACAAGGGAGAAATTTTGGTTTCTAACGACATGACCCCTCTCTCTATTGGTGTTTCTAATGTGTTGCAGGAATTTGATGATGTGTTTCCAGAGGAGGTACCAGCAGGGTTGCCACCATTGCGTGGCATAGAACACCAAATTGACTTGATACCTGGAGCCACATTACCAAACCGAGCCCCTTACAGGACTAATCCCCAGGAGACGAAGGAAATTCAGAAACAAGTACAAGAGCTCCTTGATAAAGGGTATATTCGCATCAGTCTTAGCCCTTGTGCTGTTCCTGTGATTTTGGTTCCTAAGAAAGATGGTACATGGCGCATGTGCGTAGATTGTAGAGCAATAAACAACATCACTATTCGTTATCGTCATCCTATTCCAAGATTGGAAGATATGCTAGATGAATTAAGTGGTGCTACTGTTTTTTCTAAGATTGATTTGCGTAGTGGTTATCATCAAATTAGGATGAAAGAGGGGGATGAGTGGAAAACAGCCTTTAAGACAAAATTTGGTTTATATGAATGGTTAGTTATGCCTTTTGGTTTAACCAATGCACCTAGTACTTTCATGAGACTTATGAACCATGTTTTGCGTAACTTTATTGGCAAATTTGTGGTAGTCTATTTTGATGATATTCTCATATATAGCCACAATGAAACTGAACATATTGATCATATTAGACAAGTCTTGCATGTGCTACGAGAAAACAAATTATTTGGTAATCTTGAGAAGTGCACTTTTTGCAAAGATAAGGTCATATTTCTGGGATATGTTGTTTCTAAACATGGGATTGAGGTAGATGATTCGAAAATAGAAGCTATAAGAAATTGGCCTACCCCCATGAATGTGAGTCAAGTGCGTAGTTTTAATGGTCTTGCTGGTTTTTATAGAAGATTTGTTAGAGATTTTAGTACCATTGCTGCACCTTTGAATGATTTGACTAAGAAAGGAGTTGATTTCGAATGGGGTGTTGCTCAAGATATGGCATTTGATGAGCTGAAAAATAAATTGATTTCTGCACCATTGTTGATGCTTCCAAATTTCAATAAACAATTTGAGATTGAATGTGATGCCAGTAGCATTGGAATTGGAGGAGTACTTATGCAAGAAAAGAAACCTATTGCTTATTTTTCTGAGAAATTGCATGGTGCACAATTGAATTATTCTGTCTATGATAAAGAGTTGTATGCGCTTGTTAGAGTTCTTGAGGTTTGGAAACATTATTTGTGGCCAAAAGAATTTATCATACATTCTGATCATGAGGCATTGAAGTTTCTGAAGAGTCAATCAAATCTTAATAAGAGACATGCTAAATGGGTAGAGTTCATTGAGTCTTTCCCATATATTATCAAGTATAAGAAAGGATTGGACAATGTGGTTGCTGATGCACTATCTAGAAAGAACATGCTTCTTACCAAACTAGATGTGCAAGTTCCTGGTTTAGAGAGTCTACGTGAATTATATGCAAATGATACTGAGTTTTCTATGCCTTTTGCTAAATGTACTAGTGTAAAAGCATGGGATAAATATCATATTCATGATGGCTTTCTGTTTAGAGCTAACAAATTATGTGTTCCCGAGTGTTCTTTGCGTTTGCTGTTGTTGCAGGAATCTCATAGTGGAGGATTGATGGGACACTTTGGACGGGAGAAAACATTACTCATGTTAGCTGATAACTTCTATTGGGCACATATGAGGCGAGATGTCTATAGATTTGTGCAGCGTTGCATCACTTGCAACAAAGCAAAGTCAAAATTAAAACCTCATGGGTTGTATACCCCTCTTCCTGCACCTACTACACCATGGGAGGATATTAGTATGGATTTTGTGCTAGGATTACCAAGAACCAAGAGGGGACACGATTCAATATTTGTGGTAGTGGATAGATTTTCCAAGATGTCACACTTTATTGCATGCCACAAAAGCGACGATGCGTCGCATATTGCTAATCTGTTTTTCAGGGACATAGTGAGATTACATGGAGTACCCAAGACTATTGTTTCTGATCGAGACGTGAAGTTCATGAGCTATTTTTGGAAGACACTTTGGGGGAAGCTGGGGACAAAGTTGCTGTTTTCAACTACATGTCACCCCCAAACTGATGGACAAACAGAGGTGGTGAATCGCACATTACCACAATTATTGCGCACCATGATCAAGAAGAACCTGCGGGAGTGGGAGGAGTGTTTGCCTCATGTTGAGTTCGCTTATAACAGGGCTGTACACTCCACTACTCAGCTATGCCCGTTTGAGGTGGTGTATGGTTTCAAACCCATTACTCCACTAGATATGTTGCCGCTTCCCATATATGAGAGAGTTAACATGGAGGCTTCGAAGCGTGCTGATTTTGTAAAGAAGATACATGAGAAGACCAAGATGGCTATAGAGCAGAAGGGACAACATGTGGCTGAACGCATGAACAAGAAAAGGAAGGAGATGATATTTCGGGCTGGTGATATGGTTTGGGTGCATTTCCGCAAGGATAGATTCCCAAAATTACGCAAGTCCAAGTTGATGCCACGAGGAGCAGGTCCATACAAAGTTCTTGGTCGAATCAATGATAATGCATACATGATAGATCTTCCAGCTGAGGAGTTTGGTGTTAGCAATTCCTTCAATGTTGCTGATTTGACACCATATTACGGAGATGACCTTGATGCGTCGAGGTCGACGCCTTTTCAAGAGGGGGAGGATGATGAGGACATCCCTAGCTCTTCACCAACAAACACACATGATAATGTTGCTGCTCAAGATAACACTAATGGAGTGAGACTTGGACCTATGACAAGATCAAGAACCAAGTTATTAGAACAACAGGTGAACTCACTCTTAATAGAATTTGATGTTTGTGATCATGAGAATTTTATACTGCCTAAGTCTATGCATTTATGTATGATCAGGGTTGTTGATAACACAAACATGAATGGAGAGGAGCATCAAGAGGAGCTGGAAAACAACAAGAACAAGCTGGAAAACAAGAAGTACATGCTGGAAAACAAGAAGGAGCAGCTGGAAAACAGAAGCCACAAGATGGGAAACAACTTGGAGCTGCTGGAAAACAAGGGAGAAATGGATGGAAAACATCAAGGGGGCGCCCCACACCTTGTGGATGCGCCATAGAAAGAGTCCTGGTAGTTTAGGAGAAGTGGACCTGCGAGTCCTTATTTTATAGGACTCTTCTTTTAAATTTCGGATTGTAATAAAAGGGGGGATAGAGTCCCACCCGAACACAACTAGGGGGGGTGCGCCCCACCTCTTTGGCCGCACCCCAACCCCTCATAAATAGCCGGCCCTTGCGCCCCAAATAGGTTAGATTAAGTTTTAGACAATTTCCCTTACACCTCAGATTGTATTGCTTGTTTAAGCTTTCATCTTGAAGTAAAGATCCGTTGCAAATTCTGCGTGTTATCATCTATTCCATTGGGAATTAGAAGGTACAGGACCACTTGTAGTCGGTTGATTACATTGTGCAAGAGTGTGTAGTTGAGAATATCCACAGGGATTGAAAGCTGTTGCATTGGCAATCAGGTATCATCCAGGAGAGATCTCAGTGAACCACTAGTTATCATATCAATTTGTGTTGCTCTTTGAGAAGATCGGGCCACCCCATATCAAATGTACTCAGCAAGACATCCATCATGTAACTTACCAAAGATGCAAGAATTCTTATAGGGTGTAATAGGTAGGCTATAAATAGGGTTCACTATCAATGGTGTTCATATAGGATGACACCACAGTTGTAGTAGGTTAAACTGTATCTTCGCTGAAGAAGATACTTCAGAAGAAAAATAGTATAGTTTTTCTTTCTCTTGTCGATATTGCATGTACAAGAGGTTTTATAAAACTTTATTAGAAGAAAGTTTTCTCTTTGCAAAACTTCTTGGAATCAATTTCCAGATTTTGCTTAGAGAAAAAAGATTTTCTCTGCAAAACTTCGTGTAAAACAACTTCTGGCTTTTCATCATCGGTACCTCCACGGTACAAGGTTTTTCTTCTTTTCCGAACTTCCCGAGTTCAAACACTCTTTTGAGAAACATCCTTTTGAAAACATTGACACAATGCTAGCTACATGGCCATTCAACTGTCCATATCCGAGGATGCGGCTTCTTCGAAAAAGTTCTACTCTGCAGAGGTGTACACATCCACCAGATACAGTACACCTGCCGTGAACAACCACGGACTGTAACAACAGTATGTGAAACATCAGATCACTGATCATAACCTTCCACTATGTTCAAGCTAGAATGTGTCTATCTCTCAGTTGAGTTTTACCGGTCATCCCCGGCACCGAGCTAATCCCCGCCAGCCAGGATGCCTCAACTGATGCGACCGGAGGTGAACTTAATCCCACACTTTTTATGTCTCAACATTGGGAGTTTTGGCGACAATCGGTTCGAGGGATCCCGTCCCTTATAGCGTTTGAGATAGAACACACACTAACAAGAACAAACTTCCAGTTACGCCCTGTGCCCATGTTGGGGTAGGGTGGCAGTACGGTAAAGGTTGTCCGGCGAAGACTAGGTTATGTGTCATTTTTGAAAAAAAAAACACCATTTTCCCAAAAATGACCACTTCCACATTCCTCCGGAGAATAAGGATCCGCCTTTTCTCCGGGTTTTCCATAAAGCCTTTGTTTGGTGGAAACACAATTTTAAGGTGTCCACTTAGGGACTAATATTTGTGATGGTAATGAATACCATATGGTGGCTTAGGGGCTTGGTAACACCAAGTTTCAACTACTGGCATAATATATATAATAGTAGTAGTAGTCCTCACTCAAAAATAGTTTGCTTGGAAATCAAAGTTTTGTAAAACTTTTCAGAAGTAAAACATGCATGATAGATAATGATAAGTGTATGATAACAGCAAGCATCAGGATGGCTTGCCTCAAGTCTCTTAATGTCCCTGGCCTTGAAGCAACTTGAACTTGACGCACAACTCCACAACTGCTTCCTCTTCTTCTTCTTCGTTTTCTAGCGTCGTAAAAGAATACAAGACACACACTCAGGTCTAAAAGACACACAACTAAGCTAAACAACACATACAGCAAGCAAAAGTGTAATAGCGCAAACTCACAAACGTTATCGAGAAAACTGCCTCACATACTCTCAGGGTACAAAACTATCGTCAGACAAACGTATGGTTCAGGAAACCATATCCCACATCTTACATACCCCATATGGAGTGGTGTACCACTCTCACAACAAGATATATATGAAGCTAAAAATATATCTTGTGGGTGCAAAAGGTTAGGTTACTAAGGTAAAAACAAACAGACAGAACAATACCCATGGCAGTGGGTATTACTTACCACAAGCAACTATCACTTAATGTTTTCATGGTTTTAGTTGGATGTTTTAGTTTTTCAAAAGATACTCTTAAGAACGACAACAACACTAGCACAACAAATAACACAAGTATGACACTCATGCTAAGGTGCACACTCAGACAACTTCCAAACAGCAGGTAAACACACCACAGATGAATAAGCTACTTATTTACTACCTTAGTGTTTACTTGAAGTTATGGAATCCATCAATCATGAAAATTTAACAAACAACCAGTAGCTAATAACCAAAGAATCAAGTCATAAAATAATCTAAAACACCATCTTCACTCAAGACAATACTCCTATTAAACAGGCATAAAACAGGACTGCAGTAATAGCATACTAGTATGGAAAATCTACACAAACATGTTATAAGAGATAATTATTAATCTACAACCATAGCACATGCAACTAAATAATTCATGGCATGATAACATAAGTAATATCTTCATAAATAAGCTATAATAAATTCATACACTCATAAAATAAAGGTTGACCAACTATAGCTAAGATCATCATTTTCTAGTGGTGATACTAGTTCAAGACTAGAGAAGCAAACAATGCTATCATGATGCTTAAATATAAACAAGAAAGTCATGATCATAAATGTAACTAATAACAGTACACAAATCATACTCATGCTAGGAAGAAAAAACATCAAAATAATTCCATGAAACAACTATTAAGCATGCACAAATTAATTCTAGCAATTTCTGTTTTCTTAAACAATTTCTAGCAAGCAAAACATGGTAGAACCTAGACAACCAGTAGCTATGCAATTGATGAAAAGTTATATAACCCTTTTCAAAAATCCAAACACTCAATTTAAAAATCATTCACAAACAATCTATCAATCACAAGGAATTTCTCTCATCTGCAAATAATTTAATTTAGCACTCAATAGTGAATCATTTCTTTACATGATACCCCTAAGGAATATTATGCTAACAAATGGATCACATCTAACATACTAGTATCCTCTGATAAGAAACAAACTTCTCACTTGCATAAGTGAAATCAAACAATTATATTTTCCATGGTGAAAAAATAGAAATCAATCATTTAATTAAACATGTTAATCTCTCACAGGTGCATGGTTGGGGATTTCCATCCTCAACCAAGATGCAATGGAACCAGTGGGTTATGGGCCCACTAATACCAAGGCAAAATAGGTACTAAGCCTCTGGTTACTCATGAAAAAAATTAGTATCACAAAATAAAATATTACAAAGCCATTTATTCTAGTGAAAACAATACTAGTGCATAAGAATAACAAAACCTACACATGCTTCACTATAAAAAGGCATGCAAGCTAACAGAGGTATTAACTTCAAAATAACAGTACCAAAATGGTACTGGATCCATAGCAATCATAGCACAAAATTTAATATATCCCTCACACAAAGATCTAGCTCTCCCAATAATTCTAAATAATAAAGCTAGAAGTTATCAACTGCTATCTCATTTTTATTTTAGTTTCCAAACATGCACACACTTTCTAGGGTAGAGGTACTGTAAGAAAACAACTTAATACAAGCACTAACAACTTTATACAAGCTAGGAAACAAGATCAAAACATCCACACAACTCATTTCAAACAAGCACACAATTAAAAAACAGAAACAGAAAAGTGTTGTTTCTAGATCTGTCCACCAAAAATAATCAAGAGCTTCAAAAATTAATCTAATCTAGGATAAGATAGATCTAATCAATACAAAACTCATCCAATTGGATTTGCTCCAAAAATCATTTTTAAACTCCTTATAAAAATCATAGAAAAGGCTACTGGACTTTTAGTAAACTCGATGGCAGTTTCATTTCATAACTCACCTTGATGTGATGTTAGGTGCATTAGATAGATATTTCCAATACCTATCCAGAACAGTTTAGTTTGTTCCATTTGGTCACATATTTTAAAAGTTATAGTTAAAACATTCCCACTGACAGTCTGCGGCAAAACATTTATTGTGTTCAAAATATGGGTCCAAAAGTAGATCTACAAAGCTCCTATGGTTTAGATTTCATTTCTCTAGGTCCATGAATTTTTACAGATTTTATTTCATACGTTTAGTATTTTTACCACGTCCAAAGTGGAGGTACAAGTTTCTGTTAAAAAATTAAATTAATAAAAGTTAACTGCCACTCGGGCTGGTTCTGCGAGGCCGCGGCCCAACTGGACGCGAGCGCGGCCCGCTGCGCTTGCGCGCGCTGGCAGGCGCGGGAAAACAACCATTCGAAGGCGACCGTGGATCTTAGATCCAACGGCGCTGGGCCATCTTCCACCTCTCGATCCTCTCTCTCTCAGAACCGAACGGAAAAACAAAAGACGGCGGCCGTATCTCACCTTAGAGGGCTCGGGGAGGGCTGCTGGCGCTCGGTGGTGGTTGTAGGGTGGTCGGGGAGTTGAGGGGCGGCGACAGCGGCGCTCGGCGCGGCCTCACGGGTGGAACGCGACCGGCGTGCTGCGCGGTGACCGCGGCGGCGAGTGGACGGCGGCAGCGCCTCCAGGGCCTAGAGGGGGTGGGGTGGTGTCCGGGAGGTGCAGGGGAACATGAGGAGGCTAGCTAGGGTGGTGGGAGGGGCTGGAAAGCAGTGGCTCGGGCAGGGCTTGGCCGAGGCCGTGGCGCTCTCCGACGGCTAGAAACTCGAGCTCAAGGGCTATAGGGACAAGGGCTCGGGGTCCAAGTGACTTGGGGAGCTAGGAGGGAGTGAGAGAGGTGCAGGGACGCAAGGGCACGACCCTGGTACTTATAGTTGAGGGAGGAACCTCGAGGGCAATTCGGGGAGCTCGGGTGGATGCCAATAATGGCATAGAGCAAACCCTAGGGCTTATGGTCTTTTCCAAAACGTGCACTGGCTTGCCCTAGTCACCAAGCATGTGGGTGCAGGTCTTATCCTGGCCAATGGGTGCAAGTGGAGCAAGTGGCAAACCAATTTGGTCAAAGGGATGGGCTCCCACTTCTGCCACATCATCACCTCTTCTCTCTCTAATAAGTTCAAGACTACAGCTTCTAGAAGGTAGGGAAAACATGCAGGCTCGAGTAGATACTGTGGTTAACAAGTTAGTTCATGCCATGCTTCCAAAATATCAAGGGATCAACAAGCAATCAAAGGTGCAAAAGTGTATCTCCTACTGTTCACTCCAAAAATTCAGAAAATTCAGACTAAGGACTTAGAAATGTTCTAAGTGTTGAAAACAGACAGAAAGTTGAAAAAGTTGAGTTTGATTTCAGGGTGCAAAAGATTCTCAAAATTTGTTTTCAAGGTATGGATTTGTTAACCATGTTATATACTTTCATAAACAACTTTTGAAAACAAATTTAAATAAGTTAAGGCCATGAAAACATTGGAGGAAAAGGTATACTCTCTGTTTTTATCTGTTTCTCAAAAATGTCTTTTCCTGCCTTAATTTTATACCCCAAAAACAACAAGCAAAAGATAGTTCTCATTTCTCCAAAAATAAAAGTAAGCTTATAGTTTTGTAGTATATATATCAAGGATTAATTACATGCCAAGAAATCATAAAATAACAATTTATAGCTTGGTGAAAACAATGGTAGAAAACAGGTATTTGGCCTTATTCTCAGACATTGTTTCCTATAGGAAAGTTAAAAGAAAACTTCCATAGATTATTTTGGAAACTTGTTTTCTTGATTCAACAAAGTTAAAGGTTTGTTTTTAAGTTGCCAACCATAATGATCCAAGTCTTGGAATAAAATCTCTCAAGTGATAATAGGAAAACATCAGGGAAAAATAATAAGAATATTTTTCAGAAAGAATTGGTTTCATATAGAAACAAAACTCGTGTTGCAAATATGTTTAAAATTACAAACACATGGTAGTTCAAACAATCATGTTGTTATAAAAAAAATTGTTGGCCCTAATTTTTGTCTTCTTGAGCACAGTCCAAGAATCCAAAAACTGGGGTGTGACACCTTTTTATTTGGACAATCTCTCTTGAAGTGCCCTTTACCTCCACATGTATGGCAGCTCATATCTCTATTTCGAGCTGTAGAATTTGTGGATCCACTTGCACTAGCTGCTGGTTGTACTTGCTTCTTAGATATAGAGGTAGAACTCTCGGGTTTATTAGTGGAAACCCCACGGCTAGGGGCAGGTTGTGGCATTGGTGGTGAAGAAAAAGAAGACCTATTAGTAAAAGGCCTCCTTGGAGCCATAAGTGCCTCTTCGGCCAATTGCTTTTCAGTCTCCCTTGCTTGATGCAACAAATCATTCATGATATGGGGTGGCCCAATCTTCTCAGTGAACTCACAGATAACTTCTGAATGATAACTAGTGCGCCACTAAGAACTCTCCCGGCTGATCCCTGATGCCAATGCAAAAGATAGCAACCCCAAGGATATTCTCAACTCCACACTCTTGCACAAGTAATCCACCGACTACAAGTGGTCCTGTACTGTCTTATTCCCAGTGGAACAGCAGGTAACACGTAAAGTTTGCAGATGAACTTCCAGATGAAGGCTTACAAGCTGTTTCAATCTAGAGGTCTAGGGTTTATGTTTTAACGTAGTCTGAGCCTATCCTATGCGCCCCAAGGGGTATATATGAGAGAGGGTGCATCCACAAAGGGGCTCCCTTGCGCAAGCACCAAGCCTACTAGGTCTAGGACTCCTACTAGGACACAAACAGATACAAACCGACCCAATTAAGTGGGATGCAGCCACAATTGGTATACAAACCAAACCTACTACTACTAGGACTCATTATGGCGCATATATATCCTTTGTGGGCGCCCTCCTCTTGCTTGTCCATCAATGAGTGTGGAAATAACATATTGGCAATGTTTTCCACACTAAGTGGATTTGACCTTGTGGAGGCACTATCCCCTTGTCATCATAACATTTGTTATTTGTTGTTTTCACCATGCTAGCACTTGATCTCCATCTCCTCTTCTAGTCCATCTCCATCCATGTGTATCTCCTCTCCATGATCTCCATTCATGCTTGTGTTATCAATAAACCTGAGAATACATAAATGCATGGATTTAGGTAGTATAAAGTTCTCACAGTTATAAATATTATACTCAAGTAGGAGTGAATTCACCTGTTGTTGTAATAGCTTGGTTCTTGATCTTGTCATTGGACCAATCCTTACTTCATTAGCTTGTATTGGAACATCCTCATGTGTAACAATAGGTGAAGAGCTAGGGATGCCCTCATCATCCTCCCCCTCTTGAAAAGGCATCGACCTCGATGCTAAATCATCTCCATGGTAAGGTGTCAAATCAGCCACATTAAAAGAAATGCTAACACCAAACTCATCAATTGGGAGGTCAATCTTGTATGCATTATCATCGATCCTTGAAACTCTATAAGGACCAGCACCTCTAGGCATCAATTTTGATTTTCTCAATGTGGGAAATCTATCCTTTCTAAAGTGCACCGACACCATGTCTCTTGGACGAAATATGACTTCCTTCCTCTTCTTGTTTACTCTTTCAGCCACATGTCTTCCTTTCTTCTCAATTGCCTCTTTTGCTTTCTCATGAATCTTCTTCACAAAATCAGCCCTCTTTGATGCCTCCATATTAATTCTCTCATGTATAGGAAGTGGTAATAAATCAAGAGGAGTAATAGGCTTGAAACCATAAACCACCTCAAAAGGACATAATTGAGTAGTTGAATGCACAGCTCTATTATATGCAAATTCCACATGGGGCAAACACTCCTCCCATTTCTTCAAATTTTTCTTGATCATGCTTCTCAATAATGTGGACAATGTTCTATTGACCACCTCGGTTTGGCCATCAGTTTGGGGGTGGCAAGTAGTAGAAAATAATAGCTTAGTGCCAAGCTTACCCCAAAGTGTCTTCCAAAAGTAACTCATGAACTTGACATCTCTATCTGAAACAATAGTTCTTGGCACTCCATGTAATCTCACAATTTCTCTAAAGAATAAATTTGCAATGTGAGAAGCATCATCACTCTTGTGGCAAGCAATGAAGTGAGCCATCTTAGAAAATCTGTCCACAACCACAAAAATAGAGTCATGTCCTCTTTTTCTCCTAGGCAAGCCCCAGAAAAAATCCATACTTATATCCTTCCATGGTGTACTAGGTGATGGTAATGGGGTGTACAACCCGTGGGGTTTGAGCTTTGATTTGGAATTGTTGCAAGTAATGCATCTTTGCACCAATCTATACACATCTCTCCTCATATGTGCCCAATAGAAATTTTCAGCCAACATAAGCAATGTCTTCTCTCTTCCAAAGTGTCCCATCAAACCTCCACTATGAGATTCCTGTATTAAGAACAAACGCAAAGAACACTCGGGAATACATAATTTGTTAGCTCTAAACAAGTATCCATCATGTATATGAAATTTATCCCATGCCTTAACATAAGTACACTTATTAAATGGCATAGAAAATTCATTATCTTCATCATATAAATCTCTAATACCCTCCAAACCCGAAACCTTAATTTCCAAATTTGAGAGTAACATATTCTTTCTTGACAAAGCATCAGCAACTACATTATCCAATCCCTTTTTATGTTTAATGATGTATGGAAAAGATTCAATAAACTCAACCCATTTAGCATGTCTCTTATTCAAATTAGATTGGCACTTTAAGAATTTCAATGCTTCATGATCACTATGTATAATAAATTCTTTAGGCCACAAATAATGTTTCCACACCTCTAGAACTCTCACAAGTGCATATAATTCCTTATCATAAACAGAATAATTCAATTGTGCACCATTCAACTTTTCAGAAAAATAGGCAACAGGTTTCCTTTCTTGCATGAGCACACCTCCAATACCTATGCCACTAGCATCACACTCAATCTCAAATTGTTTATCAAAATTTGGTAGCATAAGAAGTGGGGCCGAAATCAACTTTTCTTTCAAAGTATCAAAAGCAATATCTTGAGCAACACCCCACTCGAAATCAACACCCTTTTTAGTTAGATCATTTAAAGGGGCAGCAATAGTACTAAAATTAGGCACAAATCTTCTATAGAAACTAGCAAGCCCATTAAAACTTCTAACTTGACTCACATTAGTAGGAATTGGCCAATTTCGAATAGCTTCAATTTTTGATGTGTCAACTTCAATTCCATGTTTAGAAACAACATAACCAAGAAAGATGACCTTATCTTTGCAAAAAGTGCACTTCTCAAGATTGCCATACAATTTATTTTCTCTTAGCACTTGCAAAACTTGTCTAATATGATCAATGTGTTCATGTTCATTGTGGCTATATATGAGAATATCATCAAAATAAACTACCACAAATCTACAAATAAAATCTCTCAAAATATGGTTCATTAGTCTCATGAAAGTACTAGGTGCATTAGTTAAACCAAAAGGCATCACTAACCATTAATATAAACCAAATTTGTTTTAAAAGCAGTTTTCCATTCATCTCCCTCTTTCATTCTTATTTGATGGTATCCACTACGCAAATCAATTTTAGAGAAAAGAGTAGCACCACTTAATTCATCTAACATGTCATCTAAACGTGGTATAGGATGAGGATAACAAATAGTGATGTTATTAATTGCTCTACAATCTACACACATGCGCCAAGTACCATCTTTCTTAGGAACCAAAATAACAGGGACAACACAAGGAGAAAGACTAACTCGAATATAACCTTTATCTAGTAGCTCTTGTACGTGCCTTTGTATCTCCTTTGTTTCTTGTGGATTGGTTCTATAAGGGGATCAGTTTGGTAGAGATGCTCCAGGAATTAAATCAATTTGATGCTCAATCCCTCTCAATGGTGGCAATCCCGAGGGAATATCTCCTGAGAAAACATCATCAAAATCATGCAAAACATGAGAAACACCAAGAGGAATAGGGGTCATGTCATTAGAAACCAAAATATCTCCCTTGTGAATAAGCACAATAGGGACTAATGTAGGATCATCCCTAAATTCCCTCAAATCATCTTTGGTGGCTAACATGCATAATAGGTTCTCTCTCTTTTTACCACTCGAATTGGTTTTACTATCACTCCCCAAAGCTTGTGAATTTTGTGATCCCTCATCCCTCTCTCTCTCTTCTTCCACACTCATATCAATTTTGGATCGGGACTCATTTACAATTTGTTGTGGAGTCATAGGTCTCAAAATAATAGTCTTCTCATGATGATGCAACTCATAAGTATTTGCTCTTCCTTCATGCTTCACACTTCTATCAAATTGCCAAGGCCTTCCCAACAATAAGTGGCAAACTGTCATGGGCACCACATCAAACTCAATAGTATCCTTGTAAGGTCGAATTTGAAATTCCACACGCACCATATGAGTCACCTTCATTTGTCCCGAGCTACTCAACCATTGGATATGATAAGGACAAGGGTGTGGTAAATATTTCAAATTTAACTTTGCACATAGATCTTTGCTAGCCAAATTCCTGCAACTCCCTCCATCAATAATGACTTTGCAAGCCATATTAGGGCCAATAACAGCCTTTGTTTGAAACAAATTGCACCTTTGATTTTCAGGACTAGGGATAACACTCAATGATTTTTGTGTGCAAATAATAGATGGCATAGTAGTAGCATAGGCATCCAATGGATTATCACTCAAATAGCCATCATCATCATCAATATCATTAGGATCAACATCATCACCTGTCTCATGCTCATTGTTCTCATTGATAATCATCACCTTTGTATTTGGACAATCCCTCTTGAAGTGCCCCTTTCCTCCACATGTGTGACATGTAATATCTCTATTCCTTGTAGTAGAAGCACTTGAACCTGTGGTACTCACAGCTGGTTGTGATGATTTCTTTGCAATAGAGGTGCTAGGCTTGGCCTTGGAAGATGAAACACCACGGCTAGTAGATGGAGGAGGTGGTGTACTAGGCATATTAGATGATCTCATGGGAAATCTAGCTCTTGTCCTTGTAGTAATTTTTGCCTCCTCAATAAGATGTGCTTCGGCCTCCCTTGCATGATGTAGTAATTCATGTATATCATGATATTGGTGATGCCTAACAATGCCCTTGATTTTATAGTTCAAACCTGAAAGAAACCTTTGCATTGTTTGCTCCAATTGCTCTCTCACACGTGCCCTTTGCATGATTAATTCCATCTCTTGATAATAAGCATCAACAGTCATAGTACCTTGCCTCAATTGTTGCAATTGATCAAATTGTTGCCTTATGTGATTTGGTGGAACAAATCTATCCCTCATGACTCTCTTCATAGTGTTCCAAGTGACAATGGGTAACTCACCATCCTCTTGCCTTTTTCTTACAAGATTATCCCACCATCTAAGAGCATATCCATCAAACTCAGAAGATGCCAACTTGATTTTTGTATCCTCATTATACTCATGCAATCTCCATAGCTTCTCAATTTTTAACTCCCATAGCAAATATTCTTCCACATCTATAGTATCAAAGCTGAAAGAAGGAATAGAGAATTTGGGCTTACTCAAACCATCCTCTCTTGGATTTTCATGACCCACATTATTGGGAACTCTCCTTGCACCCATATGATGGGATCGGCCATTAAATCCTCCTCTAGCTCTATCTCCTCTAGCTCCACGGCCAAGATGATTATCGACCTCTCCATTGGCTTCCAATCCATGATTAGCATCACTATGGACACTAGCATTGTCATCATCCACAAGAGGAAATCTGTCTTGAATCATGGTTTGAAGTCCAGCAAGGGTAGTAGTCATTTGAGCAATAGAATCATTGATTGATCTCACTTCCCCACTATTTGTTTCGGCCGATTTATGAGTGGCCTCCATCTTTGTCTCCATAGCTTGGAGAGCCTCATATAAAGGATCACATGCATCTTGTACAAATTGCTTGAGTCCATTATTTCTTTTGCCAATACATCCCTAAGAGCCTCATACTCCCTCCAATTAACTCCGTCCTTATGGTCCTTCTTTTTCTGCACAAGATCACCACTAGAAAGATCCATTAGTAGGTTAGTGTAATAGAAACAAGTATAGGTTGTGGTGTTCTCTCACAACTCACTCAAAAATCTAGCAAGACAATAGGTTATCTTACCCTTCCAAAGTGAATAGAAATACTTACCACAAGTAGAGGCAATTAATGTACTTTGATGTGAAGAAGAGAATACCCAGGTTTTCAACTCTCACAAAGGCAAACAAGGTTATTTAGTGGGGCTTGGTATGGATACCTAACAATCACCAAAGTAACAATTCCTATTTGCTGTCTTTGTGAAGATATAAAAATACCCAAGGAAACTCACACAATAATGGAGACAAATGTGGCAATGCAAATATATGGATGAGATTTTGCAATGCACTAGAAAGTCACTAGCTAGGCTCTTAATTGACAAGCACAAGATTGCTCAATGAAAAACCAAGTGTCACAATGGCAAGCTCAACTAGAAAATAGTTTCAATATGGCCTCTTTGCAATTTTTCTGTTTTTCTCTTTTCTCTTTTTTTATACTTTTACACTTTTTCTATTTTTTTTTGTATTTTTCCAATGGCCTTAAACACAACTAGGAGCAATATGAACCAATAAACAAGTGAACACAATGGTGGTGATGAAAATGAGCAACCTGTCAGAGCACAAAATAGCTATACTTGTGGGCAAGTTCCTATTAAGATGCTGTAGAAAGGCTGTGGCTAAGGTTCACAAGGTATGGAGATATTGGTCCTAAAGAAGAAAACATGAAAAAAAAGGAAAAACAGACAAAAAAATCTAGGTGAAAACTAGGTCTAACAAGCTCACGGCAGCAAAACATATGATTTCTGTACCGCGGCAGCGCTCACGGCAGTAAAACAGCTGAAAATTGTACCGCGGTAGGCTCACAGCAGCTCGCAAGCAGTACGGCAGCGAAACTGCCAATTTCTGTGCCGCGGCAGCGCGCGCGCTCGCGTTACGGCAGTTGGTAAGCGCGCTGCGGTGGAAACAGCAGCTGCGGGCGTGCGGCAGTGGACAGCAGCGCACGATAGCGTTTCGATCCAAATCGTTGTCGCGGCAGCGCGCGATGGATGCGGTGGTAAGGCGTGGTGCGGGCGCGGGCGGGATTTTTGTAAGCGCGCTACGGTCGGTTTCCGAGTTCGAGTAGGAGGCGGCAGCGGGTGTGCGGTACAGCAGGGAATTGGAGAAAAACGGTGCCGCGGTAGGATCTCTAGTAGGACTCGGATTGGGGGTGGTATAGGGAAATGAGCAGCGGATTTTTTTGTAGTTTTTTGATAGGTTTCGACCAGGGGAACAAAGAACCCTAACCCTAGCCAAAAAATAAGAAATCTAAAAAGACAAAAAGGAACACAAAATCAAACAGAAAAACAACACTAGTAATTGAAACTAAGGTGATATCTAGGCTAAGGCAATGATCTACACTATTTTTATGGGGCAATTTTCCGGATAGGAAATAAAAAACACTCAAACTAAAGGGAAATTTGATAGCTCACCGAGGCAACCTGTAAATATGATACCAAGATGATATGGGGTGGCCCAATCTTCTCAGTGAACTCATAGATAACTTCTGAATGATAACTAGTGCGCCAGTAAGAACTCTCCCGGCTGATCCCTGATGCCAATGCAAAAGATAGCAACCCCAAGGATATTCTCAACTCCACACTCTTGCACAAGTAATCCACCGACTACAAGTGGTCCTGTACCGTGTTATTCCCAGTGGAACAGCAGTTAACACGTAAAGTTTGCAGATGAACTTCCAGATGAAGGCTTACAAGCTGTTTCAATCTAGAGGTCTAGGGTTTATGTTTTAACGTAGTCTGAGCCTCTCCTATGCGCCCCAAGGGGTATATATGAGAGGGGGTGCGGCCACAAAGGGGCTCCCTTGTGCAAGCACCAAACCTACTAGGTCTAGGACTCCTACTAGGACACAAATAGATACAAACCGACCCAATTAAGTGGGATGCGGCCACAATTGGTATACAAACCAAACCTACTAGTACTAGGACTCATTATGGCGCATAGATATCCTTTGTGGGCGCCCTCCTCTTGCTTGTCCATCAATGAGTGTGGAAATAACATATTTGCAATGTTTTCCACACTAAGTGCATTTGACCTTGTGGAGGCACTATCCCCTTGTCATCATAACATTTGTTATTTGTTGTTTTCACCATGCTAGCACTTGATCTCCATCTCCTCTTCTAGTCCATATCCATCCACGTGTATCTCCTCTCCATGATCTCCATTCATGCTTGTGTTATCAATAAACCCGAGAATACATAAATGCATGGATTTAGGTAGTATAAAGTTCTCACAGTTATAAACATTATACTCAAGTAGGAGTGAATTCATCTGTTGTTGTAATAGCTTGGTTCTTGATCTTGTCATTGGACCAATCCTTACTTCATTAGCTTGTATTTTAACATCCTCATGTGTAACAATAGGTGAAGAGCTAGGGATGTCCTCATCAATTCATATCATTATATTGTGTATGCCTCACAATGCTCTTAATTTTGAATTGCAAACCAGAAAGTAATCTTTGCCTAGTGTGCTCAATATCCTCTTTCACTCTAGCTCTTTGCAATGTCACCTCCATCTCTCTAAAATAAGCATCCACTGACTTTGTGCCTTGTTTCAAGTGTTGTAATTTGTCATACAAGGATCTCAAATAATTTTTCGGCACAAATCTGTCCCTCATAACTTGCTTCATCTCCCTCCATGTAACAATTTAAGGTTCTCTATTTCTTGCTCTTGTTCTTGTAATATTATCCCACCATAACAAAGCATAGCCATCAAAACTTGAAGAAGCAAGCTTAATTTTTCTCTCCTCATTATACTCATGCATCCTCCATAATTTCTCTATTTTCAGCTCCCACATAAGATACTCTTCAACATAATCAGTATCAAAGTTAAAAGAGGGTAACATGAGTTTCGGTTTACCAAGAACATCATCCTCTCGGTTTGGTTCATGGACAGGGATCCTTCTAGCTTGAAAGCCGCGGCCAGCACCATGATTACCTCTACCACCTCCACGGCCATGAGGAATAAAATTTTCCTCATCATTTTCAGCATCACCAAAAGCACTACCATCATCCTCATGTGCAGGTAGTCTTCGATCCAACAAGGTAGCCAAGGCAGCAATTCTAGTAGTCAAAGGATCAAGAGAAGTTTGTAATGTTGTAACTTGCTCTTGTGTAGCAGCAGTTGTTTCAGTCATAGTATCAATTTGAAGGCCCAAATTCTGAACATGTGTATCCATGTCCACTCCATGCCTATCAATGAGAGAATGCAATTCTGAATTTTTTGCAGCAATAGTTGTGTTCAATTGTTCTTGCATCTCCTCCAAATCTGTCCACTTCACCTGCTCATTACCATGATTCTTCTTAGCATGTGTAGAAACATCACTAGGAGCAACCGTGATTAATAGGTTAGTGAAATAAACAAATTACTATGGGTTGTGGTGCTCGCTCCCAACTCACTCAAAACTAGCAAAAGAGGTGATCCTTACTGCTCCAAAGTGAATAGAAAATCTTACCACAAGTAATAGCAACTAATGTGACTTGGTGTGAAGAATAGAATACCTAGGAGTTTTTGCTCTCACAAAGGTAAAACAGGTTATATGGTGGGGCTTGGTATGGATACCTAACAATCACCAATTAACAAGCACTATTGTTGTTTGTGAATGATACAAAAAGAACACCTAGGAACACACACCAAAATTGGAGACAAATGTGGCAATGCAAATATATGTAGGAAATTTTGCAATGCTCTAGAAAGACACTAGCCAAGCTCAATGATAATCAGGCACAAGATTGCCCAATGTGTAGTGTCAATGATAACAATGAAAACAGCTCCAAATGACAGTAATATCAATATATCTCAATGGCCTTTCTTTTTTTACCTTTTCAGTTTTTCTGTTTTTCTATTTTCTGTTTTTCTCTTTTTTTTTACTTTTTATGGCCGAAAACAACTAATGGAGCAAATGAAAATAACAGCTAAATCAAGGTGACACATGATAGTGAGCAGCCTGAAAATGAGCAAGAAAATAGCTAGTCTTGTGGGCAAGGTACCTAGTTAATTGCTGTAGATAGGCTGTGTCTAAGGTTCACAATGATTGGACTTGAAACCCTAAAGAAAATGTAAGCAAAAACCTAAAGAAAAATAGACTATAGCTAACTACATGACCCACGGCAGGGAAAATGCACCACAGCAGCAAAACGAAGCGTTTTGGAACGCACGACAGCTGTCACGGCAGCAAAATGGCCACTTTTCTGCCGTACGGTAGCGCTAGGGGCTCACGGCAGAGAAAACAGACGCACGGCAGCGGCGGCAGCAAAAACACACAGAAAATAGCTCACGGCAGCGTTGCGGAGTGCGGGGTGCTGTGTTGCGCGCGCGGCAATTGGTAAGGGCGCTGCGGGGATTTTTGGTGGATTTGAAAGCGCGCGCTGGCTGGATTCCGAGTCCGACTAGGAACGTGTACCGCGGCAGCCTTTTGGTAAGTTTTTGCGCGGCGACAGAGATCGATTCCGATTAGCACTAGGAACCAACACCCGATAGGAAACAAAAACAAACCACAACAGAACACGCTAGGCAATTGTGTCGTGGAGGAAAACAAGTGCACCACTCGGATTGGGACCAAAAGGGAACTTGCGGGTAGCTAATTGTTTTTTGGATTTTTGGATATAGACTCAACTCGAATATGAAGAACAACTAAGAACCCTAACCCTAACCACCTAATGACTCAAAAGAAGAAAAGTAGCACAAGATCAAAACACAAAACAACACTAGAAATTGAAAACTAGTAATTATCTAAGGCTATGGCAATAACTAATACTATTTTTTGTGGCTTTTTCTGGATAGGTATAAAAATAACTCGAATCTAAGGGACAGATACAGCTCACCGAGTAAACCCAGTAATCTGATACAAAGATGATAAGGGGTAGCCCGATCTTCTCAGTGAACTCTCTTGATAAATAATGTGATACCTCGCTCTCTCCTTTGGCTAAACCCTGTCACCAATTGCAACAGCACTTAACCCCTTCGGATATTCGAGACTCCACACTCTTGCACAAGTAGCCACCGACTACAAGTGGTCCTGTTTCTCCTTATTCCCAGTGGAACATCAGAATACACTCAGATTTGCAAAGGTATGATGATTCAACATAATGCTTCAAGCAATACAATCTAGAAGTCTTGGGTTTTTGTTTTAACGTAGTCTAACCTAACCTATTCGCACGAAGGGGTATATATGAGGGGTGGGGGGTGCGACCACAATGAGAATTGCGCAAGCAAACCAGCCCAACCCGAATAGGACCCAAACTTGGACTTGTTTTAGACTTGGACTCAACCAAATAGATACAGACCGACCCACGATAGGGGGGTGCGTCCATAATGGTATACAAACCATATCTATAACTACTAGGACTCTCTATGGCGCATTGATATCCATTGTGGGCGTCCTCCTCTTGTTTTCACCATCCATGAGTGTGGAATAACAAACTAGCAATTGTTTTCCACACTTGTAGAATTGTTTTCAACATCTTCCATGTTTATTTTCACCATAGTGATCTTGTTTTCCAGCTCCTCTTGAAGTCCATCTTCATCCATGTGCATCTACTCTTCATGATCTCCTCTCCTCATGCTTGTGTTATCAACAAACCTGAGAATACAAATATGCATGGATTTAGGTAGTATAAAATTCTCATAATTGTAAATGTTATACTCAAGTAGGAGTGAATTCACCTGTTGTTTTAATAATTTAGTCCTTGAGCTTGTCATGGGACCAATCCTCACTTCATCATTCTTTGTAGCAATATCGTCATGTGTAACAATAGGTGAAGAACTAGGGATGTCCTCATCATAGTTGATGGTGTGTTAGTTGCCTTGTTGAAGTTGGTGAAGATATCACACTCTCTTCACAAAAGATAGTTGCTCTCCGTAAAATCTATTCACTAAAAACACAATAACCAAATAAACAAGCATTCTAGCAATCAAACACATAATTGGATAAAACAAACAGAGCAATTAACATAACCAAGGGGTTGAATCAAGTTGGTTAGGACAAGGTCAAGATTTGAGTTGGAAGGTTCATTCTCTCTTGGTTACATACTTGTTGAGGAAGTTCCAAGGGTTTACTTGAGATGGACTAGGTTGAGTTTGATGTGATCTAACTTTATTATAAACATACTTGTCGAGGAAGTTCAAAGAGCTCACCAAGGTGATCTCACTATCTCAACTAAGGTAACAGATAACAAAGTGTAACACTTAGTTATTTTCATCAAAACATTTGAGTGATCTAAGTTAGTCTTTCCATTTGGGGTTAAGGTAGGTCTAGGTTCAACTAACTTCATAACAATAGAGATAACAAGATAAAGTCTGGGGATTTTCCATTTGGGTCAATGGTTGGACAAAAACAACTTGTTATTCTTCAACTTGTGTGGATGGCTCCAGGTCTTCATATATTTGTACTTCCTTAAGTTGCTTCTAGTTGCTATGATTCTAATTCTTCCCTTCAATTTCTTCAGTGATCTTCTTTGTAGCTCTACTTGTTGCCACCAAGTTGAAAATGAAGTTTTCTTCTTGTTCTTGAGTCTTGATCTCCATTTTGCTAATTTGATGAATTCTTTAAGTAAGAATGGGGACTGGAGGGGTAGATGGAAAACTAAGGTTCACTATTATATGTGATTGACACATACTAAGGATTGTCTTGGATTAAAAAATGGCCACAACAAACAATGGTAGAAGGAATAGAAACAAAATCTAAGGCATGATCAACTAGTGGTTCACTATGATGGATTTTTGGTCCAACTTACATGGAAATGGTTCAAGGTTGTCCAAAAGGTTTAGGTACTGATGTTTCTGGTTCAAGGTTACCAAATGGAACAAATTTGCAAAATGAACTATATTGAAATTATTTATAGAATTAAATCTATGTTAAAAATACTCAAATATATCACTTAATTCTGAAATCCAATTTAACTTGATCAAAATTTAGTTTGCTATAGAGGATATGAAAGTACACATCCTAAGGTTTCCAAAATATTTTATTTGCAATTTTTTGATTTGTAGAATTTGAATTATGCCAAAATTCATCAAACAAGCATATTTAAATTTGAACATATTTAAATTTGTAAATTTTGAATTTGAACTGTGCTAAAAGATTCTACAGATTCAGGGAATTTCAAAAAGTCCAAGCTTGCTAAATTTGGGTTTATGGATCAAAAGTTATGATGATTACAAGATACAGGGACAAATCTGCAAATCCGTCATTTAAATTCTATTCGGAAAAATAAAACAGAAACTGAGTGGATAAGGCTGGCTACATGGCAGCATGTGATTGGCTTGGGTGCTGACTGGGTGCTGACGCAACGCTGACTAAGCGCTATGCTAACTGTGTTAAGTGGTTGGATCTGGGCCGTTGGATCCAGATCCAACCGGGTGCTTAGCCTTTCGGGTTAAAAACTAATCTTGGTCGTTGAGATAGATCTGACGGCTCAGAACACCTAGGGTTACCTCGCCGGAGGGTGGTGGCCAGAAAATGGAGGGAGTGGCCGGTGGCGCACACGGTGGTCGGAGTTGACGTTTTGGGGGGTTCCAGGGCACGGGGAGGCCACCACGGGGCGTAGCCCGAGTTGGCGAACACGATGGCGACAACGACAAGCTCACTCGCTTCCGGGACTGGCGGAAAACCATGGAAGGAGGCCGCGCGGGCTCCGGCGATGTCGTATGCTTTCCCTAGTACACCTGCGGACGGGAAAAAACGGTTAGGGAGGGGCGCAAGGACAAGGGGCTAGACTAGGGGTGGTCTCGGGCTCACAAATGGTCGTACCTCACCGGAATCGAAGGAAAAATGTGGCGGCTCTACGAATCTCCGGCGAGCAATTTATTTAACGTCACGGCGCGATTAGGAGAGGGAATAGAGGGGAAAGGAGGAGGGGCGTCGGGGCTTTAAGGAGAAAAAAAGGGGCTGCAATTAGTGGCGTTAATCGCCCATAATCAGGGCGCTTAAAATCGTCCGAAACAGACGTCGGTTTCCTTCGCGCAAAGAAGACGACGATGGCGTCATTTCTTACGTCACCGTGGGACCCACTTGTCATCGATAGCGGGAAAGAGAAGAACCGGGCGGCCTGCTGTTGGGCCGTGTGTTCTGCGTTCCTTCACGCTGCGTGCTTGCGCGAGGCTGGCTGGGCCCTCGGCTTTTGCGCGCGCGTGAAATAGAGTGGGGAGAGGGAGCTGGTCTGGGCCTGGGGGTGGTTTAGGGTGCGCGGGCTTTTCTCTTTTTTTCATTTGATTTTTTTTTCCTGTTTTTTATTTCCTTTATAACTTTTGATTTAAAAATCTTTTTTGCCTCAAGTAAATTTGTAAATACTTGAAATGACATGTTCTTTCAACTAAGCATAGTTGAAAATTATTTTGGACACAATTCAAATTTGAAAATTTGAAAATATGATTAAAATGCTAATAGTACTTAATGTTATTTCAAAATTAGAAAATTGTAAAATTGTATATATTTGCCAAATAAATTTTCAGTGACATACTATAATGAAAATATTATATTTGAAAGTCATATAACTCATTTTTTTATTTTTTTATATTTTTTATTATGAGTATACCGTCATAGCAACTTAATGTTATTTTCTAAATAGAAAATAAATGATAATTTGAATTATGGGTTTAGTAAAATTTAGAGAGGTGTCCCAATTGTAATTTTTGTTTTCCAAGGTCTTTTACTTGTTTTCATGAACAAAATAATTTATATAAACACTTTATGGTAAATACTTGGTATAATATGAGGAGAAAACAAAATGGAACACAACTTTCTTATGTAAAACCAATTTATATTCTTAAGGTTTGCAAATTGAGTAATTAGTTTATTTGCATAAATATCTATTTTTTGGATTTAGGGTTTTCAGATACAAGGAATTTTGGGTTATAAATTTCCGGTAGCATTGGAAAAACAATTTATGTAACCTTTGTGTTTGATTTTTATTTGTTTTTGTTTGCTTGCTTTAATAGAAAACAAAAAGTTTAAAAATTTGTGATTTTTGGACTTTCCCAAATTCAGGGATGTTACAGACTACCACCCTTAAAAGAAATCTCGTCCCGAGATTCGGGAAGGCTAGAAAGAAAGATTAGGTTTGGATAACTAGGTTCTAGAACAACTAGGTGGGCTACCACCCTTAAAAGAAACTTTTGGGGGTAGTCTAAAACTCTTGTATAACTGGCTGCTGGTTTTGACTATATCTTCAGCTGGAGTCATGATTCATTATCCATAGTATTCATGCATGGTAAATATCGACTCCTTGTTGGTATTGGTGTTTTGAATCGAAGTATACAACCTTTAGGATTCCATGGGTTAATATCCTCTTCCAATAGAATGTGTCCATTCACATAGCTTGGAGTGTGGTTTTACCTAAGATTGTTTGATTAGAACTTTCCCTCATGGTGGAGTTACAAACCAACATAATTCTGTTGAACTACCTTTGACACTGAGGGGTCATTCTTTGGGTCAATCAAAAGTCTTTGGGTTCCTCCCAACTTGGTCTTTTGATGTCTTTAGTATTCTTCCTTCTTGTCGTCATCCTTGAAGGCAACCACCATACTATTTCTAAGGAAACTCTCATGGTAGGAAATATCTTGATACTGTTGTACAGAGTACTCCACTATATTGGCAGATAGTCTAGGTTGCTTGTTTGGACAATTTCTAGATAAATGTCCATCTTCTTCACAAGAATAACAATTTTTGGTGCAGTGTTTGGATGAATATGGATGTGGTGTAGTCTTGGCTCCACTATTCATCTTGACATGGTCCATCTGAATAGTATCCAGCTTGCGTTTTCCCTTCACTTCTGGTTTGCCTAAATTCTCCTTGGGTGCACTAAGAATTCCTACTCTAGCTTGTTCTCCACTTGTTGTACCATGGGGTAAAGTGGACATTGTGTTGGAACATGTGTCGTTCCTTCACACAAAAAACAAGTAACTTGAGTGAAGTATCCTTCAGTTGAGTTGTTTGCATCACCATGGGGCCACTCATCAGGACATTCTTTGGAATAGTGTCCTATCTCTCCACAAGATTTACAGGCTTTGAGTGTTGACAACATTTCTTCTTCTGCCTCCTGGTTATCTATAGCTATCAAAGGCTGATTGTTTTCACTATTAGCCAAGTTTTGGGACATCATCTTCACTATTTGTGATTGAGTATCCAACACTTGTTGCATTCCTGGTGTTAACTCCATATTGGGGTTGCTGGCTTGGTTCTGCGTCATCAGTTGTATCAACTGAGTCTGAGCTTCTAGTAGCATCTGCATTGCTATTGACTTCTCAGGGTTGTTGACATTTTGGCTAATCATCTGTTTTGGAGTTTTTGGGAAGAGATGAGTAGAGATTAGAAATATAGCTAAGGAAGGTTCCTATCCAAACATAGCAGATCAAGGAAACTCATCTTGCAAACAACACATAACAAACACAAAGCAATAGACTCATCACACCAAACAACAAGGTTTTAGAAAACAAACTAATATTGTCATACCACTCTCATTGGCATGATCAATACACTAACACGTTAACGTTTTTCTAACAAAGTAACTAGATTGGTGGTCTCATCTATATTTTCTTGAGTTCTTCAAATCTTTCTCTCAATGTCTTGAGGTGTTCTTGATTGTTGTGAAATCTGAGTCCTTCTCCAAGTTCTTCAAAGTCTTGAGTGTAGGTCTTCAGGTGATGAAAATACTTCTTGTACATCATGGTATGGTCATCAACAATCATGCCTTGGTGGTATTGAAGAGGTAGGTCATCTAGAAAATTTTGAAGGTGAATAATAGATGAGATGATATGAGAAGAATTAAGATGATTGTTTTGTTTCTAAAAATTTGAACATAGTACATTTTCAATCTTATGGTCTTTTCCAAACTTAGGGTCTCGAATTCTACATGCAACACAATGCTCTGATACCATTTTGTATGGTTCCCACATTTAAACAATGTAAGAACATATGTGTTATTGTGCTAGTCCCTCGATCAATTGCTAGCATCACAGTACAAGATGAAATATCATGCAAATGCATCAAATTCTATTACATCGCATGATCCAGTCTTTACAAAATAGTATTACAACTTGCAAAGTCTTAGAAGACTAGCAGAAAACAGAGAAATACAGCGGAAAACATAGTACAACATGGATGCCATCTTCTTCATGCGCCACAGGGAAAACATGTTGGCGATAGTTTCGAGATCCTAAACGAAATCCTCACTCGTCTTTAGAATCATCTGCAGGATGGAATATGCAGCCACAAGGGAGTCAATACAATTTAATGTATTGGCAAGTAACACTATGGTGGATATAAATGGCAAGACTAATACTACATGCTTATTTGGCCGAGTGGAGTTTTGGCTAAGTTTGCATAAAGCCAGTTTTTCTCCTATCACTTTTGTAAAACAAACTTTTCTTTTCAAATGGGTGGCAACATTGGATTAAGATCCAAGCACCACAATACTGTTCACTTGGTCAAAATTTGACTTATTGAAAATGGTGATGAGATTCTTCCGTCATTCCTTGTCCAGTTGCTCATAGTTGTCCATAACCGGGGACACGGCTAAGATCTTAGTTTGTTGACTCTGCAGAGTTTGTGCACTTTCACCTTCAGACTCAAATGAGCCCAAACATCCTATACACCCGGAGTGCATTAAGGAAAGGAGAAGATTGAGACGAGATCTTTCAGAAGAAATTCCACCACCGTTTGGCTTACCCGTTCCACCTATAATTATGCTACATCTGCTTGTAAGCCTGGTGAGTTCATTCAACTTAGTTGATCAAGACATAGCCCATATGACTAAAGGCTACACGGGAAGCTACTAAAATTAGAAGGACATAGTAATCTGTTTGTTCCTGGGTGGCCATCCTCAAGTGACAACCTCAAGTGGAATAATCCTTAGACAAGGGCCCTGAGGCAACACTCAATATAAACCAATCACATCCAAAATCCACCCAGGTGTTTCATTGAATGTTATACTTAGAATTTTTCCCCAACATCTAATAAAACAATTTTTAACATTGCATAGCAATTTACTAAGTTCTAAGGCTATCAATATAACAAGGTAAAAAGAATGACTATACACTACTAGGATAATATCATAGCATAATATAACTTAGTAAAATTTCCTATCCTGCGTACTACTCAAAAATCAACTAATGCATAAAGAAAATAATCGGTAGTTGATGGTGTGTTACTTGCCTTGTTGAAGTCGGTGAAGATATCACACTCTTTTCACAAAAGATCGTTGCTCTCCGTACAATCTATTCATTGAAAACACAATAACAAAATAAACAAGCATTCTAGCAATCAAACACATAAGTGTAGAAAACAAACAGAGCAATTAACATAACTAAGGGGTTGAATCTAGTTGGTTAGGACAAGGTCAAGATTTGAGTTGGAAGGTTCATTCTCTCTTGGTTCCATACTCTTTGAGGAAGTCCCAAGGGTTTACTTGAGATGGACTAGGTTGAGTTTGATGTGATCTAACTTTATTATAAACATACTTGTCGAGGAAGTTCCAAGAGCTCACCAAGGTGATCTCACTATCTCAACGAAGGTAACACATGACAAAGTGTAACACTTAGTTATTTTCAGCAAAATATTTGAGTGATCTAAGTTAGTATTTCCATTTAGGGTTAAGGTAGGTCTAGGTCCAACTAACTTCATAACAATAGAGATAACAAGATGAAGTCTTGGGATTTTCCATTTGGGTCAATGGTTGGACAAAAACAACTTGTTATTCTTCAACTTGTGTGGATGGCTCCAGGTCTTCATATATTTGTCTTCCTCAAATATCATCTTCATGCATCTATTGTAGACTTGTTCCTTGGATGGATTCTTCTCTTGGTCTTGATAAATTCTTCATTGCTTTCACTTCACTAATAGGTTTGGGTATGGGATGGGCATAAATACCGCTAAGTAAAATAGAAAAGAAAGAAAATAAGAAGAAAGATAGAAATAAAGAGGGAGATGTTTTCTTCTAAATTTATTCACACTTGTACTTCCTTGAGGTTCTTCTAGTTGCTATGAGTCTAAGTCTTCCCTTCAATTTCTTCATTGATCTTCCTTGTAGCTCTACTTGTTGCCACCAAGTTTAAAATGAAGTTTTCTTCTTGTTCTTGAGTCTTGATCTCCATTTTTGCTAAGTTGATGAATTCTTGAAGTAAGAATGGGGAGTGGACGGGTAGATGGAAAACTAAGTTTCACTATTATATGTGATTTACACATACTAAGGACTTGTCTTGGATTCAAAAATGGCCACAACAAACAATGGTAGAAGAAACAGAAACAAAATCTAAGGCATGATCACCTAGTGGTTCACTATGATGGATTTTCGGTCCAACTTACATGGAAATGGTTCAAGGTTGTCCAAAAGGTTTAGGTACTGATGTTTCTGGTTCAAGGTTACCAAATGGAACAAAATTGCAAAAGGAACTATATTGAAATTATTTATAGAATTAAATCTATGTCAAAAATACTCAAATATATCACTTAATTCTAAAATCCAATTTAACTTGTTAAAAAATTAGTTTTCTATAGAGGATATGAAAGTACACATCCTAAGGTTTCCAAAAATATGTTATTTGCAATTTTTGGATTTGTAGAATTTGAATTATACCAAAATTCATCAAACAAGCATAATTAAATTTGCACATATTTAAATTTGTAAATTTTGAATTTGAACTGTGCTAAAAGATTCTACAGATTCAGGGAATTTCAAAAAGTCCAAGCTTGCTAAATTTGGGCTTCTGGATCAAAATGGAGGGCGATGGCCGACGGCGCACACGGTGATCGGAGTTGACGTTTTGGGGGGGTTCCAGGGCACGGGGAGGCCACCACGGGGCGTAGCGCGAGTCGGCGAACGCGATGGCGACAACGACAATCTCACTTTCTTCCGGGATTGGCGGAAAACCACGGACGGAGGCGGCGCGGGCTCCGGAGATGTCGTATGCTTTCCCCAGTACACCTGCAGACGGGAAAAAACGGTTAGGGAGGGGCGCAAGGACAAGGGGCTAGACTAGGGGTGGTCTCGGGCTCACACATGGTCGTACCTCACCGGAATCGAAGGAAAAATGCGGCGGCTCTACGAATCTCCGGCGAGAAATTTCTTCAACGTGACGGCGCGATTAGGAGATGGAATAGAGGGGACAGGAGGAGGGGCGTCGGGGCTTTAAGGAGAAAAAAAAGGGGGCTGCAATTAGTGGCGTTAATCGCCCGTAATCAGGGCGCTTAAAATCGTCGAAACAGACGTCGGTTTCCTTCACGCGAAGAATACGATGATGGCGTCATTTCTTTCGTCACCGTGGGACCCACTTGTCATTGATAGCGGGAAAGAGAGGAACCGGGCGAGCTGCTGTTGGGCCGTGTGTTTTGCGCTCCTTCAGATGCGTGCTTGCGCGAGGCTGGCTGGTCCCTCGGCTTTTGCGCGCGCGTGAAATACAGTGGGGAGAGGGAGGTGGGCTGGGCGTGGAGGTGGTCTAGGGTGCGTTGGCTTTTCTCTTCTTTTCTTCATTTGATTTTTTTTCCTGTTTTCTTATTTCCTTTATAACTTTTGATTTAAAAATCCTTTTTGGCTCAAGTAAATTTGTAAATTCTTGAAATGACATCTTCTTTCAACTAAGCACATTTGAAAACTATTTTGGACACAATTCAAATTTTAAAATGTGATTAAAATGCTAATAGTACTTAATGTTATTTTAAAATTAGAAAATTGTAAATATTTGTCAAATAAATTTTCAGTGACATATTATAATGAAAATATTATATTTGAAAGTCATATAACTCATTTTTTTATATTTTTATATTTTTAATTATGAGTATACCGTCATAGAACCTTAATGTCAGTTTCTAAATAGAAAACAAATGAAAATTTGAATTATGGGTTTAATAAAATTTAGAGAAAAGTCCCAATTGTAAATTTTTTTTCCAAGGTCTTTTACTTGTTTTCATAAACAAAATAATTTATATAAACACTTTATGGTAAATACTTGGTATAATATTAGGAGAAAACAAAATGGAAAACAACTTGCTTATGTAAAATCAATTTATATTCTTAAGGCTTGCAAATTGAGTAATTAGTTTATTTTCATAAATATCTATTTTTTGGATTTAGGTTTTTCAGAAAACAAGGAAATTTGGGTTATAAAATTAGCATTGGAAAAACAATTTATGTAACCTTTGTGTTTGAGTTTTGTTTGTTTTTGGTGGCTTGCTTTAATAGAAAACAAAAAGTTTTAAATTTTTGTGATTTTTGGACTTTCCAAAATTCAGGGATGTTACAGGATTGGGTGAACCCATAGAGATGTTTGAAATCAGGATGGTCAGATTGCAAAGAAAACTTAGAGATGTTGGTTTTGCAATAACTCATGAGAATTTATGTGACATTGTACTAGGATCACTTCCGCCAATATTCCATGGTTTTTTAAAGCTCTACAATACCATTGCGGAAGAGTGGCCAGTTCAGATGCTATTTTCCTTACTCAAGAAAGCAGAAGCTGACATTAAAGCTAGAGATCCTACATGGACTAAGACAGGTATAAGAGTTATACTGTCACTATTTACATAGGTCCAACAAAAGTCAAATAGTATGAGATACTAATTGATGCTCTTACTTGCACCAGTGGCAGGTGCTTTGGAAGGGGCAAATGCTGGAAAGAAGAGGAGGTTCTAGAATGATGTAGCAAATACACTTGGAGTGTAGCTGGTCATCTCATGAAGTCCAAAGTCAATAAAGAGGATCAACACTAGGACATCTAAATAATAGTTATTTTGAGATCATGATGTAATGAATATTTTATGTTCGTGAACCTTGTTGAGTTTAAATTATAAAACCTGTGTGGGACTTCCAAGCTTGGGAATTCAAAGTTTATGATCTTCTTTATTGTGTTATGTCAATTAGTATTATTATTAATTCTTGGATATTTTGATTCAAATTATTGCTCAAGTTTCAGTAATAGTTGTATGGCTTGTTAAATAAATTGGATATAAATCTTTTAGTTGATTTATCAAAGTTGAAGGACTGCCTCCAAAATATTTAATATCCAAAATCCATTAAGTGTTAGGCACTTGTGAATTTCGAAATTCACATTAGTCTTAAATATGTTCTCAATTGACTTAATTCCATTGAAGATTCAATATGATTAGTTAATCATATCGATGAAGTGGAATAGATGAAATAATTTAAGTTTCAATGTTTCATAAAAGTCAGTGGGAGTATTTTGAATAAAAACTGAGATCAAAGAAATTTATTGAATTAGAAAAGGACTTAACAGAAATTATAACATGGTTGACAAAGAATATTTTCTTAGTTAAAAATTACTCTTGATGGATTTTGAGAGAGTCAAAATTACTGTGATAATAAAATCTTTGCGAGACAAGGATTTAAGTAATGTTATAATTTTCAAAAGTCTTTGTGTGATAAAGTGATAACGTGACGAAAATAATTCTCAACCCGCCAAAGATTTTTTTTGTTAAAGTTGGGACTATGTCATTAATTAACTTAGAGTTATTTTAATGATAAGTTCCTTGTAATCAATATTGCTCAAGCATGATGCATATGTTATTAAAAGGTTTTGCATAAAACCAATAAGTTCATTGGTGGTAAATTTTCACTTTTAACTCCAAGTGTTTTAAACACATTGGATTAAGGAGAAAAGTGTCTTCTCATGAAAGAGATGTGGAAATTATATTATGTTGGGATTTTGAATCTTTGGAGAAGGATGAACGAGAGGGGAAACATGCAAATGCTTCCAATTCATCACCTTGTCCATGAATTTATGTATGAGATACATAAATTTCAAACTTAATATTTAATAAAGTTCATATGAGAAATTAGATGCAATATTCACTTTGTGATATAGTCATCAAAATTTCCAAGACAATGACCACGATGTGCAAAACAAAACAAACACGATAATAGTACTCATAAATATATGATATTATATTGTCTTTGAACATGATACCGTAGGGCAAAAACCCTACGGTGTAAATTTTATATAAATAGGATCAAGAAAGTCAGGAGCTTTCTAAATACAATATTGTACAAAGGGGGAAAACAGGAAGGTGACACCTAAGGAAGAGAACAAATAGAGAACTAACCACTTACACATTAAGATTGATATTAGATTGTCATATAGATCCATGTTAAAAGAAGATATTGAATTTGGCTCCAAGATTTTATGTTGAGAGTAAGTTGGAGTGATATGAAATCATAAGGAAAATCAACATTTTCACAAGAAAAACATATATGAATATTTTATATTCATAAAGCTAGTATTTATAAAATTATTTTATCAAGTATGAATAAATGATAATGATGAGTTGAAAACTTACCATATCAATTGCCTGGTGTTGTTATTGGATCAATTAGCAATTTATTTTGCTAAGTGTCATTAATTTTTGATTACTAGAGTGATCTAAAATATTACAAGTATGGGTATTAAGTCGGTCATGTTAATGAAACCAGAAGGACTTATTTTTCATTATATAAATTGAAGGGACTTAAAAGTCAGTGGGAGCTAAATATGATCTTTTAGTTTGGCTGGGCCTAATTAAAAGATAGATACCTCATAGAAAAGATTTTAAAATGTTTTAATGCAATATCAGAAAGTGTCTTGTTAAATTTAGGACCTATGAGATAGATTGAGGAATTTAATAAACATTCATATGGTGGGTGTGCTGAAAGTAATTCTGAAGGAAATTTTGAATTACATTGAGAAAAAATTATTTTGTCTCAAAAGAAAAATGACATGATATTTTGCAATAGTCCTTGGTAGTCAGTGGTGAGCAAAATATAAAGGACGAGATCAAATCATAATATTTTTTGATTTGACTAATCTCATAATAATAAAAGGAAAGCACACAAAGACCGGTAGATTTTCGTTAACTAAAATTGTTTTAGTCAATCCAGTATAAAGGAGAAGAACTTAAGGAAAAGTTTTCTTATGAAGTTAATTGTTTCTCATAAAAACAAGAAATATTATGGTCAGAAGTTTCTCACTGAAATATTCTTTGGTAATATTAGAAGGTTTAAAACAACTCAGTGGAATTTTGTATAGCTACAAATAATATTGTGAGAAGAATTCACATATGTATTTGTGGTGGAATTACAAAATCAAATCTTTATCGGTTTTAACTCAGATTATGATATTTCATTTTATAATATTGTATGTTGTATAATTATCAACATTAAGTATTATGAGTGGACTGTATATTATTTTTCTATGGATATTTTCAACTCAATGTTGGACATTGTGAATTGCAAGTTATTGGATAAAAGTCATTCGACTTAGTGAGGTTTCAAACGATGGTATGATAATTCATTCAGAGACGCTTGAATTATTAATATTTTCATGGAACCAGGTCCACACAAATCCAATTCCTAATAAATACAAACACAAGTTTATCGCAAGTTGATTAGATCAAAAGGTGAAAGAAGGAAGTCTAAGGTAGCACATGCATAGTTTGAGTAACACCATAATTCCATAGGTGTTATGTCATCATACTAACTAGAGTATTAATTGACTCTAGTGCAAGCGGGAGATTGTTGGAGGTATGTCCTAGAGACAATAATATTAATTTATTTTTCTATCTCCAACTTTAGAATAACGTTTATGTCATCATGCTACAACCGCTATAGCACTTAAAAAGTGAGTTTTCAAATGAAATTCTTTGTGCGGGTGTAAAGACATAAACAAACAAGAGTTCCTAATCTTGTCTCTAAGATTAGCTTATGGTTTGTGAAATGATCATATTTTCCTGATCATGGACTTGGATGAAAGTCTAGAAAAAACATAATAGTTTATTGTTAGGGTAACAATATTACTGAGCCTACCCAAGTGTATGTTGTTGCTAAAAGAAACTAAACAATCATGATGTATTTTAGAAAGTTCATATGAAGTTAACATTGACTATAATTCCTATACTATGAGAATATCTAGTGAACGCATGATCGAAAGTTATACTATGGATATCATCAACCGTCTTACCGTATCTAGGGATAACGGTGATATCTGGGTATGACCTAGAAAGTGTAACAGAACTGAGATCGTTCAACACTAGTATTTAACTCCTCAGACGATAGAGAAATACATTCTCTGGGCCCTCTCAGTATCACCAATAATATATTGTCGGGATAGACACAGTGTGAGTTATCACAGTTCGGGAGGGTTCTGAAGCTCTACCTGGCACCCTGCCGGAGAGGAGAATCATCGCCGGAGGGCTCTTCATCACCAAGCCTGCCTCCGGAGTGATGCGTGAGTAGTTCATCCTTGGACTACGGGTCCATAGCAGTCGCTAGATGGTCATCTTCTCCAATTTTGTGCCATCATATTTAGATCTTGTGAGCTGTCTAACATGATCAAGATTATCTTATTGTAATGCTACATGTCATGTTTGCTGGGATCCTATGAATATTGAATACTATGTCAAGTTGATTATAGATCTATCATATATGTTATTTGCGATCTTGCATGCTCTCCGTTGCTAGTAGATGCTCTGGCCACATAGATGCTTGTGACTCCAAGAGGGAGTATTTATTCTAGATAGTGGGTTCATGCCTCCAGTACTCCGGGAGAGTGACAATAACTTCTAAGATTTGTCTAAGGATAATTGTGTTGTTTACATTATGCACTTTACTTAATGCAATAATCTGTTGCTTGCACCTTAATACCCAAATTTTTGCTCGGATGAAGTCCTGATGGTGGATTATTAGTCATAGATACAGTTGGATAACGGTCTATGTACCATGTTGTAATTCCCAAATGGATTTCATGAACGGTTCGTTGCATAGAAAACAAAAAAATTGCTACGCAAGAGACACCCAAAGGGCCAAGATCTAATCTAGGAGATGTAAGCAACGAACATAGAGAAAGTTTTAAGGAGTATATACCCTCGAAGACACAAAGCGTTATGAGATCGAATCTCGTTGGTGTCGAAGAGTCGTGTCGACAAATCCCTCGGGTGATCCGGTAGGGTTTCGAGTAGAGGAACGATGTACGCGCTGGTGATCTCGACGGCTAACAAGGAGGCAAGATTTACCCAGGTTCGGGACCCTCGTAGAGGTAAAACCCTTACTCCTGCTTGTCTGATCTGTATTATGGCGAGATAGTCGAGCTGTTACAATAGCGATGCCATGGTGGTGTGTACGGGGTATCCCGTGTATTGTTTAGTCTAGTTGTGGCTTGTATCTTCCTCTTCTCTTGTCTAGATTGGATCCCCTTTTATCTCCTCCCTCTTGGCTTTATATATGGAGCCAGGAGAGGTTTACATGAGTCCTAATAGACTACAAATAGGAGTTCTTGTCTTGACCCGCAAGTCTTGCGGGTGGGCCTTCTAGTAGCGCAGGATAACACCTCTCTTTGGGCCTAGGTCTTGGGCCTTGGACCGGGTAGGCTCACCCGATAGGTCCAGGAGTCATCCCCACGCCAGTAGCCCCCGAGTGTTTATTCGACTGAGAATAGTCGGGTAAGCACTCAAAGTCCGTTCTTGATTTCTTTGATTGGTCATTCAATCGCCTGTTTTTGAGGGTGTATACCCTGTGCGCGAAGCGCTCATGTACTCGAGCATTGAGTGATAAATGTGCCTTGTGTTGGCTGTTTTCGCAGAAGGATGTGGCTCAGTCGCTTGACTCTCCCGAAAGATCAGGGCCAATTAATTGCATCTAGGGCAAAAATTGTTCTGGCCTACACGAATTCGAGACCTCCGACTCGAATCCGGCGAGGTGATCATTGTGACTGGGCCGTGGAGGTCTTACCGAGTCGAACTTAACCTAAAGGGGTACCCCGCGCGTCCGCTACGATTTTTCTTCGTGTTGATGACACGGAAAATTTACCGGAGGACGCAGCTTGAGTGCGATTCCAGGAACACAGGAGAGATCCTTGGGTCTTACCTTCATACTCTAAAGAATACGGCATCCAGATGTGCCTAGTCGGCCGAACGATCCAGGATAAAATGATGTGTTAGTACATCGTAATGCGGAGTTGCGGGAGCCACGTACTCGCGATCTTCTCCGTGTTGCGTGGCGAGTGCCTTTTTGTTTGAAGATTCCGAAGATAAATAAGCCTGTTGGCTAACGCTCGCGCGATGTCGTGGAGCACTGAGCACTCTTCTGCCTCCCGATGGGACGTTGCGAGAAGTGTCAGAGACTAGACGTGTCAGAGTCGACGTGGTGGAGGTGTACACGACACGGTGGACGGAGTCAACACGAAAGTCGTGTAGTCAACGAGGCGGACGGCGTCGACGCGGTGGAGATCGTGTAGTTGACACAGACGTGGCGGAGTCGTGCGACGACGTGGAAGTCGTTTAGTTGACGCGGACGCTCAGCCACTGAGTCCACACAAGAAGATGGACCCGAAAAGTCTTCAAGATGTTCCGATTTCGCGAATTGGCCCGCATTATCGTATGCGTATCGTCAAGACGGACAAGTTTGGTGTTTTGCTTTTCTTCATCCGAGTTAATATGCGGTTTGTACGACCACAATAAGGACCCGCACGAAGAAATCTGACAGAGCCCCTCAGGTACGTGGCCAGCGTGTCAGATACTTCCGACTCGACAGTACGTCGAGTGCGCACGTAGCGCTCGTTGGTTGCGCGACCAACGCTCATTGGGTGCGCGGCCAGCGCTTCCGATGGGACTAGCCCCCGAGTCTATGTGCGATTATTTGTAATCGGGCATAGACTCAAAGATCTTCTACGGTCGCTTCTTCGATCTATCGAGTGCACGGAAGCGCTCCCGATGGGAGTAGCCCCCGAGGCTATGTTCGACTCATAGAGTCGGGCACAGACTCAAGTTGTTCTGAAGCTAACCCCGTGTGCTTGTCTTCTGTTGGCTCGCGGAGGAGGACAGGCGTCGACTCCCGGAGGAGGATATGTGTCGACTCGAGTGGAGGATTGTGTCGACTGTCGACTCCGAGCGAAGGGTTGTGTCAAATGTTGACTCCGAGCGGAGAATATGTGTCGACTCCTAACAGAGTATTGTGTCGATTTTGACTCCGAGCGAAGGATATGTGTCGACTGTCGACTCCGAGCGGAGGATATGTGTCGACTCGCATGAGCTGAAAATTATCGACTCCCAAAGGTGCATCCGATGTTGTGGTTCTTGCGTTGCAGTTGCAGCCATGTAAACGGACGTGGTTAAATAATATAATAATAGTGTTGTGTCTAGCAAAATGTACGGAACAAGTTTTTGCTCGGATTATTCTTGGTTGTGAACCAACAAACTATCGACTCGCAGAGTCGAGTATGGCCTGTTGGTAGGCAATGATTTGACCCTATGCGACACTTTTGCATCGTACGTTGTGCCCTTTTGTTAGCCTGACAGCCATTGTCTATGCTCCTTGCCGACCTGTCAGTTGCTGCTGCAAACCGGGTCAGAGTCAAGGGTCGATGTTAGGCAGCATCAGCTACTCGGGTTGTAGCGTGTAAATGCGGTAATGTAACGCGCAACATGACGTGTGTCGAGTATTCATGTAGTTTATGGGGCGCAGCCCCCGAGTGTCAGGTGCAGCTTCAAAGCAGATTATAAGCATAAAAAAGTAAATTTTTCGACTCGTATGAGAGGAACTTATCTTTGTATGACACTGCCGTAGTCGACGAGGCGGTGACGGAGTCGACAAATATTGTCGGAATCGATGAACCGGACTCGTGTGTCGAGTACGGTTGTTTCGCGCCTCAGCCCCCCGAGTGTCGAGTGCGGCTGCGGAGAATTTTCGAGTGCGCCTAACTTGCAGCACAGCCCCCGTGCAACGAGTGTGGCTGCGGCGAAGGACAACCCCCGAGACGCTTAGTCGAGAGGATTCGATGCAGCAGAGTTGTGCGGCAGAGTCGCGATGTTTTCCGGAAGGACTCGTTGAGGCGGACCGAGTCAACGCGGCGGAGTCGCGATGTTTACCCGAAGAACTCGACGCGGCGGACCGAATCGACGCGGCGGAGTCGCGATGTTTAACCGAAGGACTCGACGCAGCGGACCGAGTCGACACGGCGGAGTCGCGATGTTTGCCCAAATAACTCGACGCGGCGGACCGAGTCAACGCGGCGGAGTCGCGATGTTTACCTGAAGGACTCGATGCGGCGGACCGAGTCGACGTGGCGGAATCGCGATGTTTGGTGTGTGTACACGGAGGGCGATGTTGATGTCGAGCCCCCGGGCACTAGTATGGCGAGTCGCCATGTTTTGTTAACCTTGCTTGGCCTTTGTATCGACTAGCAAATTGACGAAATAGGATCCGGATCTGCGATTTGAGTTCGCGAACTCATAGAGATCCAAAACGTGTCGCAGTGCGCGAGCCGCTGACGGAGATCTAACAGTTGGAATTGGCTCAAAAAATACGGAGTGGTGCGGGATTGTATTCTGCAGCTTTTCAACGGTGTGATCTTCGAATTGATGTCCGCGTCGACCGTGAGAATTGTTTTCCCAAAGTCACGCGGAGTTCCGTCAGATTCTGACAGGGCTTCAGTCTTCGGGTCATCCAAGGAGATCTAACCGTCGGAGCCGATAGATATTTTGATTTCGCATCTTTCCACCGAAGGAATTTTCCAGATGAGTTTCGAATCGCCGTTGATGGCCTCCGCAATATGTACGTTGCTGCTGTCTTGCAACCTGCGCGCGAAGAACGATGTCGATGTGGACGATGAAGGCCGTGCGCGATGACGGCGAGTTCTCGATGAAGTTGAAGGACCAGAAGTAGATCGAATCCGTGGGGTTGAGGACCCGAAGCTTGATGTAGATGAGGCCGGCGAGACCGTAGATCCGGCGCGTGTCGTTCCCACAGACGGCGCCAATTGTCGAAGAGTCGTGTCGACAAATCCCTCGGGTGATCCGGTAGGGTTTCGAGTAGAGAAACGATGTACGCGCTAGTGATCTCGACGGCTAACAAGGAGACAAGATTTACCCAGGTTCGGGGTCCTCGTAGACGTAAAACCCTTACTCCTGCTTGTCTGATCTGTATTATGGCGAGATAGTCGAGCTGTTACAATGTCGATGCCATGGTGGTGTGTACGGGGTATCCTGTGTATTGTCTAGTCTAGATGTGGCTTGTATCTTCCTCTTCTCTTGTCTAGATTGGATCCCCTTTTTCTCTCCTCCCTCCTAGCTTTATATATGGAGCCAGGAGGAGTTTACATGAGTCCTAGTAGACTACGAATAGGACTTCTTGTCTTGACCCACAAGTCTTGCGGATGGGCCTTCTAGTAGCGCATGATAACACCTCTCTTTGGGCCTAGGTCCTGGGCCTTGGACCTGGTAGGCTCACCCGATAGGTACAGGAGTCATCCCCACGTCAGTTAGTGATGTAGTCGATCTCTCATCGATCTCAAGATCGTGAAGAAGAGCGCTGCAATCTGGCAGCGCTTCCGCCCTCGGTCACACGTACAGCTTGATGACGACCTCCGTTCCCTCGATCCAACGGGGCAGCGGAAGTAGAGGATCCCTTGGAACTCCAGCAGCACGACGGCGTGGTGTGGTGGAGAAAACTTCGTTCAGGGCTTCGCCAAGCGCATGAACATGAAGTTGAGCAGCGGGTGGAGGAAGGTGAAGATGACACCAAATGTGTGGGGAGAGGGAGGTCCAAACCCTCTTTATATAGGAGGGGGAGGCAGCCACGAACTTTTGGTGCCTCCACCTCTCCCCTCACCATGTGGGTAGAGTCTCCACTCAACCCACTCATTCTCTCATCAATTCCCACTCAAAATTCCAAGGGTTTCTTTAATAAATAAATAAAAAATTTATTTCTTTATTTTAATATTTGTTAATCCTATTAACAAACATCAACACTTACCCCCTTGAACTATTAATCAAACATTAACATATACCACCTTGAACTATTTTAGTATTCCCCGAAACAATTCCGGTGACTATTTCAATATTCCCCAAAACAATTTTGGTGTTGTCCAAACTTTTCTCCGATATTCCGTATCCACTTAATCGTGTCATCAAACCTTAAGTGTGTCACCCTATGGTTCGTGAATAATGTAGACATGGTCAACACACCTCTCCGATCAATAGTCAACAGCGGGACCTGAAGATCCGTAATGACTCCTACACATTCAACGATGAATCTTGTGATCGTGTGAACCATAAACGTCGTAACAATTCCCTTTGTCTCGTGTGATCCGATCATTGGTATCAACCATACCTAGTTCAATCTCGTTACCGACAAGTACTCTTTTACTCGTTCTGTGATATGACATCCTTGTGACCTAGTCACGTGCTTGCAAGCGATGTCGATGTGATATCACCGAGAGGGCCCAGAGTATATCTACCCGTCATTTGGATGGACAAATCCCACTCTTGATCCATGAGCCTCAACTAATACTTTCCAAATACCCAACGACACCTTTATAGTCACCCTGTTATGGTGTGACATTTGATGACATCAAAGCACTCTTCGGTGTTAGTGATTGACATGATCTCATGGTCTAAGGATTAGAGTTACTTCGTATGTTTGATATAACAATGTAAACTTAATGACTTGATCGCATTGCTATATTCACTTTGGGTCTATGTTCATCACATCATTCTACCAACGATATGACCCCGTTGTTAACAACATCCAATGTTCATGATCAGGAAACCTTGATCATCAGTTAATCAACGAGCTAGTCAGACGGGAGGCGTTACTAGGAACTCTTGTTTGTTTATCAGACACACATGTATCAATGTTTCCGGTTAATACAATTCTATCATGAGAAATAAACATTTATCATAAACAAGGAATAAGATAATAACCACTTTATTATTTCCTCTCGGGCATATTCCCTTCAGTCTCCCACTTGCACTCGAGTCAATAATCTAGTTTGTAAGCACTTAACACATATGGCGTTCCAGTGTTATTACCATGCTTCGCATGTGGTGAACTTCATAAAAAAGATCTTACATGTTCATGTCCTATTGTATTTGCTTGTCTTTGTGTCTACACACATCACTCATTCTCTAATGAGATGGCTTTGTATATATTTGGTCAACCGGTGAGACCTTAATTCCTCAGCTTAAACTAATGTTACTAACATTGTGAAAATGTAGCTTCATAGTGTCAGAAATCTTGGAAATTCACCATGTTCAATAAAGAACTTCTTGACACAAAATACTCCTATTATTTGTTGTGAACACAACGATATACTTAGCTTTGTTGTAGTACCCGTCACAATACTTTAATTTTGAAACTCATTGAAATCCAGCATGGAACTTTCTTCCAGCCTATCGTGCCACCCATTGAGATAAAATTATTTGAATATATGACAAGACTATTGGTGTAACATATTACAATGACTATTTTGTCAATACTACATAGGAAAACATATCCTTAGCATTTCTAAAATGGCATAAGGATCTCTCCCACTGCTGTCTATTCGTCATATGAATTATCCTGCCATAACATTCTATAGCACATGACTCATCTGGTTGTGTACATAGCATGGAACACGTGACTTAGAAATCTCAATTTCAATTATGCTCATCATGTGTCAAAACACTTAAATATTTCTCAATTGTTTTCCATGTGGCAAGAACTCCTTTTTGTCATTTCGATATTGACTTACTTAAATACTTCATCTATGTAATTTGACTCAACCATATCAGGCGCTTCATTCTATCGATGCCCACTATCTCCTAAGCCTTTCATCAATATAAAAATCTTAACCGTGTTAATTTAAAATACATATTTTCTGATCAACCATATGTCATCTACATAAAGCATTAGAAATATGTCTTAGAGCTCCCACTTAATTTCTTGTAACTCTACAAGCATCTTTACCTTTCATGATGGAATCAAAATATTTTGATAACTTCATTAAAGTAAAGAGTCCAACTTCGTTATGCTCACATCAACCATTAAAGTTTACATACCTTTCCAGCAACCTTTTGAATTTTACAAAACTCTCAGACTATGTCAAGTACAAATCCTCGATTAAACTTCCTAGAAAGGAGAATTGGTTTTGTTATTCAACTGTCATATCATAAAATGTACATTTTGCTAGAACTATCCGCAAAGACTAAAGCATCACTACAGAAGATCAAAATCTTTTAGTAGTCAACTATTTGAACTTTGTCAAAAACATTTTTTCGACAAGCCAAACTTTCAAAGGATGTAAATATCCATCTCTTTGTTGCTATATAGACCCATTTGCTATCTCTAGGCATCATGCCTTTCGAAATAACTACCAAGTCACATACTTGATATTCATACAGGATATTATCGCGGATATATAACTCATAGCCAATTTACGAAGTCAGGGCCCATCATTTTCCTTTATAAGTTGCAGGTTCTTTGTTGTCAAAACAACACTTTATTCTCAAACCACTAGTTGGTCTAAGTACAAAGTTTTAGGACTTTTGAGGTTCAGTTCGCAAACTCATTCGAAGTATCTACAACATATGTAGTGTCTTCTACTTAGTCAAAATAGAAAACCCCCAAACAACTTCCAGTTCTGCGCTACTTATGACATGATAACAAATATTCTCTAATCTCGATGAGTTTATACTGTCCTCCCACTCACTTCTTTCGCAAGAACTAGTTTCTTGAGAAACCAACCCTTTCTGACAAACAACATTTGCCTTTGGTTTGGTGATAGGAGAAATACCCAATGGATTCTTTGGGATAACCTTATAAACATATATTTATCCTATTTTGGTTGTAAACATTTTACACATGCTATGCATACCAAAATTTAAGAAAAAGAAAATTCGTGTCACTACCCAAGCCATAACTTATATGGTGTCAATTTCAATGGATCATGATGGCCCTCCTTTTAGTGTAAAAGCGGTTGTCTCAAATGTATAAACTACAAAATTATAATGGCATTTTATTTATCGTACCATGTCCAACAAGGTTTCATTATGTCTCTCGAACACTCCATACTTATGTGGGATATTCGAGAAGGATAAGTTGTAGAACAATTCTGCAACTCCTCATATGTTTTGCTAAACTTGTAACTCAAACTTTATCCGTTATGATCCAATCATAAATACTTGATTATCTTGTTAGGATGATTTTTACTTTATACTAACAATAATTTGAACCAATTAAAAAATGTCAAACTCCTTTCTCTTTAAATAGATATACTCATATATCTACTCAATTCATCGATGGAATTTTATGAAGGAAAATTAATCCGCCACACATGACTACACATAATGGACTATATACATCAATATGTATAATATCCACTAAATTAGTCGTCCATTCTACTTTGGCCTATGAACGAAATTCTAGTCATCTTTTGGAAGAGGTCTCACAAGCGTCAATTTATTCAAAAAACAAAATGACGCCAGAAGTCCGTTCACATGGAGTTCCTTCATGTTTCCTTTCCAATATGAACTAAAATGGTGGTGTCACAATTTAAGTGAAATTCTTTTATGTCTTGCAACGTTTAGCATTTAGTCCTATAAATATTTACTTTACAAACACGATTTATATTAACTCATCCATAAATTATGGAATATGGTCATAGTTTGAACAACCTAATTTGTTCTCACAAAAGACCGAAACAAAATAACAACTTATTAAGTTCTTAAAATAAATCTTGAATGCTTGGTTCGATACAACAATGAACACAATAACACTTTATTTATGTTCTTGTCATAATCGATTCCACAACTACTACTAGTTACTTTTAGGCCCTTGTATTTCTTCCATTGCGTTGCTTTGTATGATAACTCATACCAACCAATTTGGTATCAAATACCCAAAAATACTTTGTTAACTAGTAATACATCTATAACTTGTATATCAAGCATATACTCCTGAGTTGGACTTTTCCAGTTATCTTATTTTCTGCCATATACCCTTTTGCAATTCTATTTTCAATATTCCCTTTTCTTTATAGAAGAATCATTCAATATCAAACAATGCTAGTCATACTAGCAGATTTTCCTTGGCGTGTTAGTCATATACTATCACCCGTTGAGTCATACTTTGAGTTTGATTGTTATACTAATATCACCATATTAATAGCATTCTTCTGGTTTCCACTCTTAGCAATCTCCAAGCAAGGTAAAAAAATTTACCCATACTTTTAATCCATACCATCATAACAATTTTGGGATGAAACTACTATAGCTCGAAGGAAAGAATTTAGAGGATAATATTAGCGCCCAACTTCTTGGAAGATTAAAACGCCTAGGGTCTTTAATCATTGCATATATTCAAATAATATAAGCATACATTGTCACACTAAATTATACTCAGTCATGTTACCACAAATAAGTTTCTAGATATCAATATATCTTTCACTTGATTGTTTCTGAAAATAATTATTTTCAGTTCCTAAATTGCCTTGATCAACAAAACATTCTTTTGAAGATAAAGTATTATGGAAGCAAGCATGACACTGACTTCTAAGTAGGAATTATTTTCTCTCTAGATCAATAAATCATTAATCATATGGAGCTAGGTAGGTTATACTAAAAATCTACAATAGGAATCAATTTTAAATTTCACTAATATGGTACCAATCTTAAATTGTTTTACCGGATCATAACAGTTTTATCTCAATTAACAATCTAAGTGTAAGGTAGTTTGTGGATGCCAATGAATACTACAATTTATGCAAATTCACTTTGATTGGTTGTTCATGATAAAATAAGTTCAAGTTAATTCAAAATTACTACGTGAACTCCCACTCAAAAACAACATCCCTCTAGTCGTTTTAGTGGTTACACAAACCAAATTTACTACACCAAAACCGATCATCACGTGAGATGATGTAGTTGCAAAGGCGAACATCGACATGTTCATCATATCATCCATAGGACTCATGCTTTACCTTTCGGTTACGTGTTCTAAGGCCATGTCTGTACATGCTAGGCTCGCCAAGTAGAACCGTAGTATTGCGTGTGTTCCGAGGCCATGTCTGTACATGCTAGGCTCGTCAGCACCCGTTGTATGCGAACGTTGAGTCTGTCACACCCGATCATCATGTGGTGTCTCGAAACAATGAATTTTTTTAACGGTGCATACTAAGGAATAACACATTATTATCTTGATATTAAGTGAGAGGGATCATCTTATAATGCTACCGTCGTGATCTAAGCAAAATAAGATGCATAAAAAGGATTAACATCACATGAATGGATAATGTGATATGATATGGTACTTCTTGCACTTGATCTCCATCTTGTGCATCATGTTATGATCTCCATCATTCCACCGACATGGCACCAAGGTCCATGGCACCTCCATCTTGATTGTCCATCAAAATTACAACATATCACATGGATATGATATACATCAGGCGGGCCATAAATAATAAGACAACCATATAGCTCCTACCGGTATGCCAATAATTTGTAACATTGACCATATCACATCACATGCCCTGCAAAAACAAGTTAGACGTCTCTAATTTATTTTTGCATATTTTATGTGGCTTAGGGCCTTCGAAGATAGGATCGTTCATACCTACGAACATGAACCACAACGTTGATAAACATATTTTTAACAACCCTTCGCAGATTAGATCTTAACTATAGTAGGGGAAATGGACACCCCCTCAGCCACAAGTGAGACAGGTCTCGCGTACAAAGTACACGTAAAGTTTGTCTAGGGCAGCTTCATCCTACTATGCCACTAAGTTCACAAAATACTCAAGGAGGAAATAACATGATCATCAATGCCCACATACACATATGTGTTCTATCCGTACAAATCATCTACGCAGAGATCCGGCTCTGATACCAGTGAAGGGTTCGTTGCATAGAAAACAAAAAATTTCCTACACGAGAGATACCCAAAGGGACAAGATCTAATCTAGGAGATGTAAGAAACGGGCATAGAGAAAGTTTTAAGGAGTACATATCGTCGAAGAAACAAAGCATTACGAGATCGAATCTCGTTGGTGATGTAGTCGAACTTACATAGATCTCAAGATCGCGAAGAAGAGCGCTGCAATCTGGCAGCGCTTACGCACTCGGTTACACATATAGATTGATGACGACTTCTTTTCCCTTGATCCAGCGGGGCAGCGGAAGTAGAGGATCCCTTGGAACTCCAGCAGCACGACGGCATGGTGTGGTGGAGAAAACTTTGTTCAGGGATTCGCCAAGCACATGAAAATGAGGTGGAGCAGTGGGTGGAGGGAGGTGAAGATGACACCAAAAGTGTAGGGAGAGGGAGGTCAAACCCCACTTTATATAGGAGGGGGAGGCAGCCACGAAAGTTGGGGTGCCTCCACCTCTCCCCTCATCATGTGGGTGGAGTCTCCACTCAACCCACTCATTCTCTCATCAATTCCCACTCAAAATTCCAAAGGTTTTCTTTAATAAATAAATAAAACAATTTCATTTCTTTATTTTAATATTTGTTAATCCTATTAACAAACATTAACAATTACCCCCTTGAACTATTTGTTAATCAAACATTAATATATACCACCTTGAACTATTTCAATATTCCCTGAAACAATTCCGGTGACTATTTCAATATTCCACGAAACAATTTCGGTGTTGTCCAAACTTTTCTCCGATATTCCGTATCCACTCAATCCCGTCATCAAACCTTAAGTGTGTCACCCTATGGTTCGTGAATAATGTAGACATGATCGAGACACGTCTTCGATCAATAGTCAACAACGGGACCTGGAGATCCGTAATGACTCCTACACATACAACGATGAATCTAGTGATCATGTGAACCATAAACGTCGTAACCAATTCCCTTTGTCTCGCGATATTTTACTTGTCCGAGATCCGATAATTGGTATCAACCATACCTAGTTCAATCTCGTTACCGACAAGTACTCTTTTACTCGTTCCATGATATGACATCCTTGTGACCTAGTCACGTGCTTGCAAGCGGTGTCGATGTGATATCACCAAGAGCGCCCAAAGTATATATCTCCGTCATTTGGATGGACAAATCCCACTCTTGATCCATGAGCCTCAACTACTACTTTCCAAATACCTAACGACACCTTTATAGTCACCCTGTTACGGTGTGACATTTGATGACATCAAAGCACTCTTCCGGTGTTAGTGATTTACATAATCTCATGGTATAAGGATTAGAGTTACTTCATATGTTTGATATAACAATGTAAACTTAATTACTTGATCGCATTGCTATATTCACTTTGGGTCTATATTCATCACGTCATTCTACCAATGATATGACCCTTTATTAACAACATCCAATGTTCATGATCAGGAAACTTTAATCATCAGTTAATCAACGAGCTAGTCAAATGAGAGGTGTTACTAGGAACTCTTGTTTGTTTATTAGACACACCTGTATCAACGTTCCGGTTAATACAATTCTAGCATGAGAAATAAACATTTATCATAAACAAGGAATACGATAATAACCACTTTATTATTGCCTCTCGGGCATATTCCCTTCATATCATAGTAGTCATCATGTCATGTGTATGCATTTTGCCCAGCTGTAATTTGTTCACACAATATGTTATTTATCTGTTATGGAGAGACACCACTAGTGAACTGTGGACCCCGGTCCATTCTTTTACACTGATAATACAACCTACTGCAAACACTGTTCTTTTTCACTTCAAACATTGTTCTCATTTCATTCACTGCAAACAAACATCATTTTCCACACTATACATCTAGTACTTTGTTTTCAGCAAGATCAGTGAGATTGACAACCTCACTGTTTCATTCGGGCAAAGTATCTTGGTTGTGTTGTGTGAAGATTCCATATTGCTGCTGAGCCTGGTAGTGCACCCTGCCAACATCAGCTGTCAACAACCCTAAGAAGTGATTTCTTTCTCCTACTGGTCCAATTAAACCTTGGTTTCTTACTGAGGAAAAAACTTGCTGTTGTACTCATCATACCTTCCTCTTGGGGTCTCCCAACGAACGTGTGCTCACACGCCGTCAATCTCTTTTCTGGCGTTGTTGCCGAGGAGGAAGAGGATTTCTATAAGGGGAGTCTCTCACCTCTGATCTTTTTACTTTGTTATTGTTTTGCTTAGTTTATTTTATTTTGTATTGTTTGCTTCTTTATATCAAAAACACAAAAAATAGTTCCTATTATAGTTGTTATTTTTGTTATCCTGTTTTAATATTGCTAAAATGAGTAACCCTGAGAACACTAAGTTGTGTGACTTTACTAGCACAAACAACAATGATTTTATTTGTACACCTATTGCTCCACCTGCCCCTAATGCATATTTTTATGAAATTAAGCCTGCCCTGTTAAATCTTGTTATGAGAGAGCAATTTTCTAGTGTTAGTACTGATGATGCTGCTACTCACCTTAATAATTTTGTTGAACTTTGTGAGATGCAAAAGTATAAGGTTATAGATGGAGATATTATTAAATTGAAATTGTTTCCTTTCTCTTTGAGAGGAAGAACTAAAGAATGGTTGCTATCTTTGCCTAGAGATAGTATTGATTCTTGGACTAAATGTAAAGATGCGTTCATTGGAAAATATTATCCTCCTGCTAAGATTATATCTTTGAGAAGTGATATTATGAATTTCAAACAACTTGATAATGAGCATGTTGCTCAAGCTTGGGAAAGAATGAAATCTTTGGTAAAGAATTGTCCCACCCATGGACTGACTACTTGGATGATCATCCAAACCTTTTATGCAGGTCTGAATTTTTCTTCAAGAAACCTTCTGGATTCAGCCGCTGGAGGTACCTTTATGTCCATCACTTTGGGTGCTGCAACAAAGCTTCTTGATGATAAATTATTCTGAATAGGCACACTAAGAGCTCAACAAGGCAAGAAGGTAAATTCTGTTGAAGAAACCTTTTCCTTGAGTGATAGGCTTGATACTATTATGTCTATGCTTGTGAATGGTAAAACTCATGTTGATCCAAATAATGTTCCTGTAGCCTCTTTGGTTGCTCAAGAAGAGCATGTTGATGTGAACTTCATTAAAAACAATAATTTCAACAACAATGCTTATAGAAATAATTTTGGTAGTAACAATTATAAGCCATATCCTTCTAATAATGGCAATAGTTATTCTTATGGTAGATCTGGAATGCCTAGTGAGGAAATGATTTTAGAAGTTGAAAGAGCTACTACGAACTTTATGCAAATGCAATATGAGAAAAATAAATTATTCACTAAAACCATGGAGGAAAAATCTGCTATGTTAAAAAATATTAGTTATCAAATTGAGAATTTAAATAGGGAAATTTCTAGTTTGCAAGTAAAAATTCGAATGCTGAAACCTGGATTTTATACGTGTCTGAAGCACAATCTTCTTTGGTTAATAAAATGGCTGCTAAACCTGAAACTATGGACAACAATCCCTTTTCTTCTACTAATTCCATTCAAGTTACAATTGATGACAATGTTAGGATGTTGGCCAAATTGCATGCTAGGTGGGAAAGAGAAGATGAAATAGCTAGAAAGAATAATATAACTAGAGTTTGTACTATTACCACCACTAGTAATGCTGAAATTTCAAATTGTAACGGCCAACAAAAACTTTTTGATATGTTTGACTAATGCTTGTGTTTCTTTTCTATTTGCTTTGTTTGTGTTTGTGTTTGTGTTTGTTAACACCTAACATTAAAACCAATGATCATAACTTTCTTAAAACACAACCCTTGTGGTCAAGTCATGACAAGAAAGCTTAACACCTTCATCCATCACCCTCTTTTGGCAAAAACCTTTTTGAAAATGTTTTGATTTTAGAAGGAACCCAAAAGCCAAGTTCTGAGAAAACAAAAAGTATTTTCCAAAACTATATGAAAAGTATTTTGGAGGTAATCATCTCCTACCTGATTTCAACCGAGATATTTTCCAAGTATTCCAAAAACCCCATCTGACTATCTCTTTTTGCAATAACTACAAGTGGGGATTATATTGCTCGTGTGCTTTACCTCAATTATATTCTTTTGGATATATCAAGCTTTGAGTTGAATTTGTTTACAAAATCCTCTTGTCATGATATCGCTTGATCACTACCTATAATTAACTCTTGAGAAAAACATCGTGGAAATGGAATTGAAGAATTCAGTTGCTTGAGTGATCTTGTTTGCCATGTCATTATCTTCTTGTTGTGTGGTCTTATCTTATGTTTGCCTTCAAGTGTTTATTTCTGTTTGTTCATGTATGTGTGTTGTTTTAAGTGATTAAAACCTAGTAACAACAAGACCCAGCATCAATATCATATTCCATCATAATTCTATCCCATCTTTGTTTTCCTTTAAAACTTTCAACTTTGGAGACATGTTTCTATGACAAATCTTGTTTTATTCATCAATGCATCATCCTAAATCTCTTTGTATATATCTATGCAATCCATCCAAGTTGTTATTTTGATATTACTAGCATGACTAGGTGTTGTTTTCTCTATTATATTTATGCTACCTTATAGATATAGCATGTGAGAATAAGTCTTGTTTGATGATCTATTATTGTTAAGCATGTATGTATGTCTAATTAGCCCTTTTTCCATGTCTAGTTTAGTGGTTTTTTTGCTCCATGATTATTTTCATGTATCGAGTGATACCATGAAATGTTTGGGATTGTTTTGTCTCTGTTATTAGGTTGCTTAGATACTGCTTATATTATTTCTCCATGTTTATAAAAGCATGTGTTACTAAGGGCTTGTAGTATTGATTGTTATTATTTTCCTATGCATGTGTAGTTGTTTCTAGTTTGTTTTCTTGTTATTTTGTTCATCCTCTTGAATGACCAGCGAGTCATTTAACCTTATATAGCCATAATATGAGAGTGGCACACCCACTGGACTCATGCCATTTTGGTTGAGGATCCATAGCATCTATTCTAGTGCTATTCATGTGTGTTGTCTGTGCATGTTTTGCTTGTTGGTGTGTACCCTAGTAATATTGTTTGTGAGTGTACTTGTTTGATGAAATTCTTGCTGTAGGTTTACTTGTTAGAAAGTGCTTGTCTTTTTTTTGACACTAATATTGTGGGGGAAACCCCCACAGCCCCCCCATTTATTATAAAAGGAAACAAATACAGAGTTATTTACAATATGTACAATATTTACAAGGGGTGTCAAGGAACTGAATCAATCCATAATGTCAAAAAACTAGAGAGATCTCTCTTTACCCTGTACTTAAGCAAGGTGACCTCCTGTACAAACAGGGCCGTCCACCCTCTAAAGCTGGGTCTGATATTATTGAAAATCCAACCATTTCTCTGTTTCCAAATGCCCCAGCAGGACAATATGATTATTTCATGAAAACAGGGACCATGGAAATGTTTCAACCTGATTGCATCATTTGCATATCCTCGTGCCCATGGAATTTGGAGGTAATTCTAGATTCTTGTACTGTAAATACAATTAAAGAATAAATGTCTCCAGTCCTCATATTCACGAGCAGAATAGAGGACACACTAAGAGTTATCACTAACATTCCAGTGCCTTCTAATCAACATATCTCTGGTATTGATTCTATCATGCAACAATAACCAAGCAAAGAATTTATGTTTAGACTGACATTTGCTTTTCCAAATCCAATAGGATACCACATCATTAGGAATTTGAGCAAAATTGTGTTGATAAATAGAGCTTGGAGAGAACTTGGCAGTTGTTATAGAAATTTTCCATTGATCTTTCTCATTTTATTGTAGGTTAAAATTCTGTATCATTGATCTCAAAACCATGAGCTCGGCATATGCTTGTGTAGTCAGTGGCAGAAAGAAATTATGCAAACAATCTGTATGCAAGAAAAACTCATGGACAGACTGGAGTTTATCTTTAGCAAAATAGAATAACCTTGGAAAAGTCACCTTAAGGAGTTGTGGTTGCCACTTATCTTCCCAAAAAAGGGCAGTGATTCCATTTCCAACATAAAGTGATTGTTTTTTATTTGTTTTGATTGGGTGTTTTTCTCTTTGTTTTATGACGTTAGATAACGAAGACGTTATTATTTCCCGGAGAGGTTTTCATTGCAACTCTTGTTTATTTCAAGAGAAAGACCAAGACCAGTGCCAAGGCAAGACACTCTAAATGCTTTCTCGTTGATTATTTATCATTATTTATCATGCATGTTTTACTTCTGAAGTTTTACAAAAGTTTGATTCAAAAACTATTTTTTTAGTGGACTATACCACTATCTTTATTATGTATCAAATATGCTATATCCACTTTATAATCTTGGTGTTACCAAGCACTTTAGACATTTTAGTATAATCTCTTAATTCACTTAAGTACCTTAGTGGACATGTTAACTCGATGTTTTTGGAAAACAAAAGCTTCGGAAAAACTCCGAGGAAAGGTGGGACCTTGTCCGAGGGAGGTTTGTGAAGGAGGAAATGTTTTCGACTTGTTTTCCAAAAATGACACATACCGGACAACCAAGCCGTGCTGCCACATTACCCCAATATGGAACGCGGTCTAACTAAAAGCTTGTCGGTGTTAGTCCGTGTCTACCTCAATGTGCTATAGGGGTTAGAGTCCCCCGAACCGAATTGTCGCCAGAAAGGAATAATGGGACATTCATAGTGTGGGGATTAAGTTCGCACTGGTTGCAACAGTTGGGTCTCCTGCCATGGCGGTGTGTTCTCAGGGGAAACCAGATCGATACGGCTGAATCACTCGGTGCCGGGGAGAACAAACACAGTTGAAGAGGTATTCATTTACAAGCACTTGCATAGTGGATAGTTAGGACCAGTTATCTGATGTTTGCATACTGTCTTGGACAGTCCGTGGTTGTTCACGGCGGATGTACTGGATCTTGTGGATTGTGTACACCTCTGCAGAGTAAAACTATTCAGAATATCCGCGTCCTCGGATATGGACAGTTGAATGGCCATGTAGCTAGAATTGTGTCAATGTTTTCTAAAAGCTTGAAAAGTGTTTTGGAAATTGTACCTGGGAGGTACGTGGAAAGGGAATGATTGTACCTTTGAGGTACGGGAAAATGATGGTTTTGAGGATGTGATCTTCCAAGAAGTTTTACAACGAGACACTTTCTTTTATTTAGAATACTTTATCAAAACCTATTGGATATGCAATATCTACAAGATAAATGAAATATCTTTTGAAGTATCTTCTTCAATAACAAAAAACTAAAACTTGTGCAACTATGATGAGTCTTAAATTCATCATGGTTAGTTGAACCCTAATTACAGCCTTCCTCCACCTTTATATATGCATAGTTGCATGTTTAGCTTTCATTTGGAGTGTCTTGCGAGTACAATCCAATGTACTCATATTGTTTCGTCCCTGGCTATTATCGTAGCCAGACTTCAAGCAGAGATCAGGAGAACCTGAAGAAGATGGTGTCGCTGACGACTATGCGAACTAGGAACGTCTCCGAGTCAGTAGCCTGTAGGTAGTCAAGGCATGACTTGGGTTTACCACGAGTGTGTTTTGAAGACTTTCGCTGTTTTAGTGTGTGTTCCTGCCCTACGTGGCAGTTGTTTTCAACTGAGTCATGTGACCAGTTGTGTAAATCGTGTATTCGTGTAGTGGATGTTGTAATCTGCAATGCCAACTCGAGTATGTTGTTGATGACTAACTGATCATGGGATCGTGAATGTATGCATACTGGAGGTCTCGGACTGCTAGTCTAGGGTCCCCACAGAGTTGGTATGATGAGGACATCCCTAGCTCTTCACCTATTGTTGAACATGAAGATCCTCCTATCAAAGCTAATGAAGTTAGAATTGGTCCAATGACAAGATCAAGAACCAAGCTATTACAACAACAGGTGAATTCACTCCTACTTGAATATAATGTTTATAATTGTGAGAGCTTTATACTACCTAAATCTTTGCATTTATGTATTCTTAGGTTTGTTGATAACACAAACATGAATGGAGATCATGGAGAGGAGCTACACAAGGATGAGCATGGACTTCAAGAGGAGATGGAAAACAAGTGCTAGCATGGTGAAAACAACAAATAACAATTGTTATCATGATAAGGGGATGGTGCCTCCACAAGATCAAATGCACTAAGTGTGGAAAACAATGCTATTATGTTATTCCACACTCATACATGGACAAATGCAAGAGGAGGGCGCCCACATGGAAGATCAATGCGCCATAGCAATTCTAGTAGTGTTAGGTTTGGTTTCCATACCAATGTGGCCGAATTCCTTGTGTATGGAATCGGTTTGTATCCATATATGTGAGTCCTAGTCCTAGTAGGAGTCCTAGTCCTAGTAGGGGAGGGTTGCTTGCGCAAGGGAGCCTTGTGGCCGCACCCCTCCACCTATATATGTGTCCCACCTGCGTGTGGTTGAGGTAGACTACGATTGAATCAAACAAACCCCATAACCTCTAGTTGAAACTGCTTGTTAGCCTTTCATACTGGAAGTTCATCTGCAAACTTTACGTGATACCTGCTGTTCCACTGGGAATAAGACGGTACAGTACCACTTGTAGTCGGTGGATTACTTGTGCAAGAGTGTGGAGTTAAGAATATCCATTGGGTTGCTATCTTTTGCATTGGCATCAGGGATCAGCCGGAGAGTTCTTAGTGGCGCACTAGTTATCAATTCAGAAGTTATCTGTGAGTTCACTGAGAAGATTGGGCCACCCCTTATCATCTTGGTATCAGATTTACAGGTTGCCTCGGTGAGCTATCTAAATTTTACCTTTACTTTGAGAGTTTTTATTCCGATCCAGAAAAAGCCCCACAAAAATAGAGTAGATCATTGCCATAGCCTAGATATCACCTTAGTTTTCAATTCCTACTGCTGTCTTTGTGTTAGATTTGTGTTGCTTTTTATCTTTTTTAGATCTTTTATTTTCGGCTAGGTTTAGGTCTCTTTGTTCATCTAGTCGAAATCCATCAAAAACTACAAAAAATAGCCGCAGCATATCCACCATATTCACCACCAATCCGATCCTAGCTAGGAGTCCTACCACGGCACAGAAATCCCCTTTTTCCTGCCGCCACCCTACTCATTGTTGGTCTCGGATTCCACCTTTCCACCACGCCAACCCACCGCTGCCATCCCTAGTCACCATCGGGTTCACACCATATCGCCACAACCCACCGCTCGCCTACCCGATTCCTAGTCGAACTCGGACTGGCCACCGTATCGCACTTACAAAAAGCCCCGATCCACCCGCATCACGGTTACCAAATCTCACCCGCGCGCAATACACCACACGGCAGAGAATCTCTGCCGTCGCTGCCGCCAGCTGCTATCCGCGCGCGCAAGCAAAACCACCGTAACACCGTTACCAATCCGTGTAACGCGCGCGTCTGCTCTGCCGCGGCACAGAATTGCGCGTTTCTCTGCCGTGCGCCTCTGCTCGCTAGTAGCTCTGCCGCGGTACGTGTTTGACTCGTTTTGCTGCCGTAGAGCCCTGCCGCGGTACGAAATTGATCTGTTTTGCTGCCGTGAGCCCCAAGTGCTGCCGTGAGTGTTCCAAAGCCACAATTCCACCTAGAATCTTTGTGTTTTCTTGTTCTTTTCCTGTTTTCATCTCTAGGATCAATATATCCATACCTTGTGAACCTTAGCTACAGCCTTTCTACAGCATCTTAATAGGAACTTGCCCACAAGTATAGCTATTTTGTGCTCTGACAGGCTGCTCATATTTCATCACCACCATTGTGTTCACTTGTGTTTGGTTCATTGTTGCTCCTAGCTTAGTGTAAGGCCATTGAAAAATTCAAAAAAATAGAAAAAGCAAAAAGTATAAGAAAAAAAGAGAAAAGATAAAAGGGAAAAGAGAAAGTGCAAAAAGGCCATATCATTGCTCTTGTTTACTAGTTGAGCTTGCTATTGTGACACTTGGTTTTTCATTGAGCAATCTTGTGCCTGTCAATTAAGAGCCTAGCTAGTGACTTTCTAGTGCATTGCAAATTTCCATCCACATATTGCTTTGCCACATTTGTCTCCATTGTGTGAGTTTCCTTGGGTATTTTATATCTTCACTAAGACAGCAAATAGGATTGTTACTTTGGTGATTGTTAGGTATCCATACCAAGCCCCACTAAATAACCTTTTTTTTCCATTGTGAGAGTTAAAAACCTGGGTATTCTTTTCTTCACACCAAAGCACTTTAATTGCCTCTACTTGTGGTAAGTATCTCTATTCACTTTGGAGTGATAAGAAATACGGCGTCCGGATGTGCCTAGTCGGCTGAACAATCCGGTAGATTGATGTGTGTACATCGCATAATCGAGTGGTAGGAGCTACGCACTCGCAGGTTTTTGTCTAGAGATATTTCGATTGAAAATTTTCTCCCTTGATTTTGCGCACAAAGTGCTTTGTGCTTTGTAATCTTCCTTCCATACGAAAGAGTTTTCGTGTTTGGAAATCTTGTTATGCCCATTCGAAAAGAAATTTCGTATCTGGGGTTTTCATGCGAGAGAATTTTCGCGTCACAGTTTGTCCATACGAAGTTATTTCGTGTTTGGAGCTTTATGCGAAGGAATTTTCACGTCTTGACTTGCTCATACGAAGTTTATTTCGTGTTTGAGGCTTTATGCGAAGGAATTTTCGCGTCTTGATTTGCTCATACGAAGTTTATTTCGTGTTTGAGGCTTTTATCCGAAGAAATTCGGAGCTTGATGATGTGTGCTATGACGTCAAAGCGCACTTTATCCTCCCGATGGGACGTGACGGAGCGAGAGCAGAAGCGCTGGCCCACCTTGTTAGCTTTTTGACCGGAAACGAGACGTCGTTCCCGGGTTTTACACGAACTGCGCGCAGTAATTGCGCACGATCTCCTGTTAAGATCGTGGCACGAAACATCGTTCACCGCCGTTTCGTTTCGGCTTCACGCGTGGCTGCCGTGATGAGCGCCACGTCGCTTGATGAACGGCCACGATTAGATGACACCGTGTATAAATACGGCCCTTGGGTGAAAAGTGAAAAATTCCCGTCATTCGTCTCCAGCTTTCACCTTCCTAGACTTCGTCTTCCTCGCGCCCCTTCTCTGTCTTCAAGCTCGCACCAGCGCTCATGGCGGGAGTCAAGAAACGAAGCGCCGTTGTTTCCTCCTCGCAAGCGCCCGAGGATGCCCCTGTGATTCCTGCTCCGCGCTCTGGCGACTGGCGCTTTGCCAACACCACGCAGAATAGCATCAAGGAGATGCAAAGGGAGGGATTGCTGCCTGCCGACGCCGAGAAACGAGTTCGTCTCGGCAAAAGGAGGAGGTACCCAATCCCTGCGGGAACGAGCGCGTGATCTTTGCGGATCACGTCTCGCGCGGGCTTTCTCTCCCCCTTCACCCCTTCTTCGTGGCATTGCTGTATGTCTATGGCATACAGCTGCACGACCTGCCTCCGAACGCAGTGCAGCACATCTCGTGCTTCATCGTGCTTTGCGAGTGCTTTCTCGGTATTCGCCCGCACTTGGGCCTTTGGAAGGCTCTGTTCAAGGTGCGGTCTCTCCGCGAGAAATCGCGGGTGGAAACCGAGCTTGGGGAGACGCTGCCACTAGCGGCTTGGGGAGACGCTTCCACTGGCGGCTTCGGAATCCAGGCGAAGTACGACACCCTCTACTTCAACATGCAACTCATCGACTCCGCGCAAGGGTGGAGGAGGAGGTGGTTTTATGTTGTTGACAACAACACGGGTGGAATTAACGAATTCCATCCGTTCGCTATTCTGAAGCGGCGAAAGTCCTGGGCGCACAAGCTCTCAGTCGAAGAGAGCCAGATCGTTGCCCCGCTACTCGCCAAGGTTGCAGCGCTCCATGACCAGACTGCAGGGGTTGCGCTGAATGGCTTGCATCTTGCAGAGTGTGTTCCTTAAGCGCAGGATCCAACCCCTACAGGTGAGGCCCTCTACCATGTGCGAGTACCAAGGAATCGAAGACCCCAGCCGAGTGAGCCGTGAAGAATTATTGAATGCCGAGTTTGAGAAGAAGATTGCAGCCATCACGAAGCTGAAGGTAGGCGAGTCTTTCGCTGATTGTCCAGTCATAGCCTTTGCAGCCTCAAATCCTCCTCCATCCGACGTAAGTTAAATTATCTCTGTATCTCCAATTTTTCCTTCGTTTTGCGAATCCTTCGATTGAGTTTTTTCTCCTTTCCTTCTTTTTCTTTCCTTGTAGAGTTTGGCAGTTGCAACTTGCTACCCACCAGTTTCTGGCGAAGAGGTTTCTGATCTGTTGGCGAGTAACCTGGATGTCCCTGCTGACACCAGTGTTGCGGATGCTAGCTCGAGCTCCGACCATGATTCTTCGGATGATGTGGAGGAATCGAGTAGCGATCTTCGCCACCGCAAGCGCCGCCGGGCGGGAGGAGATGAAGCTACTTCTAAGGACAACTCCCTGGGTGGAGGGTCCGATGAGGAGCCTCTTCACGCGACCCCGCTGAGTGTGCGCGCTCCTCCTGCTCCCAAGACGACAATCTAAACCGCTTGGAACGCGGATATGCTGGACGACGAAGACGACGAGTAAGTTTTTGCTTTTTCGTTCTAGTCGAACGTTTCCTTTTTGTTTCTTCTGACACTTGTTGTTTTCCTTCATGACAGGCTTCAATCCATCAGCCCGGCCGGTTCGCCTCTTCTCTTCCTCTCGAGAAAAGGAAAGAAGTTGCTGTTGCGGGTGGGACCCCAACTGCCGGGACAGTCCAGAATTCACCGAGTCCAGCCCCCACATCTGCGGCTACGGAATATAGGATCCCTAGCTTTGCAGTTGGGACCTCGACTTCGAAAGAAGTGTCGGGTAGCTCGGCTGATCCTCTCTGCATTGCCCAGGGCCATGTAAATTTTGCCATTTTCCTGTGCCTCTTGTATTTTATTCGTCTAGGATTTTTATCGGGTGCACGGCAGTGCTCCCGATGGGAGTAGCCCCCGAGCCTGTAGTTAATCGCTTGCGATTGACTACAGGCTCAAGAACTTAAGCTTTTTTCTTCTCTTCATTTTATCAGGTGCACGGCAGTGCTCCCGATGGGAGTAGCCCCCGAGGCTATACTCGATTGTTTGCAGCCGTGTATAGGCTCAATCTTCTTCTCTCTTGACTCTTTCATCTTCATGTTTCTGCAGTCTCTTCTTGACTCCCTTGCAGCCATTGGCCGTCGCGTTATTTCGGCTGAGACAGATTGCGTGACCCTTCGAGAAGATCGCGATCGACTCGTCTTGGAAAACGAGCTTCTTCGAGGTAAGTTTATTTACTCCTTCTATCCAATCTTTTCGCTTGTGCGAATTCCTTTGTGTTTAAATTTTTCGCTGTGTAGCTCAAGCCGAAGTGCTGAAGGGAGAGAAGACGGACGCTGTCAGTCGGGTAAGCGCCCTGGAGGCTCAGTTCGAAGCTTCTCAAAAGGAACTTGAGTCCTCTCGCCAGCAGTCGACTGGTCTCGAGGGAAAGCTTGCGGATTCCCAGGACGCCCTGAAGAAGTTGGAGGAAACTGGCACCAAGCAGGACAACGATCTCGTTGACTTCCTTCGCCCTCTGGCCAAGCGTTTTGCGGGTAAGTCGCACTTATCCTTTGTTGTTTCTCGACTGGCTGGTAAGTTCTTTGGATTTTAACGTTTCTTTCTGCAGATCTTCTTGGCGTTGCACTGGAGCTGCCCAGGGTTCAACGGGTGGATGCCTTGACTGATTCCTGCGCTCAGCTTCGAAAGCATGCTAGCGGGATTTGCTCCCTGATTGGCGATGCTACTCAGGTGTTGACGCAACTCCACGGGCGTTTTCTGGCCAATGTTGTAGTTCCACCTACACTGGATGGTCTCCTGAAGGTTTTTCTGGAGGGCGATCTCCTTCAGACCTACTCGGTTGCTCAGTCGGAGTTCGGGGCGAAGACTGCCATCCAGTTTGCACCGGCGCAAGGAGTCGCAGGCTTGGACGAGGCGTACTCGAACCTCCCCGTCGACGCTACTACGGGCAGAAAGGTAGCGCTTCATCCTTTAGGCGATCCGGCTGGAGTCCTTGCCCGGAAGTTATCTGATTTGATCGCCCGTGCTAGTCGTAGGGGGCAATCTGCCGCAAGTGGCAGTACTTCTACGGTTCCTTAGGATAGTTTTTTCGTAGCTTGTGTTTCTTATGTAATGAACTTTGGGATGTATTCCCGTATTCTCTCTTTAATCGAAATGTTCTTTTGATGTCTGAGATGCTTCTTGTGATTGATTGTCATGAGTTTCTCCCGATGGGAGTAGCCCCCGAGAACCTGTCGAATAGGTGGTTTTATTTCTCGAGTGGAGCGTCTTGAATTATTCCTTAACTTTTCTTATCTTCTTCCAGGTAATAGGCGTTGTCCCGGAGTCGTCGAGTGGATCCGCTGCTCAAGCTGATCCTCTTGTTGCTGCTGTCGGTACTTTTGCCGGCCTCTGTGACCGGCTCGCGGATGGTGAGCGCAAGCTAAAAGCTTTGTGTGGGGTGGCTGATGTAGCATGTCCAAACAGAAACTTGCGATCGAACGTGAGCAGCTTGTGATGGATGAATTGGCTGCTGTTGCCAAGGATTTGCTCTGTAAGTAACTCAGCCCCCTAATACTTCGTGTCTTTTTCCTTCCTTTGACTCTGTAGGTTTCTTTGCAGTTGTTCAGCCTGATGATCGGTGTGAAAAGCATTGGGTAGAAAACTATATTGTTCTCGAAGCCGGTAGTTCAAAACCCCAAGCAAATAACTTTTGGTCCGACCGCAGTCGAGGCTTTGTGCTGGCTACTTTGAAGTATCGTGTGAGCCAGGTGAAGATACTCGTTGATCGCTGCCACGAGGCCTTGATAGCTTTGTATGGCGCTTTTTATCCCTTGAAAAGTGCTCCAGAAGATTTGAGCCAGCTACTCAGAACTTTTGGTCAAGTAGGCGAGATTTGAGAGTGCGTCCGTCCACAGTTGATCTGCGGGTCGTTCGTAGCACTCTCGTTTGTTCGATTATGGCATCCCGAGGTTAATTTCAACTCTGTTGCCAAGCTCCCAAATGCTCCAGTCGATATGACATCTCATTATACAGTCGTTCGACCTGCTGCAAAAGAGATTATTCGACTGACCTCTTATGAGGTTAATCGTGTCTTGGCCGAAGAAACTGCTCGTCGCCATATGTAATTGTAGGATGTTTGTATCCTGTTAATTCTATATAGTTTTCTTCAAATTTTATAAGGTGCCAACCTTGTTTGTACTCTTATATTTGTAAATGATACTAAGTTAGGCGTAACCCCCGTGTGTTTGGGGTGTATACCTGTTTTACCGTGTAAAAAATCACTGACTTGAGAAACTATGGTTGAGAAACCATGTATATTATTAGTATGACTGAGATGCCATGTATTGTCTTCGAGCTATAGCATGCTAGTATAGCCTTATTTTGTCGAGTAGAATAATCTAAGGATAGAACTTGCGGAGGTGCGCAACATTCCATGGATTGGAGTAGATGCCACCGGTCTCGGGGTTCTTCAGTCGATAGGCGCCACCAGGGATAACTTCGTGTATTATGAAGGGTCCTTCCCACGGTTGCTCGAGCTTGTGTCCTTCCTTCTGCTTGAGTCGTAGCACCAAATCACCGACTCTGAAGGATCTGTGGCGTATACGGCGGCTGTGGAAGTTGCGTAGCGACTGTTGATATACCGCGGATCTTGCGAGTGCAATGTCGCGTATTTCGTCGAGTGCATCCACGTCTTCCGCGAGTGCCTTGTTAGAGGTTTCTTCGCTATAAGCGACGACTCGTGGGGCGCTGAACTTGACATCTTCGGGAAGGACTGCTTCAGCTCCGTATACCATGAAAAATGGTGTGTATTTTGTTGATCGATTCGGGGTCGTGCGGAGGCTCCATAGTACGGAGGGTAACTCCTCTTCCCAATGTCCTGCCGCTGGGTGCAGTCGATCTAGTAGTCATTTCTTTATTCCGGCCGAGACCAATCCGTTGGATCGCTCGACTTGACCATTGGTTTGCGGGTGAGCCACAGAGGCGAAACTGAGGGTGATTCCCTTTTCCTTGCAGAATTGCTCTGTTTCCTTTGCTGTAAAATTTGTTCCATTGTCGGTGATGATGTTGTGTGGTATCCCAAATCTGCACATGATGGAGTCGAGGAATTTGACAGCGCATTGAGCGCTAGCCGAGGTGACTGGCATGGCCTCTATCCACTTTGTAAATTTGTCGACTTCAACTAGTAAGTGCGTGTAACCTCCTGGTGTTGATTTTTTCAGTGGTCCTACCATGTCTAGCCACCATTGCGCAAAGGGCCAGGCGATTGGGATCATGTGAAGCTCAGTGGCAGGGGCGTGCGGCTTGGGCGCAAATCTTTGACATGCGTTGCATTTGTCGACTAGGTCCTTTGCGTCCCTGGCTGCTGTGAGCCAGTAGAACCCTGCGCGAAAAGCTTTACCCATGATTGCCTTCCAGCTAGCATGGTGTCCGCAATCTCCTTGGTGTATATCTCGTAGTAGTTCCTTGCCGTCCTCGGGCGCTATGCATCTTTGTAATATTCCTGATATCCTCTGCTTGTATAGTTCTCCGTTGAGTACTTGAAAAGCTATGTTGCGTCGCACTATCTGTCTAGCCTCGCAAATATCTGCTGGGAGCTGTTTGTTGGACAAGTAGTCGAGGTATTTCTGTGTCCAGACTGGTTCGACCATAAAAACTTGTCTTGAGATGTTGTAGGTGAGCTCAATCATATCTGTTTGCGGGATGACCTTTGTCTCCAATGTCGCGGGTGCTTCTGCTGATTTTTTTGACTTTGACTGAGCGCTTGATCATCCTTTCGAAGTATATTCCAGGCGGTATGGGTGTGTTTGTAGAACCCATGTTCGCCAATTTATCCGCTTCTTCGTTGCTGGATCTCGCAATGTGCTTTAGTTCGCACCCTTGGAAACTTTCTTCGAGTAGATTGTACATATCTCGATAGGCAACCATGTTTTCTGCAATGGCGTCGCACTCTTTCATTGTCTGCTGCACTGTGAGGTTTGAATCTCCATAGATCATTAGTCGGGTTGCTCCATAGGCAATCGCCATCTTCATGCCATGTAGGAGGCCCTCATACTCTGCGTCATTATTTGACGCCGGGTCGTCGGGTGGAAAGTCCAATCGCATGACGTATTGTAACTTGTCACCTCTCGGGGATATCAGGACTATTCCAGCTCCGGCTCCTTCGTTTCTCTTTGATCCATCGAAATACATTATCCAGTTGCTTGTATACTCTGGAGGCCCTGGCGTTTGTAGTTCTGTCCACTCGCTTAGGAACTCCACGAGCACTTGTGATTTGATAGATTTGCGACCTGCGTATATGATGTCCCAGGCGCCGAGCTCAATACTCCACTTCGCAATTCTTCCGGATGCCATTGGGTTATTCATGATAGTACCCAGTAATGCGTCGTTTACCACAGTGACGGTGTGTTCCTGGAAGTAGTGTTTGAGTTTTCGGGCTGTAAGCACCACACCGTACGCGAGCTTCTGGTAATGGGGATATCTCTGTTTGCAGGACGAAAGCACCTCGCTAATGTAATAAATTGGCCTCTGGATGCCAAACGCCTTTCCGTCCTCCGGCCGCTCGACCACGATCGCTGTGCTGATGACCTGATTTGTCACGACTAGATATAGGAACAGTGGCTCCCGTTCTTGCGGTGTTGCCAGGACGCGCCTGCTCTGCAATGCTCGCTTGAGGTCTGCGAATGCTGTCTGTGCTTCGGATGTCCATTCGAACTTATCCGTTTTCTTCAATAACTTGTAGAAAGGTAACGCTATCTCGCCTAGCCTCGCAATGAATCTGCTTAGGGCGGCTAGTCGTCCCACGAGCTGCTGCACACCACGGAGATTGGTTGGATCCTTCATTGTCAGGATTGCTTGGATTTTCTCCGGGTTAGCTTCAATCCCTCGAGCGCAGACCAAGTACCCGAGAAGTTGTCCTGCGGGGACGCCAAAGACACACTTGGTCGGGTTGAGCTTGATTCGGTATGCGTTCAACGCGTCGAATGTTTCTCTGATATCGTCGAGGAGTGTATCTTCCACTCGAGTCTTGATGACGATGTCGTCAACGTACACTTGTACGTTCTTGCCAATGAGCTTGGTGAGGCATTTTTGCATGCAGCGCTGATATGTTGCGCCCGCGTTCTTCAGGCCGAAGGGCATTGTCGTGTAGCAGTAAACACCGTGGGGTGTTATAAACGCCGTCTTCTCCTCATCCTCTTTCTTCATCCTGATCTAATTTAACCTGAGTAGGCGTCCAAGAAAGAGAGGCGTTGGCAAACTGCTGTAGAATCCACGATCTGATAGATCCTTGGCAGGGGAACGTTATCCTTGGGGCAGTGTTTATTCAGCGACGTGTAGTCGATACACACGCGAAGGATGTTGGTATTTTTCTTCGGGACCAGCACCGGGTTTGCTAACCAAGTGGAAATTTTTATCTCGCGAATAAATTTTGCTACGAGTAGTCTGTTTACTTCTTCTCCGAGCGCTTTTTGCTTGGGCTCTGAGAACCTTCGGGTAGTCTGCTTGATAGGATTGGCGTCTTTGAAGACTTCGAGTGAGTGCTCGACGAACTCCCTGCGTATCCCTGGCATATCTGACGGCTGCCAGGCAAAAATTTCCCAGTACTCACGGAGGAGCTCGACGAGCGCGCCTTCCTATGCTGGCGAGAGGGTGGTGGACACCATCGCCGTCTTCGCAGAATCCGTCGGGTGTACTTGATGCTTGCGGGTACGGCTATTTGTGTTGAACTCGAACTCTGGAGCGTTCTTCTTGGTAAGAGGCATCACGGAGTGATCCGTGGTTTTTGCTATCTCCTCTAGTTCTTCCTGCATCCCGAAAGATTGGGCGATCTTGTTGAATTAGATGTTGCATTTATTGGATTTTTGGAAATCACCGTCGAAGGTGATTGTGCCATATTCTTCAGGCAACTTGAGCTTCAAGTATGCATAGTGCGGTACTGCCATGAATCTAGCGAACGTCGTTCGACCAAGAATGGCGTGGTACTGTGAGGGCCAATCGACGACTTCGAAATCAAGAAATTCTCGCCTGTAATTACTTCGGTTGCCTAGCACCACCTCCAGGTTGATTGTTCTGAGTGGACAAGACTGATTTTCCTGGAACTATCCCGTGGAAGGATGTCTCTCATTCCGCGAGTCCATCCAAATTCTTGTTCGTACGACGGAGCGTGTCTGCGTAGATGATGTTGATTCCGCTGCCTCCGTCCATGAACACGCGAGCCAGCTCATAATTGCCAATTTGCGCCTGTATGACTAGTGCAGGCGTGTCCTAGTCGATAGACTCGCGGAGGGTGGTCTTCCTTGGAGAAAGTTATTGGTTGTTCCGCCATCTTCAGGTACTCGGTTCTCGTAGGTGGGGTTTGGACAGACATGCATAACTGTCGTGTGTTTGTCTTCTGAGCCCTGCGCGATGGACAGACCTTCTGTATCATGCCTAATAGTCCTGCTGGGTTCGGGTATCCATTTGCTCCTTGATTTGGGGCGGGTGGCGCTGGGAGCGCAGCTAGCACCGCGTTTTGGTTTCCTGCTGGGGGCAGGGCTTGCGGCTGTTGAAATCCTTGAGCTCCTCCTCCAGGAAGCTGCGGGTAACCCTGGTTAATTGCTGCTCTATTTTTCTTCAAGAGGGCCTCATGGATATCAATGAACTTTCGGCAGTCCTTGAGAAGGTGTGTTGCCTTAGTTTTGCCGGTACGCTTATCTGTGAATAGATACAGCGTGCAGTAACCGTCGAGGTCCTCCTCGGGGGTTTTGTCTTCCTGCTTTGTCTTTCACTCGCGTTTTCCGCGATATCCTCTGTCGCGATTTTTTGTGAACTCCGCTGCTACAAATTCTTCTCGATCATCGTGGTCGTAATTCTTTCTTCTTTTCTTTCGACTATGGCGATCGTCATCGCGTGTCGGAGATGAATCTTTCTCGTTGCGCACTGCATCTTCACCGTTTGCCCATCTGTCAGCTATGGCCATCAATTCTCCCATGGTTTTGGGCGCGAGTCATCCCAGTTCTTCCCTGAAAGAGGTTCGCCGTGCTCCCTTTGCAAATGCTTCAACCACGACTTCTTCTGATATATTTCCCACTGTGTTACTGAGTGTGGTCCATCGCTGAATATATTCGTGAGTAGACTCGCCACTTTTCTGCTTGCAAGCTCGTGGCTCCTCGATGGTCGCCGGTCTTTTGTATGTTGCCTGGAAATTTTTGCAGAAATCGAGGTTTAGGTCATCCCAAGATCTGTAACATGCCCTCGGCCTTCCTTCGAGCCAGCTGCGGGCAGCACCGACTAGGTGTAAGTTGAGGTATTGCATAGCTGTGTTTTTGTTCCCACGTTGGCATTTTACTGCCGTGAGGTAATCTGACAACCAGGCCGAAGGCTCTTGCGAACCATCGTACTTCTGTACTTCCGTGGATAGCTTAAATCTTTTGGGTAGCGGGGCGTCGCGGATGCTGCGAGCAAAGCATAAGGCTCCGCAGACTTCGTCGTCGGAGGATGTAGATGGGGAGCGCGCATGGTTTCTGGCCGCTCGTCCTTTATCAACCTTGCGCTGGGCGATGTCCGAGCGCGCGTTGTATCCGGGTTCATCGCGGTTGACGTCTCCTCTCGGTTCCTTGCTGCGATGTCACGAGCGGCTTCTGTCTCGATCTTTTTGCGGGCTGCGATCTCTATCCCTTCGCGGACTGCGGTCTCGACCTCTTCGCGGGCTGCGGCTATGGCCTCGACCCCTTGGGCTATCTCCTCGTCGTCGAGCTTCTTTTCCTCGTGCCCGACGGGGTGATTTTTCCTTGGCCGGTGATGTGCCCCTATGCCCACGGGGTGCTTCCTTGTCCTTCTGTGCGGCTGCTTTCCTGCGATCGTAGGAGGCGAGTTTTGCGGCTGCCATGCCTAATCCTTTCTGCACTTGCTTGTATTGTTCCGCGCGGGGGTCGTTTTCCCCTGGTTGATTTATTTGCATGTAGGTGGCTGCGGCTAGCACTGCAGCTGCGGGAGTTTGTGGATGGATGTTTCCGTCCTCGTCCACGCGCATGAGTGATTTGCTGATTCCGCTCCAGGACTCGCCGTCCATGGTCGCGGTTCTTGAGGCGCGTCCCTTCTTCTGGGGGCGGTTCCCGACAGAAGGCGTTAGAGACAGCTCCGCTCGGTGTTGGCTTGACTCGTCTGCCAACCTTTTTCGTACGGCTAGATCTTCCCGAGCTTCTTTGATAGCAGTGGCCGCTCTCACTAGATGATAGTGGTAGGAGATCATATCCTCGTGTGGGACTCCGGCCGCAGGTGGTTTGCTTGTGCGGATAACCTCCTTTGCTCGGAGCCACGCGTCTCGCAAGACGTTGATCTCGGCGCGTTCCCTTGCGCTTTGTTCAGTTTCTGCGGGTGGCTGTTCCGATCCTGCCATGCAGACCTGAGCCAGATATGGCTTGCGAGTCCTAGGCGTAACTTGAAAGTCCTTCCTGACCTGAGAGGGTTCCTCTATAGAGAGGGTATGGAAATTGTTGGTGTTGAGGCGGATGGACTCGCCACTTTTCACCAAGTAGGGTCATGAATCCCATCATGAGTAGTGCAAGGTATGGAACGCTCTCTACTTCGATCAAGAAGCTCAATCCTATGTAATCTTCTTCAAGACGAATAGCGGACTCTACACGCCATTATGTGCAACTAAATCAAGAACCATCAAGAAGGACGAAGAACTTAGATTCAAGCCCGAGATAAAGCGAGATGTATCTCACAACTCTGACAGAAACTTTACCAGTCTAACACTACTAACATAACTATCTAACTTTAGACTAACATCTAACCGAAGGTTGCAAAGGTACTAGCTAGTTTTCCCGAGGGGGAAGTTAACTATGTGACCCTAAAATCACCTATGAAGACGCCTATAAAGCTCCATGAAGATCAATATCTAATGAAGTCTTTCACGACATGCCTTTACCACCAAACCAAGAAGACGATGAAGATCATTCACCGACCACCTACCAGGAATAATCAAAGGGGGGAAGCATCTGCACTTCAATGTTGTCGACCACTCAGGAAGCAAAGAAGCTTATAGGAATTCCTAACAGCTTTCCTAGCAGTAATAAGAGAGAGTCAAGTCTATGGACCTGATGCCCTGTGAGACCAGATGGTTGCCATGGGTAACTATCTGCGATACTCCTAAAGAAGAGAAGGTCAAGACGAAGACAGATGGTCGACGAAGCAGCATAATCAAGACCCATCATTAGCTTGTGTCGTCCCACCAACATCAACAAATAGGATATGAAGTATCAAGTGAAGATATCCTTCTCCTCAACAAGCAAAAATTCTGACCACCTCAACACCTCGAGTTCTCAGAAGACCACCTCGTCAAAGGATCATCTTTTACAAAAAGTGAAGAGACCGGGACTCTTGTTTGTTGTTACACTCTTATAGTACCCACTTACGAATCTCGGGGACGAGATTCATTTTAAGGGGGGAAGAGCTGTAACAGCCCAACTTTTGGAAGATAGGAAAAACTTGTTTTCAATAACCCAAAAATCAGGGTCAACAAAAACTTTTTGATATGTTTGACTAATTCTTGTGTTTCTTTTCTATTTGCTTGTTGTTTGTGTGTTTGTATTTGTGTTTATGTTTGTGTTTGTGTCTGTGTTTGTGTTTGTGTTTGTGTTTGTCGTTAACACCTAACATTAAGACCAATGATCATAACTTTCTTAAAACACAACCCTTGTGATCAAGTCATGACAAGAAAGCTTAGCACCTTCATCCATCACCCTCTTTTGGCAAAAAACTTTTTGAATTTTTTTGATTTTAGAAGGAATGCAAAAGCCAAGTTCTGAGAAAACAAAAGGTATTTTCCAAAACTATATGAAAATTATTTTGGAGGTAATCATCTCCTCCCTGTTTTCAACCAAGATTTTTTGCAAGTATTCCAAAAACCCCATCTCACTATCTCTTTTTGCAAAAACTATAAGTGGGGATTATATTACCCCTCTGCTTTACCTCAGTTATATTCTTTTGGGTATATCAATCTTTGAGTTGAATTTGTTTACAAAATCCCCTGTCATGATATGGCTTGATCACTACCTATAATTAACTCTTGAGAAAAACATCCTGGAAATGGAATTGAAGAATTCAGTTGCTTGAGTGATCCTGTTTTCCATGCCATTATTTGCTTGTTGTGTGGTCTTATCTTATGTTTGCCTTGAAGTGTTTATTTATGTTTGTTGATGTATGTGTGTTGTTTTAAGTGATTAAAACCTAGTAACAACAAGACCCAGCATCAATATCATATTCCATCATAATTCTATCCCATCTTTGTTTTCCTTTAAAACTTTCAACTTTGGAGACATGTTTCTATGACAAATATTGTTCTATTCATCAATGCATCATCCTAAATATCTTTGTATATATCTATGCTATCCATCCAAGTTTTTATTTTGGATATTGAAACACCTTGGTATCTTCTTTCAAGGTTCTTTAGATGGCATCCCTAAATATTGATCATATCCCTATTATCTCGAAGCACTTTGTCCATGTTACTCCAAATCACTCCTTATTGTTTTCAAGACCCATCAACCTACCCTTGACATCTTCATGACTTATATATCACCTTCATGTGGTCCATTTTTCTTTCAATGGCCATTTAATTATTCTTCTCAGGTTTTTAGCCTATTAAATAAACCCCCGTTTTCACCCTTTTCCACTTGGTGCCTCAAATATTTTCAAAAGAGTTGTTTATTAAAAATCACTTTTGAGACCTATATTATATACTCTCTCCTCCCAACTCAAAAATATTTGTTTTAACAGCTTTTTGCTATTTATTATTTTCCATTTTCCAAAAGGCCAGAAATGGACTTTAAAATATTTTTGAATAAAAGTGTTTCCTAAAATCTTGGAAAAATCACCCAAAATGACTATGTTAATGTGGGACTTATTTGTACAAAAACATTTACAAGTTCTTTGGAAAATTTTGAAGAAAACATTTAAAAACAGATTCAGCAGTTTTTTAAATTCCAAAATTTTGTGAAACACATATTTTTCAAAACTCTTGAGGCCACCATCCCTAGACTCCATTTTTTATTATCTATCCATTGGAGATAATATTTCACATATGTTATTTTAAAAATATTTGTGAAAAAAGCAAAAATCCCCACTGGTCACTCTAGTCTCACATGGGTTCATGCATGTTCTGGTCCACACAGTCACTCTCTCTACCTCTCTCTTGTTCTGAGAAGCAGAAAATATCTTCCCGCACCTCATAGACAAGGTCTACCCAACCCTACCTCTCTCTCCAAGCCACCAACATGAGAACAAGGATGGTGACCATCCACCCATTTTTCTACTCCATCCCTATAGGTCATCCCCGGGTAAGCCCTTGCACCACAAGGCTCCTCTACTCTCATGTGAACTTTCTGGCATACCCCTACCCCTCTCCTTGTCTCCTTCTTCCTTGGCCATGAGCTGGCCATGGCGCCCAGAACTCGCACGATATGTCGCTCACGTTCCAACGCGTGGGCATCACACCTCACCCTCTCTCCTTGTCTACACGCTTCATAGGACCTCCAAGATCACACCCGTGACCCTAATTTCCCCCAGCTCACTCGCCTTCTCCCTCGGCCCTCTGTCGAACACCTGCGGGTGGAAGATGGGAGCTCGGGCTCCCGCTCACTTCAAACCCGCTCCTTCCTCTCTGTTGGCTCCTAGAGCATCTTCTGAGCATCCCTCACTTGCCGGACATCCCTGCCTCCTCGCTTGTTGGCCGCACGCGAGCCGCCATGGCTGCCGTACGGACGTGCGCCCAGGTTTCAGCGCCATTCCAACTGAGGCCGCGTCTTTTCTCTCCTCCGCGTCTGGCCACCTCCTCTTTCCTCTAATCGAATTCCTGGAGCAAGATCCCTCTCCATATCTCCACCCCTTGCCGGAATCGAGCGCCACGACCCGCCGACAAACTCCTCGTCAAGCCACTGGTACGGGCCATTCCCGGTAGTGCATTTTCCCTCCCTACCTTCCCTGAGTTCCCGCAAAACTCGTGCCCTTATCAATTTGATCGTTGGTTCCTTGCAGAGCCGCTGCCATCTTCGACTTGGGTCTCCGCCGTGGGACGCTGTCGATTCGACATGGCCGCACCGCCCTTGCTCGCGTGCGTATGTCTGTCAGATCCGCGCCTTGAGCTGAGCTTGAAAATCTCTTGCAATCGCTCCTTCTTTCAGATTCTCATCGGCGGACGTTTTCCCGGTGATCGCCGGACCACCAGGGACCATTTCCGCCGCTACCTTTGGTCACCGCCGGCAGGCGCATCTCGGACCATCGGATCCACATCCGACGGATCAGTTTGGAACTTAAAGCATCTAATCTAGGCCGTCGATTGCCGATCGGACAACGACATACCGCTTCGGCAGCGCGTGCACACTCGCGGGCAGGCCTGCTTCTGTGCGGCCCGTCTCTATGCAGATCTGGCCCGTTATCTTATTTTCTCTGCAGGTTAATCCTTTTTTCTGCACCTGTTTTCTAGTGTCTTGCTTTAAATCGAAACAAAAATGCTAACAAGTGAATCTTTCCAAAATAAAAATCACAGTGGTAGGTCTACAAATTTTGAACCATATACAACTTGTAGATCTAGGTTTTGTGATAAGGGTTGGCCCAATGTTCTCAGTGAACTCACAGACAACTTTGGTATGATAAATAGTGCGCCACTGAAAACTCTTCCGGCTGATCCCTCATGCCAATGCAACAGCTAGCAACCCCAAGGATATTCTCAACTCCACACTCTTGCACAAGTAATCCACCGACTACAAGTGGTCTTGTACCGTCTTATTCCCAGTGGAACAGCAGGTAACACGAAAAGTTTGCAGATGAACTTCCAGATGAAGACTTACAAGCTGTTTCAATCTAGAGGTGTAGGGGTTTTCATTTAACGTAGTCTAATCTCTAATAATGCGAATTACAAGACTTATAAGGACTGCTGGACGTCCAACCTAATGTTGGGGTCGAAATCAAACAAATCTCTAAGTTTCCTAACTTGACTGGACTCTATTTGGAAACTGGCAGAAAATGAGTCGTGCATTGTTTCGGTCACCACGTCTTGTACGAGTCGAATCGGTGCGTGGGTACGGATCCATTGGAAAGCACTTCAAAATTCCTTTTCATATTGTGCTCATTTGCTTTATTTGGAGTCCGTATGAAGAGTCCATGCTCGTTTCAAATTCGGGGCTTCTGCCAGTCCGAACCGAATATCCTTTCCTTGATGGCTCCACTTCCTCGCTCGCCTCCCTCGTGCTTGCCATCCTCTTTAACCAGCTCCATTGGTTCACCAATGCTTGTGTTATCAATAACCCTGCTAATATATAAATGCATAGACTTAGGTAGTATAACATTATTATAAACACAAATATTATTTGTTACTAGGAAAGAATTCACCTTATAATGAACAATAGTGAGGCTCAATATTTCGTTCCAACTCAAGAATGAATAAACCTCATGGATCTCTATGATAACCCTATCATCCTCCCTTTGTTCAAAAAAATTCCTATGATCCTCTCTTTCTTCAAGAGAAGACGTCATCGGCTTCTGGTAAACTCAAAGTGGAAGAAACAAAAGGAACAACGTGTATGCACAATACATATACCTATAATGGGGTTCAATGGTTGTTAGCAGCTCATAATTTTTTTTCACATGACATGTGACCACGAAATTGGCATGAAAACATCACATAAATGTCATAGCATCTCATAAAATAGCAATCATAATTGCAAATATAAGTGAAACTCATAAAATCATGATCAAAAGGAGAGACATCCATGTAAAAATTCTTATTGTCTAGTATCAAACCAAGTGTCTCCACAGAAGATCTATGATTAAAATTGGTGGTAGTTAAGTCAAAACAATCCAAACGAATTAACTAATTATATAGTGGATACCATGCTTCAACTGTTCTACTCTCATATGTATAACAAAGTAATGGCCGAATAGTAGTACACTTAATTTTCTTCTCATGTTTAGTATAATCATCATGTAAATTGCAACTCATTTTGCAAATATAAGTGAAGTATAAATCAGTAGCATATGTACTTATAAAGTTTTGTTGTAAATTAAACATATGTGTAGAATCATGCTTAGATTTAGCAAATTGTACACAATCCAAATGAGGTAACACAATGTTCAATGTAGCAATTTTATCACAAGTAATACATATGTGATCCATCATAAAAATTTCATTCATGTTATAGTCACCAACCAAATTAAAAGTGAAGCAAGTAGCATAGGGGATAGAATTGATGATAAGGGGTAGCCCGATCTTCTCAGTGAACTCTCTTGATAACTTGATAAATAATGTGATACCTCGCTCTCTCCTTTGGCTAAACCCTGTCACCAATTGCAACAACACTTAACCCCTTCGGATATTCGAGACTCCACACTCTTGCACACGTAGCCACCGACTACAAGTGGTCCCGTTTCTCCTTATTCCCAGTGGAACAGCAGAATACACTCAGATTTGCAAATGTATGATGATTCAAGATGAATGCTTCAAGCAATAAAATCCAGAAGTCTAGGATTTTTGTTTTAACATAGTCTAACCTAATCAATTCGCACCAAGGGGTATATATGAGGGGTGGGGGTGCGGCCACAATGGGTATTGCGCAAGAAAACCAACCCAACCCGAATAGGACCCAACTTGGACTTGTTTTTGGACTTGGACTCAACCAAATGGATACAAACCGACCCACCATTAAGGGGTGCGGCTAATGATGGTGTACAAACCATGCCTAATATAATTAGGACTTCTACTAGGACCATTTAACCTTGTGGAGACGCCATCCCCTTGTTTTCCATGCAATAACAATTGTTTTCCATGAAATAACAATTGTTATTTTATGTTATTCCTTGTTTTCTCCCTTCTAGCACTTGTTTTTCAACTCCTCTTCAAGTCCATCTTCATCCATGTGTATCTCCTCTTCATGATCTCCTCTCCTCATGCTTGTGTTATCAACAAATCTGAGAATACATAAATGCATGGATTTAGGTAGTATAAAGTTCTCATAATTATAAATGTTATACTCAAGTAGGAGTGAATTCACCTGTTCTTGTAATAATTTAGTCATTGATCTTGTCATGGGACCAATCCTTACTTCATCATCTTTTATAGAAATATCATCATGTGTAACAATAGGTGAAGAGCTAGGGATGTCCTCATCATCCTCCCCCTCTTGAAAAGGCATCGTCCTCGATGCAAGATCATCTCCATGGTATGGTGTCAAATCAGCCACATTAAAATAATTACTTACACCAAACTCATCAATTGGGAGGTCTATCTTATATGCATTGTCATTGATCCTCGAAATTACTCTATAAGGACCAGCACCTCTAGGCATCAATTTTGATTTGCGCAATGTGGGAAATCTGTCCTGACGAAAATGAACCCACACCATATCACCTGGCCGAAATATCACCTCCTTCCTCTTCTTGTTAACTATTTCAGCCACATGGTGTCCTTTCTTCTCAATTGCTTCTTTTGTTTTCTCATGAATTTTCTTCACAAAATCCGCTGTCTTTGATGCCTCCATATTTATTCTCTCTTGTGTAAGAAGTGGTAACAAATCTAATGGAGTAATAGGTTTGAACCCATACACCACCTCAAAAGGACATCTTTGAGTAGTTGAATGCACAACCCTATTATATGCAAATTCCACATGTGGCAAGCACTCCTCCCACTCCTTAAAAAATTTCTTGATCATGCTTCTCAATAATGTGGACAAGGTCCTATTCACCACTTCGGTTTGCCCATCAGTTTGGGGGTGACAAGTTGTGGAAAATAACAATTTTGTTCCAAGCTTTCCCCATAGTGTCTTCCAAAAGTAACTCATGAATTTCACATCTCTATCTGACACAATTGTTCTTGGCACTCCATGCAATCTCACTATCTCTCAAAGAAGAGGTTAGCAATGTGAGAAGCATCATCACTCTTGTGGCAAGCAATGAAGTGAGCCATCTTAGAAAATCTGTCCACAACCACAAAAATAGAGTCATGTCCTCTTTTTGTCCTTAGCAAGCCCAACACAAAATCCATACTTATATCTTCCCATGGTGTATTTGGTGATGGTAATGGAGTATGCAATCCGTGGGATTTGATCTTGGACTTGGCCTTGTTGCATGTAATACATCTTTGCACCAATCTATACACATCTCTCCTCATATGTGCCCAATAAAAATTTTCAGCCAACATAAGCAATGTCTTCTCTCTTCCAAAGTGTCCCATTAATCCTCCACTATGAGATTCCTGCACTAAGAATAAACGCAAAGAACACTCGGGAATACAAAATTTGTTAGCTCTAAACAAGTACCCATCATGTATATGAAATTTATCCCATGCCTTAACATTAGTACATTTATGAAATGGCATAGAAAATTCATTATCTTCGTCATATAAATCTCTAATACCCTCCAAACCCGAAACCTTGATCTCTAAATTTGAGAGTAACATATTATTCCTTGACAAAGCATCAGCAACTACATTTTCCAATCCCTTTTTATGTTTTATGATGTATGGAAAAGATTCTATAAATTCTACCCATTTAACATGTCTTTTATTCAAATTAGATTGGCTCTTTAATAATTTTAATGCTTCATGATTAGAATGTATAATGAACTATTTAGGCCACAAATAATGTTTCCATACTTATAAAACTCTCACAAGTGCATATAGTTCTTTATCATAAATAAAATAATTCAATTGTGCACCATGTAATTTTTCAGAAAAATAGGCAATAGGTTTCTTTTCTTGCATTAACACACCTCCAATACCTATGCCACTAGCATCACACTCAATCTCAAATTGTTTGTCAAAATTTGGAAGCATTAATAAAGGGGCCGAAATCAACTTTTCTTTAATAGCATCAAAGGCAATATCTTGTTCAGCTCCCCACACAAATTCTACACCCTTTTTAGTAAGTCATTCAAAGGTGCAGCAAGTGTAATAAAATCTTTGACAAATCTTCTATAAAAACCAGCTAATCCATTAAAACTTCTTACTTGACACACATTAATAGGAATAGGCCAATTTTTAATAGCTTCAATGTTAGATTCATCTACCTCAATTCCATGTTTAGAAACAACATATCCAAGAAATATGACCTTATCTTTGCCAAAAGTGCACTTCTCTAAATTTCCATATAATTTATTTGCTCTTAGCACATGCAATACTTGTCTAATATGATCAATGTGTTCATGTTCATTGTGGCTATATATAAGAATATCATCAAAGTAAACAACCACAAATTTGCCAATAAAATCTCTCAAAACATGGTTCATTAATCTCATGAAAGTACTAGGTGCATTAGTTTAGCCAAAAGGCATTACTAACCACTCATATAAACCAAATTTTGTTTTAAAGGCTGTTTTCCACTCATCCCCCTCTTTCATCCTAATTTGATGATCGCCACTACGCAAATCAATTTTAGATAAAATAGAACTACCACTTAATATATCTAACATGTCTTCCAAACGTGGTATAGGATGACGATAAATTGCTCTACAATCTACACACATGCGCCATGTACCATCTTTTTTAGGCACTAAAATTACAGGAACAACACAAGGAGAAAGGCTTATTCGAATGTAAGCTTTCTCAAGAAGCTCTTGTACTTGTTTATGAATCTCTTTTGTTTCTTGGGGATTTGTCCTATAGGGAGCTCGGTTTGGCAATGAAGATCCAGGAATCAAATCAATTTGGTGCTCAATACCTCTCAATGGTGGCAAACCCGAAGGCACCTCTTCTAGAAATACATCATCAAATTCCTGCAAATTATTAGAAACACCAAGAGGAATAGGGGTCATGTCATTAGAAACAAAAGTTTCTCCCTTGTGCATAAGCACTATAGGAAGCATACTAGGGTCCTCTCTAAATTCTCTCAAGTCCTCTTTAGTGGCTAACATGCATAATAAGCTCACTCCCTCACTTGTATTTTTACCACTCGAATTGGCTTTTCTATTTTCACTCACAACACTCTTGTTTTCACTCTCAATTTTTTCATCACTCTCAGTAATTCTTTGTCTAGACTCATTTACAATTTGTTGTGGTGTCATAGGTCTCAATAATATGTCCTTGTCATTCCACTTGAGTTGATAGGTATTTGCTCTTCCATCATGTATAACACTCCTATCAAATTGCCAAGGTCTCCCAAGCAACATGTGACAAACTGACATGGGCACCACATCACACTCAATGGTATCTTTGTAAGGCCCAATCTGAAATTCAACTCTCACCATGTGGGTAACCTTCATATCTCCTTTATCACTAAGCCATTGTATATGATAAGGATGAGGATGGGAAATATATCTCAATTTGATCTTTGCACACAATTCTTTGCTTGCTAAATTTCTGCAACTACCTCCATCAATAATCACCTTACAAGCCAATTGGGGACCTACAATTGCTCTTGTTTGAAATAAGTTGCATCTTTGACTTTCAGGACTAGGGAGAATACTCAATGTTCTTGGTGTGCAAACAAAAGTAGGATAGGTGGAAGGATATGCATCAATAGGCCCATCATCATCATAAGCATCCTCTTGAGTAGGATCAGCATCATCACCTGTCTCATATTCATTGTCCTCATTAATAAGCATAACCTTTTTATTTGGACAATCTCTCTTGAAGTGCCCTTTTCCTGCACATGTATGGCAGCTCATGTCTTTATTTCGAGCTGTAGAATTAGTGGATCCACTTGCACTAGCTTCTGGTTGTACTTGCCTTTTAGAAATAGAGGTAGAACTCTCGGGTTTAGTAGTGGAAACCCCACGGCTAGGGGTAGGCTGAGGTGTTGGTGGTGATGAAAAAGAAGACCTATTTGTGAAAGGTCTCCTTGGAGCCATAAGTGCCTCCTCGGCCAATTGTTTTTCTGCCTCCCTTGCTTGATGCAATAATTCATTCATGTCACTATATTGCACATGCCTCACAATGCTCTTGATCTTGAATTGCAAACCTGAAAGAGATCTTTGCATAGTATGTTCAGCATCTTCTCTCACTCTAGCTCTTTGCAATATCAACTCCATCTCCCTAAAATACGCATCCACTGTTTTTGTGCCTTGCTTCAAGTGTTGTAATTTGTCAAACAAAGATCTCAAATAGTTTTTAGGCACAAATCTGTCCCTCATAACTTGCTTCATCTCCCTCCATGTAACAATTTCAGGCTCCCTATTTCTTGCTCTTGTTCTTGTAATATTATCCCACCATAACAAAGCATAACCATCAAAACCTGAAAAAGCAAGTTTAATTTTTCTCTCCTCATTATACTCATGCATCCTCCATAATTTCTCTATTTTCAGCTCCCACGTGAGGTACTCTTCAACATCATCAGTATCCAAGTTGAAAGAGGGTAACATGAATTTAGGTCTACCAAGCCCATCATCCTCTCGGTTTGGTTCATGGACAGGGATCCTTCTAGCTTGAAAGACACAGCCAGCACCATGATTACCTCTACCACCTCCACGACCATGAGGAATAAAATTGTCCTTATCATTATCAGCATCACCAAAAGCACTACCATCATCCTCCTGGGCAGGTAGCCTTTGATCCAACAAAGTAGCCAAGGCAGCAATTCTAGTAGTCAATGTATCAAGAGAAGTTTGTAATGTTGTAACTTGCTCTTGTGTAGCAGCAGATGTTTCAGTCACAGTATCAATTTGAAGGCCCAAATTCTGAACATGTGTATCCATGTCCACTCCATGCTTATCAATGAGAGAATGCAATTCTAAATTTTTTGCAACAATAGTTGTGTTCAATTTTTCTTGCATCTCCTCAAAATCTGTCCACTTCACATGCTCATCACCATTATCTCGTTTTCCCTGCACAGAAACATCACTAGGAGCAGCCATGGTTAATGTATTAGTTAAATAAACAAATTGCTATAGGTTGTGGTGCTCTCTCCCAACTCACTCAAAACCAGCAAAAGAGGTGATCCTTACGGTTCCAAAGTGAATAGAAAATCTTACCACAAGTAATAGCAACTAATGTGACTTGGTGTGAAGAATAGAATACCCAGGGTTTTTTGCTCTCACAAAGGTAAAACAGGTTATATGGTGGGGCTTGGTATGGATACCTAACAATCACCAATTAACAAGTCCTATTGCTGTTTGTGAATGATACAAAAATAACACCTAGGAAACACACACCAAAATTGGAGACAAATGTGGCAATGCAAATATATGTATGAGATTTTGCAATGCTCTAGAAAGACACTAGCCAAGCTCAATGATAACTAGGCACAAGATTGCTCAATGTGTAGTGTCAATGATAGCAATGAAAACAGCTCCAAATGATAGCAATAACAACATGTCTCAATGGCCTTTCTTTTTTGCTTTTTCTGTTTTTTTTCTATTTTCTGTTTTTCTCTTTTTTTTAATACTTTTTATGGCCGAATAACAACTAATGGAGCAAACTAACAAGTGGAAATAACAGCTAGATCAATGTGACACAATATGATAATGAGCAGCCTGAAAATGAGCAAGAAAGTAGCTAGTTAATTGTTGTAGAAAGGCTGTGTCTACGGTTCACAAAGATAGGACCGGAGTTCCTAAAGAAAATGTCAAAGAAAAACGAAAAGAAAATGACCTACAACTAGCTAGGAACTCACGGCAGCAAAACAACACGTTTTTGGCGCACGACAGGCTGTCACGGCAGCAAAACGACCCAAAACTCTGTCGTACGGCAGCGTTTGGAGCTCACGGCAGAAACGCAGAACGCGCGGCAGCGGCGGCAGCAAAACTGTGCGAAAACGAACTCACGGCAGCGTTGTGGGGCGGGGTGGTGTGCTGCGCGCGGTTGCGGGTGGTAACTGCGATGCGGTGGTTTTGGGGGGGGGGGGTTGTAAGCGCGTTACGGGCCGAATCCGAGTTCGACTAGGAGGCTACCGCGGCAGCGATTTGAGCATATTTTTGCGCTGCGGCTGAACATGATTCTGATTAGCACTAGGATCAAAAGAGCCCAATAGGAAATAAGAGCAACCCACGACAGAACACCCAAGGAAATCGTTCCGTGGAGAAAATTTGTGCACCACTCGGATTGGAACCAAAGAAAACTCTCTGGAGATAAATTTTTTGGATTTTTGTATATGGACTCGACTCGAAATTGAAGAACAACTAAGAACCCTAACCCTAACCGAAACCTAATGACTCAAAAAGGAGAAAAAGTACCACAAAATCAGGACACAAAACAAGCATTAGAAATTAAAAAATAGTAATTATCTAAGGCTATGGCAATAAGCTAACACTGTTTTTTGTGGCTTTTATGGATAGGTATAAAAACAACTCGAATCTAAAGGGATAGATACAGCTCACCGAGTAAACCTAGTAATCTGATACCAAGATGATAAGGGGTAGCCCGATCTTCTCAGTGAACTCTCCTCATAACTTGATAAATAATGTGATACCTCGCTCTCTCCTTTGGCTAAACCCTGTCACCAATTGCAACAACACTTAACCCCTTCGGATATTCGAGACTCCACACTCTTGCACAAGTAGCCACCGACTACAAGTTGTCCTGTTTCTCCTTATTCCCAGTGGAACAGCAGAATACACTCAGATTTGCAAAGGTATGATGATTCAAGATGAATGCTTCAAGCAATACAATCTAGAAGTCTAAGGTTTTTGTTTTAACGTAGCCTAACCTAATCTATTCGCACCAAGGGGTATATATGAGGGGTGGGGGTGCGGCCACAATGGGTATTGCGCAAGCAAACCAACCCAACCCGAATAGGACCCAACTTGGACTTGTTTTTGGACTTGGACTCAACCAAATAGATACAAACCGACCCACCATTAAGGGGTGCGGCCAATGATGGTGTACAAACCATGCCTAATATAATTAGTACTTCTACTAGGCGCATTTAACCTTGTGGAGGCGCCATCCCCTTGTTTTGCATGCAATAACAATTGTTTTCCATGAAATAACAATTGTTATTTTCTGGTATTCCGTGTTTTCTCCCTTCTAGCACTTGTTTTCCAACTCCTCTTAAGTCCCATCTATCATCCATGTGTATCTCCTCATCATGATCTCCTCTTCCCATGCCTCTGTGTTATCAACAAAACGGAGAATACATAAATGCATGGATTTAGGTAGTATAAAGTTCTCATAATTACGAATGTTATACTCAAGCAGGAGTGAATTCACCTGTTGTTGTAATAATTTAGTCCTTGATCTTGTCATGGGACCAATCCTTACTTCATCATCTTTTATAGCAATATCATCATGTGTAACAGTAGGTGAAGAGCTAGGGATGTCCTCATCATATGAAATTTCAGCAATCCTATTCATAGCACATTGCACATTAATTGGTTCATGTAACATGATGGAATGCACAATATTAATAGGTGGTATTTTAGCAAGCACTTCTTTATGTGTAATCAAGACCACATGTTCAAAATTCGAAATATTCAAACTATCACATGATGGTGAACTATATGTGGTTATCAACTCAAAAGAATTAACTAGCACATTAGTAGACTCACAAAAAGTTGTACTTGCAAGTGGTAGCTCCAAATCAGTACCAATGTCAATGACATCCTCCTCAGATATAGTAGGCACTGATTCATCTCTCTCAAGTGTTGATGCAGGTTGTACTATTGATGGCTCCCTTTCTTCAAGAGTAACCTGCATATCACAAGAAATAATACTAGGCACAATGGTATGCTCCTCCAGTGGATGTGATGATGGTGGTGGTGCAGGTTGTACTATGGGCTCCCTTTCTTCAAAAGCAACATGTACATCACAAGACACAACACTAGGAGTAGACATAGTTACATTAGTAGAAACAACCTCATAGGTCTTCTCAACCTCTACCAATCTCATAACCAATGGTTGATGTCTAATTCTTTTAAATTTTGTAAGCCATGCATGTATTATCCAATCTCTCTTATTATTCCAAAAGAATTGTAAATCAGGATAATGGCTATCAAAATTAACCTTATAGCTATTGCAACAAGTTGCACTCAACAAAAGGTGACAGCAAGTAAATGCTCTAGGAAGCACATTACATCTAATTTGTACTGTATGATCATGAATGGTTAACGGAATCTAGGTAGCATGAGTAATGTGAAGTGAAGCATCATTAGTTTTTAACATAAATGAACTGTGAGTTGCATAAGATGTCAATTGTAATGCTTCAACAACCTCAATACTAACAAAATTAAACCATGTACCCTTATCAAGGGTAATAGCAACCGTGCTACCATTGATATCTCCTGTGAAGTGGAACAAAGTTGCCGCAGGTATTCCACTAGAATCCTCCTCCCAGAAAGTATCACTGCACATAGAATAACTACAAAACTCCATTGATTAACTTGTTAGTAACAAAATAACAATGGGATGTGGTGTTCTCTTACAACTCACTTAAAACTAGCAAGACAATTGAGTACCTTACCGTTCCAAAGTGAATAGAAATACTTACCAACAAGTAGTGGCAACTAGTATGCTTTGATGTGAAGAAGAGAATACCCAGGGTTTTAACTATCACATGACAAACAAGGTATATGGTGGGGCTTGGTATGGATACCTAACACCACCAAAATAACAACTCCTATTTGTTGTCCAAAGTGATATAAAAAGCACAGGAAACACACACGTGGAGAATAATGTGGCAAGCAACTATATGTATGGAATTGTTGCAATGCACTCGAAACACACTAGCTACAGCTCTTAGAAACAGGCACAAGATTGCTCAAGAAAGTAGTGCAAATAGCATGTAAAACAGCTCCAATCTTGTGGCAAATATCACCAATTTTAGGCCTCTTTCTCTCTTTTATTTTTTCTGTTTTTCCCCTCTTCTTTTTCACACTTTTGGGACAAATTATGCCATCTGTACAGACTGTACGGACCTAATGTTTTTTCTTTCTTTTTCTATTTTGGCCACAATATATCGCACCGCGGAGCAAAAATTTTCAGAAAAACAGCACAATTCAAGGATCAATTGAGCAGCCTGTGAGCACAAAATAGAGCTAGTCTTATGTGGGTATGCTCCTAATTTGATATGTAGATAGGCCGTGGATATGGTTCTCAAAGATACGGAATGGAATTACTATGAAATTGGCAAAGAAAACAGCTCAGAAAACCTACTAGAGAACCCACGGCAGGAATTTTTTCACACGGCAGAGAATCTCGCCGTTCTTTTGCCGCGGCAGCACGGGGCAGTAGCGAATTGCGGCCGCAGCTGTGCCCACGTTGATGATTTTTTGAGCGCGGAAGTAGGCACGCGGTAGCGAGCGTAGCGCGCGGCAGGGCACGGTGCGCGCGGCAGCGTTTTGCCGCAAGTTTGTGCCGCGGCAGCGCGCGTTGAGGCAGCAATGTGCGCGTGCGTAGGGTTTTGTGGGCGCGCGTATGTTGCAAACCGAGTGGAAACAGGGCGCGGCAGGGGACGGATCCGAGTTCGGTAAGGAGCAGCTGGCGGCAACGATTTGGCAAGAAATTGTGCCACGACAGGAACCAATTTCAACTCGAATTCAACAAGGAAAACAACAACTCACATTGGATGTTTTTGGTGGAATTTTTGGTGGACTCTATGAAGAACACGAAGAACAACTAGAACCCTAACCCTAACTCGAAATCTAAAAGACAGAAAAGGAGAAAAGAAACACAAAATCAATACGAACAACAACTAGGGATTGCAAATTGGGGATCATCTAAGGCTATGGCACGAACTACAACTATTTTTGTGGGGCAATTTTCTGTATAGGAATAAAAACACTCGAATCTAAAGGGAAATATGATAGCTCACCGAGGCAACCTATAAATCTGATACCAAGATGATAAGGGGTGGCCCAATATTCTCAGTGAACTCACAGACAACTTTGGTATGATAAATAGTGCGCCACTGAAAACTCTCCCGGCTGATCCTTGATGCCAATGCAACAGCTAGCAACCCCAAGGATATTCTCAACTCCACACTCTTGCACAAGTAATCCACCGACTACAAGTGGTCCTATACCGTCTTATTCCCAGTGGAACAGCAGGTAACACAAAAAGTTTGCAGGTGAACTTTCAAATGAAGGCTTACAAGCTGTTTCAATCTAGAGGTCTAAGGTTTTTGATTTAACGTAGTCTAATCTCTAATAATGCCAATTACAAGCCTTATAAGGGCTGCTGGACGTCCAACCTAGTGTTGGGGTCGAAATCAAACAAATCTCTAAGTTTCCTAACTTGACATGACTCTATTTGGAAACTGGCAGAAAATGAGTCGTGCATTGTTTTGGTCACCACGTCTTGTACGAGTCGAATCGGTGCGTAGGGCCGGATCCATTGGAAAGCCCTTCAAAATTCCTTTTCAGATTGTGCTCATTTGCTTTATTTGGAGTCCGTATGAAGAGTCCATGCTCGTTTCAAATTCGGTACTTCTGCAAGTCCGAAACCGAATACCCTTTCCTTTTTTTGGAAAAGGGAAAACCCAGCCTCTGCATCAGGTTGATGCACACGGCTTTTATTTAAATCATAATCATCCAAAATTCAACTTACAACCAGCACCACTGACACAAAAGTCTCAACAGCTCCTATACAGAAAACTTTTTTTTTCGGGGCTATACAGAAAACTACTTGTGTAAATAAAGTGACAGAGAGAAACCCACAAAACCAAGCACCCATCTCCATCATGTTGAGGCTATGGAAGACAAATACGATTATTATGCAACCAGCCACCCTTGCTGTAGATAGCCTGAACGACCACCATCAGTCGAGTGCATCCACCATCCAAACGCGCACGTTGGTCCTCCGGTAGAAGATGAGACCAGAGGTGCATCCAATAGTTGGCCTGATGAACCACCTGCAAAAAAATCCCGGCTTTCTCATTGTTAAAAACAACTCCATTTTATGATTCCAAACAGCGCAAAGTAAAGCACATACTCCTATGCGTATAAGTGTTTTTGTAGCAATATCTACCCCATATAACCAATTACCAAACAAATTGGTAATATCCTTTCCTTGATGGCTCCACTTCCTCTCTCGCCTCCCTCGTGCTTGCCATCCTCTTCAACCAGCTCCATTGCTTCGTCAATGCTTATGTTATCATTAAACCTCCTAATATATAAATGCATAGACTTAGGTAGTATAACATTTTTATAAACACAAACATTATTTTTTACTAGGAAAGAATTCACCTTATAATGAACAATAGAGAGGCTCAATATTTCCTTCCAACTCAAGTATGAATAAACCTCATGGACCTCTATGATAACCCTATCATTTTGTGTTGCATTCTAAGAGAACTAAAATAAATGTCAGAAGCACTGATTTTCACCAATAAATTCATAACTTGAGTTTTATGTATACAAAACATGCAAACTAAATTGTTATGAGTTGACCTTGTGTTGACTTGAGTTGTTGAGTGAAAATGACATGCATGTTAGTTTTAGGCCAGAGAGCACTTTTGTGATTTGTTTGATTTTATCGGTGATGATTTTTGATGTGAATCCAATTGTGCTGGTTTGCTAGTGACTAGGAGCACCTAATACTAGGTTTTCATGATCTTAGGAGTTACAGAGTAGGCTTCGTGAATTATGTCGAGACATCGTAGTAGATTTGATAGACGGGGGTGCCATGAGACTAAAGATAGAGATGTGGGGGGACGTGATTGTACGATGATCAAGGACACAGGGTTTTTACCTAGGTTCGGTACGACGCAGTAATGCGGCGTTCCTACTCCTGCAATCTCACTATTCAAGACTAAGCCTGGGAATACAGAGTACAATGTGAGGTTCTATTAGCTGCTCGTCAAGGATCAACCTCTCGGCGAGTTAGCCTCTTGCTTCTTGTCTATCTATCTTATCTCCTGTCCGGCTTTGTATAATAGCCGGATTAGGGCATACAGAGAAGGTAACCTAGAAGACTACGGTAACTATTAACTTGGAAAGTAAGGAATCCGCCTTCTGCTCCAAGCCAGATCACGTGGGCCGTGATCCGGGTTCTTCTAGAATCCGGCTTCTGTGTGTCAGCTTACTGGGCCGCCCAATGGACCATAGCCCATTACCATTTAGGCCACCCTGGTAATCCGGCACTTTAGACCACCATCTGATATACCCTAGTTGGTATATATCCGACAGTAGCCCCCAAGAAGGATTAAGACTCTGATTTGCCATCTTTCGTCAAGTGCTGCATGCTGTACGAGAAATATAGGCTTTCTGTCTTGATTCTTCTTTTTATCAGAACAATGTCATAATGCAAAACTCAGATTTCAGAAAATCCGGCTTTTCTTCCACGTATCTTCGCGGAGAAGGAACTTCCTACGTCAGCGCTTTAATCTTGCTGACGTCAGAGACGTTTGGGTGTCGAGCGGGAAACCCTGAAACGTATCTCTGACAGATTCTCGCGGGAAACGAGGAGATAGCAATAATCACCCGTCGTTTCATTTCCCGGAATTTCCGGCGAGTGACACGCGTTGATCATCCAACGGTCAAAAGAGCCGTTAGCACGCATCGTGACGGGTTTCCGACTATAAATAGCATTCAACGTCCTCTCCGGCAAACCTTCTGCTCCCATTCTCTTCTCGCCTCCACAGCGTCCAAGCACACTGCGAGCAGAGCGAACGCACGAACGCTGTCCGGGAACTCACCGGAGCGCACGGATTCCATCGCCGCCGCCGAAAAATGGCTTCACCGAACTCCTCTCCGTCCCGCTCCGTCGTGGCGGAGATCGATGAGATCATCAACACCATGGATCCCATGGTAGATTCTCCGCTGCGCGCAACCGGCGACGAGCCGGAAAAAGCTGCCAGCGGCGCAGCGGGCGAGGAAGTTCCTCTCGCCGCCACCAACCTCGCGGGATCCTCCTCCGCGCCATCCCCGCCGTTCGCACCCGAGACGGCGGAGGAAAAAACCATCCTCGTCGGGGACGATGATAAGGGGTGGCCCAATCTTCTCAGTGAACTCACAGATAACTTCTGAATGATAACTAGTGCGCCACTAAGAACTCTCCCGGCTGATCCCTGATGCCAATGCAAAAGATAGCAACCCCAAGGATATTCTCAACTCCACACTCTTGCACAAGTAATCCACCGACTACAAGTGGTTCTGTACCGTCTTATTCTCAGTGGAACAGCAGGTAACACGTAAAGTTTGCAGATGAACTTCCAGATGAAAGGCTTACAAGCAGTTTCAATCTAGAGGTCTAGGGTTTGGTCTAGGGTTTATGTTTTAACGTAGTCTACCTCTCCTATGCGCCCCAAGGGGGTATATATGAGAGGGGGTGCGGCCACAAGGCTCCTCCTTGCGCAAGCACTACTCCTAATAGGACTAGGACTCCTAACTCTACCACAATTGGATACAAACCGACCCCCACACAAGGGGTGCGGCCAAATTGGTGTACAAACCAATCCTAATTGAACTAGGTCTTGTATATGGCGCATTGATACTCCTTGTGGGCGCCCTCCTCTTGACTTGTTCATGTATGGGTGTGGAATAACATAATGGCATTGTTTTCCACACCTAGTGCATTTGACCTTGTGGAGGCACCATCCCCTTGTCATGATAACATTTGTTATTTGTTATTTTCACCATGCTAGCACTTGTTTTCCATCTCCTCTTGAAGTCCATGCTCATCCTTGTGTAGCTCCTCTCCATGATCTTCATTCATGTTTGTGTTATCAACAAACCTAAGAATACACAAATGCAAAGATTTAGGTAGTATAAAGCTCTCACAATTATAAACATTATATTCAAGTAGGAGTGAATTCACCTGTTGTTGTAATAGCTTGGTTCTTGATCTTGTAATTGGACCAGTCCTCACTTCATTAGCTTGTATAGGAGCATCCTCATGTGTAACAATAGGTGAAGAGCTAGGGATGTCCTCATCATCCTCCCCCTCTTGAAAAGGCATCGACCTCGATGCTAAATCATCTCCATGGTAAGGTGTCAAATCAGCCACATTAAAAGAATTACTAACACCAAACTCATCAATTGGGAGGTCAATCTTGTATGCATTATCATTGATCCTTGAAATAACTTTGTAAGGACCAGCTCCTCTAGGCATCAACTTGGACTTTCTCATTGTGGGAAATCTATCTTTTCTAAAGTGCACCCACACCATATCTCCTGGCCGAAATATAAGCTCCTTCCTCTTCTTGTTTACTCTTTCAGCCACATGTTTTCCTTTCTTCTCAATGGCCTCTTTTGTTTTCTCATGAATCTTCTTCACAAAATCAGCCCTCTTTGATGCCTCCATATTAACTCTCTCATGTAATGGAAGTGGTAATAAATCAAGAGGAGTAATAGGCTTGAAACCATACACCACCTCAAAAGGACATAATTGAGTAGTTGAATGCACAGCTCTATTGTATGCAAATTCCACATGGGCCAAACACTCCTCCCACTCCTTCAAATTCTTCTTGATCATACCTCTTAGCAATGTGGACAATGTTCTATTAACCACCTCGGTTTGTCCATCAGTTTGGGGGTGGCAAGTAGTGGAAAATAATAGCTTAGTGCCAAGCTTACCCCAAAGTGTCTTCCAAAAGTAACTCATGAACTTGACATCTCTATCTGAAACTATAGTCCTTGGAACTCCATGCAATCTCACAATCTCTCTAAAGAACAAATTGGCAATGTGAGAAGCATCATCACTCTTGTGGCATGGAATAAAATGAGCCATCTTTGAAAATCTATCCACAACCACAAAGATAGAATCATGTCCTCTTTTTGTCCTTGGTAATCCCAACACAAAATCCATACTAATATCCTCCCATGGTGTACTTGGTGATGGCGATGGTGTATATAATCCATGGGGCTTCAATTTTGATTTGGACTTGTTGCAAGTAATACATCTTTTCACCAATCTATACACATCTCTTCTCATATGTGCCCAATAGAAATTTTCTGCCAACATCAACAATGTTTTCTCTCTTCCAAAGTGTCCCATCAATCCTCCACTATGAGATTCCTGGATCAAAAATAAACGCAAGGAACACTTGGGAATACACAATTTGTTAGCTCTAAACAAGTACCCATCATGTATATGAAATTTTTCCCATGCTTTAGTATTAACACATTTATTAAATGGCATAGAAAACTCATTATCTTCATCATATAAATCTCTAATACCCTCCAAACCCGAAACCTTGATTTCTGAATTAGAGAGTAACATATTTTTCCTTGACAAAGCATCAGCAACTACATTATCCAATCCCTTTTTATGTTTTATAATGTATGGAAAAGATTCAATGAACTCAACCCACTTAGCATGTCTCTTATTCAATTTATTTTGGCACTTAAAAAATTTCAATGCTTCATGATCACTATGTATAATAAATTCTTTAGGCCACAAATAATGTTTCCATACTTCTAAAACTCTCACAAGTGCATAATTCCTTATCATAAACAGAATAATTCAATTGTGCACCATTCAATTTTTCAGAAAAATAGGCAATAGGTTTCTTTTCTTGCATGAGCACACCTCCAATACCTATGCCACTAGCATCACATTCAATCTCAAATTGTTTATCAAAATTTGGAAGCATAAGTAATGGGGCCGAAATCAACTTCTCTTTCAAAGTATCAAAAGAAATGTCTTGAGAAACACCCCATTCAAAATTAACACCCTTTTTAGTTAGATCATTTAAAGGGGCAGCAATTGTACTAAAATTAGGTACAAATCTTCTATAGAAACTAGCAAGCCCATTGAAACTTCTAACTTGACTCACATTAGTGGGAATTGGCCAATTTCGAATAGCTTCAATTTTAGATTGATCAACCTCAATTCCATGCTTAGAAACAACATAACCAAGAAATATAACCTTATCTTTGCAAAAAGTGCACTTCTCAAGATTACCATACAATTTATTAGTTCTTAGCACTTGCAAAACTTGTCTAATATGATCCATGTGGTCATGTTCATTGTGGCTATATATGAGAATATCATCAAAATAAACTACCACAAATCTACCAATAAAGTCTCTCAAAATATGGTTCATTAATCTCATGAAAGTACTAGGTGCATTAGTTAAACCAAAGGGCATTACTAACCATTCATATAAACCAAATTTTGTCTTAAAAGCAGTTTTCCATTCATCTCCCTCTTTCATTCTTATTTGATGGTATCCACTACGCAAATCAATTTTAGAGAAAAGAGTAGCACCACTAAATTCATCTAACATGTCATCTAAACGTGGTATAGGATGACGATAACGAATAGTGATGTTATTAATTGCTCTACAATCTACACACATGCGCCAAGTACCATCTTTCTTAGGAACCAAAATAACGGGAACGACACAAGGAGAAAGACTAACCCGAATATATCCTTTGTCCAATAGTTCTTGTACTTGCCTTTGTATCTCCTTTGTTTCTTGTGGATTGGTTCTATAAGGAGCTCGGTTTGTGAGAGATGCTCCGGGGATCAAATCAATTTGATGTTCAATGCCTCTCAATGGTGGCAATCCCGAGGGCACATCTTGTGGAAAAACATCCTCAAAGTCCTGTAAAACATTAGAAACACCAAGAGGAATAGGGGTCATGTCATTAGAAACCAAAATCTCTCCCTTGTGAATAAGCACAATAGGGACTAGTGAAGGATCATCCTTAAATTCCCTCAAATCCTCTTTAGTGGCTAACATGCATAATAGGTTCTCTCTCTTTTTACCACTCGAATTGGTTTTGCTATCACTCCCCATGGCTTGTATTTTTGGTGTTCCCTCATCCCTCTCTCTCTCTTTTTCCACTTTCATAGCAATTTTGGATTGGGACTCATTTACAATTTGTTGTGGAGTCATAGGCCTCAAAATAATAGTCCTCCCATGATGATTCAACTCATAAGTATTAGCTCTTCCTTCATGCTTCACACTTCTATCAAATTGCCAAGGTCTTCCCAATAATAGGTGACACACTGTCATAGGAACCACATCAAACTCAGTAGCATCCTTGTAAGGTCCAATTTGAAACTCCACTCTCACCATATGAGATACCTTCATTTGTCCCGTGCTACTCAGCCATTGTATATGATAAGGGCTCGGATGTGGTAAATATTTTAGGTTCAACTTGGCACATAAATCCTTGCTTGCCAAGTTTCTACAACTCCCTCCATCAATAATGACTTTGCAAGCCATGTTGGGACCAATAACAGCCTTTGTTTGAAATAGATTGCACCTTTGATTTTCAGGACTAGGCACCACACTCAATGAATTTTGGGTGCAAACAATAGAAGGCATAGTAGTAGCATAAGCATCCAAAGGAGAATCACTCAAATATCCATCATCATCATCAAGATCATTGGGATCAACATCATCACCTGTCTCATACTCATTGTTCTCATTGATAATCATCACTTTTGAATTTGGACAATCCCTCTTGAAGTGCCCTTTTCCTCCACATGTGTGGCATGTAATATCTCTATTCCTTGTAGTAGGAGCACTAGAACCCGAGGCACTTGCTGCTGGTTGTGATGTTTTCCTTGTATTAGCCACACTAGGCTCGGTTTTGGATGATGGAGCACCTCGAAAACTTGATGATGGAGGTGGTGGTGGTGGTGCACTAGGAGTAGTAGATGATCTCAATGGAAATCTACTCCTTGTTCTAGCTGAATTTTGTGCTTCCTCAAGTAGATGTTATTCGGCCTCCCTAGCATGATGGAATAGATCATGCATATTAGCATATTGATAATGCCTCACAATGCCCTTGATTCTATAATGTAATCCTGAAAGAAATCTTTGCATTGTTTGCTCTTCTTGCTCTACCACACGGCCTCTTTGCAGAATTAATTCCATCTCTTGATAATAAGCATCAACTGTCTTGAGACCTTGCTTCAATTGTTGTAATTTGTCAAATTGTTGCCTTATGTAATTGGGTGGTACAAATCTTTCCCTCATGAGCCTCTTCATGGTGTTCCAAGTAGCAATGGGTAACTCACCATCATTATGTCTCTTTCTCACTAAATTGTCCCACCATCTAAGAGCATATCCATCAAACTCAGAAGATGCCAACTTGATCTTTCTATCCTCATTATAATCATGCAATCTCCATAGCTTCTCAATTTTCAACTCCCATAGCAAGAATTCTTCCACATCCATAGTATCAAAGCTGAAAGATGGAATAGAAAATTTGGGTTTACCCAATATATCTTCTCTATTGTCATTAGCATTGGGCAACGGCACACGCCTAGCTCGGCCTTGAAAACCTCCTCTTCCTCTTTCTCCTCTAGCTCCACGGCCAAAATTAGGTTCCTCCTCATTATTTGCATCACTATGGACACTAGCATTGTCATCATCAATAGGTGGCAACCGAGCTTGAATTAATCTTTGAAGATCAGTCATGGTATTGTTGATGGCATCAATAGAATCTTGCATTGTTCTCAATTGAGCACTATTGGTCTCGGCCACTTTGTTGGTTTCCTCCACTTTTTTGTCCATGGTATTAACCATCTCATAGAGGGGATCACAAGCTTCATTAACATATTTCTTGTAGTGTTCCTCATTGTCATCCAATTTTTGTTTCAACACATCCCTTAATGCCTCATACTCCCTCCAATTCACTCCCTCCGATTGGTCCTTCTTTTGCTGCACAAGATCACCACTAGAAAGATCCATTAGAAGGTTAGTGAAAATAAAACAAGTATAGGTTGTGGTGCCTCTCTCAACTCACTCAAAAATCTAGCAAAACAATAGGATATCTTACCACTCCAAAGTGAATAGAGATACTTACCACAAGTAGAGGCAATTAAAGTGCTTTGGTGTGAAAGAGAGAATACCCAGGTTTTTAACTCTCACAAAGGCAAACAAGGTTATTTAGTGGGGCTTGGTATGGATACCTAACAATCACCAAAGTAACAATCCTATTTGCTGTCTTAGTGAAGATATAAAATACCCAAGGAAACTCACACAATGGAGACAAATGTGGCAAAGCAATATGTGGATGAAATTTGCAATGCACTAGATAGTCACTAGCTAGGCTCTTAATTGACAGGCACAAGATTGCTCAATGAAAAACCAAGTGTCACAATGGCAAGCTCAACTAGTAAACAATAGCAATGATATGGCCTTTTGTACTTTGCTCTTTTTCTCTTTTCTCTTTTTTTTTATACTTTTTGCTTTTTCTATTTTTTTTGTATTTTTCCAATGGCCTTACACTAAGCTAGGAGCAACAATTAACCAAACACAAGTGAACACAATGGTGGACATGAAAATGAGCAACCTGTCAGAGCACAAAATAGCTATACTTGTGGGCAAGTTCCTATTATAATCCTGTAGAAAGGCTGTGGCTAAGGTTCACAAGGTATGGATGTATGAGTCCTAGTGAGAAAACAAGGAAAAACAAAGAAAAACAGAAAAATTCTAAGTGAAAACGAGCACTAGATGGCTCACGGCAGCACAAACCACTCACGGCAGGAAAACAGGCTGTTTTGGACTCACGGCAGCACTCACGGCAGAGAAAACGATCAAAACCGTACCGCGGCAGAGAAACAGTAACAGAAGAGGCGCACGGCAGAGAAACGCGCACTTTTTGTACCGCGGCAGAGCGTACGGCAGCGAAACGACTCGTTTCCGTACCGCGGCAGCGCGCGCGCTCGTGTTACACGATTTGGTAAGCGCGTTACGGTCGATTCCCTAGCGCGCGCGGGTGGCAGTTGGTGGCAGCGATGGCAGCAATTCTGTGCCGTGGGGGGTGAAAGCGCATGGGATGGGATTTGGTTAGGATTTCTACGGGCGCGCGTGGGGGTTATGTAAGGATGGAATCCGAGTGTAGCTAGGGGTGGCAGCGGTGGTTTGCTTGCGCGGGTGGGGATGAATCCTATGGCAACTAGGAAGTGGTGCGGCAGGAAATAGGGAAGTTGTGTGCCGTGGGGGGTGGGATTTCTAGATTGACTTGGATTGGGGGTGGTATAGTATGAAGTGCTGCGAATATTTTTGGTATTTTTTTGATAGAAACTCGACTAGGGGAAGAAGAACCCTAACCCTAGCCGAAAAATAAAAGATCTTCTCAGTGAACTCACAGATAACTTCTGAATGATAACTTTTGTAGACTACGTTAAAACAAAAAACCCTAGACCTCTAGATTGAAACTGCTTGTAAGCCTTTCATCTGGAAGTTCATCTGCAAACTTTACGTGATACCTGCTGTTCCACTGGGAATAAGACGGTACAGTACCACTTGTAGTCGGTGGATTACTTGTGCAAGAGTGTGGAGTTGAGAATATCCTTGGGGTTGCTATCTTTTGCATTGGCATCAGGGATCAGCCGGGAGAGTTCTTAGTGGCGCACTAGTTATCATACTGGAGTTATCTGTGAGTTCACTGAGAAGATTGGGCCACCCCGTATCATCTTGGTATCAGATTTACAGGTTGCCTCGGTGAGCTATCAAATTTCCCTTTAGTTTGAGTGTTTTTATTTCCTATCCAGAAAATTGCCCCACAAAAATAGTTTTAGTTTTTGCCATAGCCTAGATATAATCTTAGTTTTCAATTACTAGTGCTGTCTTTGTGTTAGATTTGTGTTGCTTTTTATCTTTTTTAGATCTTTTCTTTTTGGCTAGGTTTAGGGTTCCTGGTTCATCTAGTCGAAATCCATCAAAAAACTACAAAAATAGCCGCAATTCATCCACCATATACACCCCAATCCGATTCCTAGTTGTTTCCCTGCCGTGGCACAAAACTTACCAAAACCCTGCCGCCATCCATCCCTTGTTGCAATCGGATTCACCCCACCCACCCGCAAACTTTCCACCGCTGCCACCCTCCTAGCCGCTATCGGATTTGCCCCCCCCCCCATCACACGCTTACAAGAGCACCAATCCGCCCCGCAGCACCCTTACCAAATTTCCACCAGCGCGTTGCCGCGGTACGGTTTCACGCAAAAACGATGCCGCAACCTATTCCCTACCGAGCCCTAGTCGCTCTCGGACTCGCGTGTAACACGCTTACAAAATGCCGCTCGCACCCGTCTCACAGCACACCAACCACAGCACCGCGCGCTGCCGCGGTACAATTTCTCGCAGAAACGCTGCCGTGGCCTGCTGCTTCACGTAACACGCGCGCGCTTTCGCTGTAACGCGGTTACCAATCAGCTGTTCGCTGTCCCGCGCGCTGCCGCGACACAAGAATTGGCAGTTTCGCTGCCGTGAGCTCTGCGTGCTGCTGTGAGTCTACCGTGGCACAAAAAGCAGTTGTTTCTCTGCCGTACGTGCTGCCTTGGATCCAAAACGTGCTGTTTTGCTGCCGTGGGTATAAATTGCTGCCGTGAGCTGTGTTAGTCCAATTTTCACCTAGATTTTTCTGTTTTTCTTTGTTTTTCCTTGTTTTCTCCCTAGGACCTTCATATCCATACCTTGTGAACCTTAGCCACAGCCTTTCTACAGCATTATAATAGGAACTTTCCCACAAGTATAGCTATTTTGTGCTCTGACAGGTTGCTCATTTTTCATCACCACCATTGTGTTCACTTGTGTTTGGTTATTTGTTGCTCCTAGCTTAGTGTAAGGCCATTGGAAAAATACAAAAAAAAATAGAAAAAGCAAAAAGTATAAAAAAAAGAGAAAAGAGAAAAAGAGTAAAGTGCAAAAGGCCATACCATTGCTATTGTTTACTAGTTGAGCTTGCCATTGTGACACTTGGTTTTTCATTGAGCAATCTTGTGCCTGTCAATTAAGAGCCTAGCTAGTGACTTTCTAGTGCATTGCAAAATTCATCCACATATTGCTTTGCCACATTTGTCTCCATTGTGTGAGTTTCCTTGGGTATTTTTATATCTTCACTAAGACAACAAATAGGATTGTTACTTTGGTGATTGTTAGGTATCCATACCAAGCCCCACTAAATAACCTTGTTTGCCTTTGTGAGAGTTAAAAACCTGGGTATTCTCTCTTTCACACCAAAGCACTTTAATTGCCTCTACTTGTGGTAAGTATCTGTAGAGTCCCCAAACCGGAAGGTTCAGAACCCCTCATATGCATTCATTCACAATCCCAGAATAACCAGTTGTGAACAAAATACGTAGTTGGCATACAGAATACATCATCCATTACACGAATATTAGAGTCTTACATAAATGGTCACATGACCAAGTTCTTGATAACTGTCACACAGGACAAACATTCAAAATAAACACAGCGGAAGACGACAAGCATTGTCGGATATATACCAAATAGGGGTATAGAAGATGGTAGGCCAAATGCCGAATTACCAGGGTGGCCTAAGTGGTAGTGGGCTTAGGTCCATTAGGCGGCCCAGTAACCCGACGCGCAGAAGCCGGATTCTAGAAGAACCGGGATCACAGCCCATGTGATCTGGTTTGGAGGAGAAGACGTATTCCTTGCTTTCCAAGTTACAAGTTACCGTAGTTTTCTAGGTTTCCTATTCTGTAAGCCCTAATCCGGCTATTATATAAAGCCGGACGGGAGATAGACAAAACAACGAGAAAACAGAGAAGCTCTACGCCAACTCGCCGAGAAGCTCATCCTCGTCGAGTAGCTTAGATCCATACCCTCACATTGTAACCTGTTTACGGGCTTAGTCCCAATTAGTGAGAAGTGCAGGAGTAGACACGTCGTACTGTCGCGACGTACCGAACCTGGGTAAAATCCTGTGTTCTGTGTTACCACGCTATCCCGTTACCCCACGTCTCTACCGTAGTCTCATGGCACCCCCGTCTATGAAAACTACTACGATGTCTCGACAAGCATAGCGTAGTAGAACCCGAGTCACGCCTCATCCTACAGGCTGCTGACTGGGAGACGATCCTAACTCGCAGGGCCATCAGTGTAGAACTCCTCCTCATAGAACTCCTCCTGGGGTGGCTCCTCATAGTCTGATAAGTAGATACCAGGGGCGAAACCAAATGAGTACGTTTGAATGTACTCAACAAGACATCCTTTATTAGCTTACAATAAATGCATACATGCTTATTTGGTGGAGTGGGTAGGCCATACATATGGTTCAGCTACCCATGACAGATAAAAGATTTATCATGGTTGATTCTTCAAGTTTTGTTCCTTGGGAAAAATCCTTTAAAAAATGTAGATTTTCTCTCGTAGATATCACATATCTGGGAGGTTTACAAGACTTTTTAGAAAAGAATGTTTTCTTTTCAGAAACTTTTAGTAATAGTTTCCTTCTCATCAGTATTCTCGCAGATACCCATTTCATTCCTCCATAGTACCTCTCAGGTACAAGGCCGTCTTTCAAAACCTCTTTTGAAAGTTGACACATAACTAGCTGCATGGCCATTCAAACCGTCCATATCCGAGGACGCGGCTATCTCGAAATAGTTTTACTCTGTCAGAGGTGTACACATTTCCACTAGATCCAGAATCCGCCATGAACAACCATGGACTGTTCCCAACCTATGAGAACATCAGATAACTGATCTTGACTATCCACTATGTGCAAGCTAGTACATGACTATCTCTTCAATTGGGGTTACCCTCCCTGGCAAGCCATGTCCCACACCGCCCAAACAGGAGACCCAACTGCTGCATCCGGAGGGAAAATTAATCCCACACTTTAGATATCCCGTATCCTCCACTCCTAGTGACATTTCGGTTCGGAGGATTCAATCCTCTATAGCACTTGAGATAGCTCACATACTAACCATAACAAGTTTTTAATCAAGCCCCTACCCATATTGGGGTAAAGTGGCAGTACGATAATGGTTGTCCAGCGAAGACTAGGTTATGTGTCTTTTGTAAACATTTCTCAAAAATTTCCCATCATGACATCCTTCCGGTAGACAGGGTCTCACCCTTCCTCCGGAGTTTTTCTTCCATAAGGTAATTGTTTACAAAAACACATTTTATGTAGTTCATTTAAGAACTCAAGTTTTAAGTTGGTGAATGGTATGTATATACCATTTAGTGGCTAAGGGCTTGGCAATACCAAGTTGACTATTAATATGATTCCTTCTTCTAATAATATTAATAGTAGTAGTATTCACAACAAAAATAGTTTTGAGAGTATAGTTTTGTGAAAACTTCAGAAGTGAAAAGCATGCATGATAGATAATGATAAGTATTTATACAACAAGCATTAGGATGGCTTGCCTTGGTACAAGTGATGGTCCTGGTCCTGAAAGTAACAGGAGTTGCAATACCCCTCTTCGGCAAATCCTTCCTCCTTGTTTTCTAACGTCGTAAAAAGAAATAAAGGCACACTTTCAGAGCCAACCAAGACAAACATTGCTACAAGTGATACATACAGCAAGCAATTAAAAGGTAACACTCAAGACATTCAATTTTCCCTTAAGAAAATTGACATGAAAACCACAGTGGGAAAATCTGCTTTTTGCTAGTGTTTATGTGTGGTCATACTTAATGATTTTAAGTCAAGAGCATCATGGACCAGTGGGGTAAAACCCATGTTACTAGACAGTAGGGTGTCACATAAAACACAATTTGTTGTCTAGAAACTTCCCCAATATTCTCTATGGCAAGTACAAATAATAAGCTAAATTATGCAAGTGGTGAAAAAGGCTCATGACAACAAGTCAAGCTCATTTTCCACCATGATACAAAAATACCAGTGGGTGTTCCACTAGCATAATGCTCATAAAGAGGTTAATAAGCCTCTGGTCACATTTCTAAAAATGCTCAAAACAAACAAACTAGTCCCACAAACTCCTACTCATACTAGTAGAAACTTGGAAAAAAAAACCAGACTAGTTTATACTTCACTTGTTAATTTTAGGCACAAGTGTGCAAACTAACAGAGGTAAAATACTCCTATAATCAGTACCAAAATGCTACTGGATCCTCCAAAACAAAATAATAAGTCTAGCTATTAACCAAGGAAAAACTAGACTAAAAATGCTACACATGTGAGGGAATTAAATCTAGGCACCCAAATGTTACTCAAACATTTTCTAATACTTAAGGGGGAAATTATCAGAGATGAAAACACAAGGATAACAATGCCACAAGGACATTTCATCCTCTGTTTTCAACCACAAAGAATCATATTTTTCCCTCGTGGAAAACAAGACAAAAGGCATGCATGAATAATCTAGTATGAAATCTAGACCTTAAGCCTTGCTATTTAAATCTACTTCAAGCACAAGCACCAAGTAACCAGAGGTGCTGTAACCAAAATAACAGTACCAAAATGGTACTGGTTCCATGAAAATTAATCTAGCAAAAAGGCCTAATACACATCCAAAAATCTACTCAAAAACCTAGATAGAAATTAAGCTATGAGCAAGATTTATGCATGGAAAATAATTCTAAAAATTCTACCACTCAAACCATTTATTCTAACATGTTCATAACTTTTAAACATCATTACTACACTAGAAAAGAACATTACAATCAAGAACACATCATGTGCACATCACAACATGAACATATAAAACAAGATCTAGAAATAAAAATTAGGCAGAAAAGTACCAAAACTTGTTCTGTCTCCATAATTTTTTTAATGGCTTCAAAAATTATATCCTTCTATGCTGTGATAGTCCTTAACAATACAAAGCCTCTACAATTGGTCCCACTCAAAAATAATGTCCCAAACTCCCCCTAAAAATCCTGGAATAGCTCACAGATGTTTCACCAAAATGGATGGCATTTCCAAATGGTAACTCATCTTGGTTTAAACTAAAATTCTACTGGTAGGTATTTACAAGGGATTTCCAAAACAGTTGAGTTTGCTCAAAAAGGTTTTGTATTTTTGAAGTTCTATTCATTTTAATTTTAAGGGTACTGTCTGGCAAAATGGCTATAGAAAAATAACTAAAAGTCAAAACATTATTCTGCCAAAGGGACGTGGTTGTGATTTTGTATGGCTACATGTAAAAAAATTGGCAAAGCTAAATAAAATCGTTTGCTAACAATCCTAGGCCAAAAGCTAACATGTATCTATCTGCCAGAAAAAACATTCGATTAAAAATTAACAGGGACAAGCCCAGATGGGCCAGATCTGCCGCGCCCTGCCCAACTAGCGCCTAGGCTAGCCCAGCTGCGCGCGCGCGGGCGGGGGACGCGGGAAACGCCCGTTTAAGCGCAGCCGTTGATCTCCCGATCGACGGCGCTACGCCTTTCTTCCTCCCCTCTCCTCTCACGACCTAACCGACGTCGAACACCTCACGGGCACGCACGGGACGAGCGGGGTGCTCACCTAGGGGGTCTGTGGAGCGGCGCGTGGTGGCGGAGGGGTCGTGGGAGGCTGGTGGCGCGGTGGTGGCGGCGTTCGCTTCCTCGACGGCGTGTTCCTCTCCGCGGCGGCACGGCGGACACGGCGGCGATGGCGCGGGCCCTCCTGCAAGCAAACGGACCGCGGAGGATGTCAGGGAGGTGGCCAAGGTCACGGGGAGCTTGTGCGTGCAAGAATGACGAGCTCTCACGCACGGTTTGGTCAGCTTCGACTCGGGGGATCTCCCGGTGGCCGGCGGCGAAAAAATGCCCGTGCTCCTCGCACACAGCGAGGCACGGGTTGATTCCTCGTGGGTGGGTTTGTGGACGGTGGTGGAGTGCTGTGGCGAAACAGCATGCCCTCGAAGGCTTTGTAGGCACGGGGCCCGTGTGGGTGCTCTCGGGTGGCATGCGCGTGTGCACGTTGGCACGCAGAGAGAAGGGGGGTCGTTTCCCTCGTGTTCTCTCGAGCCAGGGGCGGTGCCAAAGTCACTAGTCACCACAGTGGAGCTAGGGTAGAGAGGCATGAGGTTTTTTTTGGCAATGTCACTTGCACACCCCCCTCTACTCGAGCCCTAGTTTCCCTCCTCATTTCTTCCTTGCTAAGGCATGCCTCGGGCCAACAAGCACATGGGGTTACAGAGGGATCCAAGGCAATCACATTAGACACCAATTTTGTTTAAAACTATGAAGAATTGGCAGAGAAACAAATCTCCAAAGTTTGGTTCAAAAACAGTTTTCAGAAAATTCAGAAAAAGACTTAGTGAAATTTTCACTAAGTGTTGGAAAAACAGAGTTTTGAAGCAAAAGTTTGCTTCTGTTTGAAAGGGCAAATGAACTTGGATTTTGAAAATTCAAGTTGGTAATTGTTCTATGTACTTTCTAGTTTGAGAAAACAACAATTACACAAGAATTTTAGTTGGTTAACCTTCTGAAAACAACTATCCAAAAGGCTATGTTTCTGTTTTCCAAAAAGAATTGGTTTTGCAATATTTTTATACTAGGAAAACAATCATGGATTAGATTGTTTTTCAAGTGCTAAATTTAAACCAGTGGCATTTAGTTGTATTACAAAACATGGTCAACCATAATACAACAAGAAAACAACAAATCAAATATGTTTACCTCCTGAAAACAAGTGTGGAAAACAGCTAGTTCTGTTGTTTTTCTGCTAAAAGTTTAAATAGGAAACAAATACCCAAAGCTATTTAAATCCAAACAAAAGTGTTTCCTTGGTCAAGGCATGACTAAATAATGCTATCATGAGTGAATCAAGCATTCCCCAAACTTTGAGAAGAAAATTCTTAGGGTTTCCAGTTGAAAAACATCAGGCAGGAAATAATCAATCATCAGGGAAAATCCTCAAATGAGTGAAAAGAAACACACCACTTATATTGCATAGATAAAAATGACTACACAAACATGTTTTACACTTAATTGTCTTACAAAAGTCTTAAGATGCTTGCTAATATACTATTAAACAAGTGCTTAATAACAGGGGTGTTACAGTATCTCTATTCACTTTGGAGTGGTAAGATATCCTATTGTCTTGCTAGATTTTTGAGTGAGTTGAGAGAGGCACCACAACCTATACTTGTTTTATTTTCACTAACCTTCTAATGGATCTTTCTAGTGGTGATCTTGTGCAGCAAAAGAAGGACCAATCCGAAGGAGTGAATTGGAGGGAGTATGAGGCATTAAGGGATGTGTTGAAACAAAAATTGGATGACAATGAGGAACACTACAAGAAATATGTTAATGAAGCTTGTGATCCCCTCTATGAGATGGTTAATACCATGGACAAAAAAGTGGAGGAAACCAATAAAGTGGCCGAGACAAATAGTGCTCAATTGAGAACAATGCAAGATTCTATTGATGCCATCAACAATACCATGACTGATCTTCAAAGATTAATTCAAGCTCGGTTGCCACCTATTGATGATGACAATGCTAGTGTCCATAGTGATGCAAATAATGAGGAGGAACCTAATTTTGGCCGTGGAGCTAGAGGAGAAAGAGAAAGAGGAGGTTTTCAAGGCCGAGCTAGGCGTGTGCCTTTGCCCAATGCTAATGACAATAGAGAAGATATATTGGGTAAACCCAAATTTTCTATTCCATCTTTCAGCTTTGATACTATGGATGTGGAAGAATTCTTGCTATGGGAGTTGAAAATTGAGAAGCTATGGAGATTGCATGATTATAATGAGGATAGAAAGATCAAATTGGCATCTTCTGAGTTTGATGGATATGCTCTTAGATGGTGGGACAATTTAGTGAGAAAGAGACATAATGATGGTGAGTTACCCATTGCTACTTGGAACACCATGAAGAGGCTCATGAGGGAAAGATTTGTACCACCCAATTACATAAGGCAACAATTTGACAAATTACAACAATTGAAGCAAGGTCTCAAGACAGTTGATGCTTATTATCAAGAGATGGAATTAATTATGCAAAGAGGCAGTGTGGTAGAGCAAGAAGAGCAAACAATGCAAAGATTTCTTTCAGGATTACATTATAGAATCAAGGGCATTGTGAGGCATTATCAATATGCTAATATGCATGATTTACTCCATCATGCTAGGGAGGCCGAATCACATCTACTTGAGGAAGCACAAAATTCAGCTAGAACAAGGAGTAGATTCCCATTGAGATCATCTACTACTCCTAGTGTGCCACCACCACCACCTCCATCATCAAGTTTTCGAGGTGCTCCATCATCTAAAACCGAGCCTAGTGTGGCTAATACAAGGAAAACATCACAACCAGCAGCAAGTGCCTCGGGTTCTAGTGCTCCTACTACAAGGAATAGAGATATTACATGCCACACATGTGGAGGAAAAGGGCACTTCAAGAGGGATTGTCCAAATTCAAAAGTGATGATTATCAATGAGAACAATGAGTATGAGACAGGTGATGATGTTGATCCCAATGATCTTGATGATGATGATGGATATTTGAGTGATTCTCCTTTGGATGCTTATGCTACTACTACGCCTTCTATTATTTGCACCCAAAATTCATTGAGTGTGCTGCCTAGTCCTGAAAATCAAAGGTGCAATCTATTTCAAACAAAGGCTATTATTGGTCCCAACATGGCTTGCAAAGTCATCATTGATGGAGGGAGTTGCAGAAATTTGGCTAGCAAAGATCTATGTGCAAAACTCAATTTGAAATATATCCCACACCCTTCTCCTTATCACATCCAATGGTTGAGTAGCACGGGACAAATGAAGGTTTCTCATATGGTGAGAGTGGAGTTTCAAATTGGACCTTATAAGGATATCATTGAGTTTGATGTGGTGCCCATGACAGTTTGCTACTTATTATTGGGAAGACCTTGGCAATTTGATAGAAGTGTGAAGCATGAAGGAAGAGCAAATACTTATGAGCTATATCATCATGGGAAGACTATTATTTTGAGGCCTATGACTCCACAACAAATTGTAAATGAGTCCCAATCCAAAATTGCTATGAAAGTGGAAAAAGAGAGAGAGAGGGATGAGGGAACACCAAAAATACAAGCCATGGGGAGTGATAGCAAAACAAATTCGAGTGGTAAAAAGAGAGAGACCCTATTATGCATGTTAGCCACTAAAGAGGATTTGAGGGAATTTAAGGATGATCCTTCACTAGTCCCTATTGTGCTTATTCACAAGGGAGAGATTTTGGTTTCTAATGGCATGACCCCTATTCCTCTTGGTGTTTCTAATGTTTTGCAGGATTTTGAGGATGTTTTTCCACAAGATGTGCCCTCGGGATTGCCACCATTGAGGGGTATTGAGAATCAAATTGATTTGATCCCGGGAGCATCTCTCCCAAACCGAGCTCCTTATAGAACCAATCCACAAGAAACAAAGGAGATACAAAGGCAAGTACAAGAACTATTGGACAAAGGTTATATTCGGGTTAGTCTTTCTCCTTGTGATGTTCCCGTTATTTTGGTTCCTAAGAAAGATGGTACTTGGCGCATGTGTGTAGATTGTAGAGCAATTAATAACATCACTATTCGTTATCGTCATCCTATACCACGTTTAGATGACATGTTAGATGAATTAAGTGGTGCTACTCTTTTCTCTAAAATTGATTTGCGTAGTGGATACCATCAAATAAGAATGAAAGAGGGAGATGAATGGAAAACTGCTTTTAAGACAAAATTTGGTTTATATGAGTGGTTAGTAATGCCCTTTGGTTTAACTAATGCACCTAGTACTTTTATGAGATTAATGAACCATATTTTGAGAGACTTTATTGGTAGATTTGTGGTAGTTTATTTTGATGATATTCTCATATATAGCCACAATGAACATCACCACATGGATCATATTAGACAAGTTTTGCAAGTGCTAAGAACTAATAAATTGTATGGTAATCTTGAGAAGTGCACTTTTTGCAAAGATAAGGTTATATTTCTTGGTTATGTTGTTTCTAAGCATGGAATTGAGGTTGATCAATCTAAAATTGAAGCTATTCGAAATTGGCCAATTCCCACTAATGTGAGTCAAGTTAGAATTTTTAATGGGCTTGCTAGTTTCTATAGAAGATTTGTGCCTAATTTTAGTACAATTGCTGCCCCTTTAAATGATCTAACTAAAAAGGGTGTTAATTTTGAATGGGGTGTTTCTCAAGACATTGCTTTTGATACTTTGAAAGAGAAGTTGATTTCGGCCCCATTACTTATGCTTCCAAATTTTGATAAACAATTTGAGATTGAGTGTGATGCTAGTGGCATAGGTATTGGAGCTGTGCTCATGCAAGAAAAGAAACCTATTGCCTATTTTTCTGAAAAATTAAATGGTGCACAATTGAATTATTTTGTTTATGATAAAGAATTATATGCACTTGTGAGAGTTTTAGAGGTATGGAAACATTATTTGTGGCCTAAAGAATTTATTATACATAGTGATCATGAAGCATTGAAATTTTTAAAGTGCCAAAATAATTTGAATAAGAGGCATGCTAAATGGGTTGAGTTTATTGAATCTTTTCCATACATCATAAAACATAAAAAGGGATTGGATAATGTAGTTGCTGATGCTTTGTCAAGGAAAAATATGTTACTCTCTAATTTAGAAACACGTGCAAAAAGAAGCACGTCCGCTACCTGCCAAAAGAAACACGTGCACAGATTCTGCTACCAGCCAAAACTGTCGCGCGCGCGCGCTGTGGCTTCGTTCCCGCCCGACTCGCTACCGGCCAATCTTGAAAAAACAAAAAAAGGGAAAAGCACCGACCGCACCAACCACGCGCGCTGTTGGACCCAATCCCGCCCCAGCATCGGAGTCCGAGGACGATACGCAATCGCTGCCGAGCGCTACGCGCTTTTCATCGACCAACCAAAGCGCGGGTACTTTCCGTATGCACTACCAGCCAAAACGCATCACGCGCGCACCAAGGCACTCATAAACGCGTCGCGCGCGCACATCCCGCCAAATTCCACGCGCATCCTTGTCCCTGTCGGACTCCGAGCAAACAAGTCCCGTATCGCGCGCGCCCACCGTTCGTTGTTGCAACACAAACCACCTGCGCACGCTAGTGTTTCCTTGGTCTCGGTCCATCGTCGCACTTACCGGCCAAATACTAGAACCGGACAAAAAAGAGAAGCCACGTCCACCTGCATCGCCCGCAATTCCGTGCCTCCAAAGTCACACCTCACACACACCACAGCAAGTCCACACAACCGCGTGTAAATCTCCACCAGTTTTCTTTAGTTTTTCTTTTTTTTCTTCCTGTTTTACCTCAAGGTTTTCTGTGCTGATCTTTGATAAGCCCTAGCTACAGCCATTCTACAGCAAATTTTAGGTCCCAAAACCCAAAGACTAGCTGTTTTATTGCTCTACAGGCTGCTCAATTTGATCAATTCTTGTCCATATTTTCTGCTCCTAGTTGATTCAAAGGCCATTGAAAAAGTAAAAAAAAATAGAAAGAGAAAAAAAAGCAAAAGAGGCCGAACCATACTATCACTAGTGGAAGCCTATCATCTTGGATATTTTGTGGACATATTTGAGCAATCTTGTGCCTGTTTTCATAGAGTATTTGCTAGTGTCTTTCTAGTGCTTGCAATAACTCTTCCATATAATTGCTAAGCCACATTTGTCTCCCAGAGTGATTGTGTTTCCTTTAGTATTTTTTCATCACATTAGGCAGTGCATTGGAGTTGTTATTTTCGTGATGTTAGGAATCCCAACCAAGCCCCACCAAAAACCCTGTTTGCATTGTGATACTTGATAGCTCGGATTATTCTCTTCTCACACTCAAGCACATTATTCATTGGTCCTTGTTGGTAAGTTGATCCTTTTCACTCTTGGAACATTAAGTGAAGCCATCTTTGCTTGGTTTTGAGTGAGTTGTGAGAGGCACCACAACCTATTGTTATTTTGTTCTAACAAATTAATCGATGGGTTTTTCTAGTGTTGATGCTTGCAGTGCTATGTTTTGGAAGGAGGATGCTAGTGGGATTCCAGCAAAAGAATTATTTCACTTCACGGCAGACATCAAGGAAAGTAAGGTTGCTATTACCCTTGATAAAGGTACACGGTATAATTTTGTTAGTCCTGAGGTTGTTGAGGAATTGCAGCTGGTTCCACGCACATATGATCCATTTAGGTTACCTACATATGATGATGAACTTATTATTACTCACATAGTCTTTGTTCCTTTAACCATTCATGGCCATAAGGAGAAAATTTTATGTTATGTGATGCCGAGAGATATTATTTGTTCTCATCTTTTGTTGGGACAACAATGGTGCACTAAATATAGAGTTAATTTTGATAGCCATTATCCTGATATACTATTCTTTTGGAACAATAAGAAAAATTGGATAATACATGCACGGCTTACACAATTTCAAAGAATTAGACATCAACCCTTAATTTCTGCTCAAATGCTTGAAAAGCAAAGACTTGAAAAACTTGAGATGCAAAGACTTGAGCGGTTAGTTATGGGATTTGTCGAGGTTGAGAAGACATGTGAGGTTGTTTCTACTAACGTAATCATGTCTACTCCTAGTGTTGTTTCTTGTGATATGCAGGTTACTTTTGAAGAAAGGGAGCCACCTCAACTACAACCTGCATCACCACTTAAGATAGATGAATTGGTACCTACTAAATCTGAGGAGGATGTCATTGATAAAGGTGCTAATTTCGAGCTACAAACTTCAAGTGCTGAATTTTGTGAGTCTACTAAATTGCTAGTTGATTCTTGTGAGTTAAACAGCATAGATAGTCCAACTACATGGGATAATGTGCTAATTTCGAAATTTAATCATGTGGTTTTGATTTCACATAAGGAAGTACTTGCTAAAATACCACCTAATGATATTGTGGATTACATCATGTTAAATGAATCAATTGATGTGCAAAGTGCTATGAAAAAGGTTGCTGAAATTTCATATGTCAATTCTAGCAATTATGTTTCTTCTTTCACTTTTAACTTGATTGGTGACTATAACATGAGTGAAATTTTTATGGTGGATCACATATGCATAACTTGTGATAAAGTGGCCGAATTGAACATTGTTTTACCTTGGGTAAATAAGCTACAACTTACTACATATGAGCATGATTTTACACATATGTTTGGTTTGCCACAATACTTGTCACATACATGTGCTAATAAATTGTTCTTCACTTATATTTGCAAATTAAGTTGCAACTTTCATGATGAAAATAATAAGCATGTTCCCACCTTTGAGTGTATTAATAACAACAAATTTTATCATAGATCTTCTGTGAGAACACTTGAATTGATACTAAACAATAAAAAAGTATACATACATGTCTCTCCTTTTGATCATGATTTTATGAGCTTCACTTATATTTGCAATTATGATTGCCATTTTATGAGATGCTATGACAATTATGTGATATTTACATGCAAATTTCGTGGTCACATGTCATATGGACAATTTTATGATATGATAAAAACTAATGCACCTCATTATAGATATATGTATTGTGCATACACGTTGTTCTTTTTGTTTATTCCACTTTCAGCATACAACAAGCCGAGGACGTCTTGTCTTGAAGAAAGGGAGGATGATGAGGATATAATAGGGGTCCATGGTGAATGTACATGCTTGAGTTGGAAGGAAATATTGAGCCTCACTAATGATTATTATAAGGTGAATTCTTTCCTATTAATAAATATTGTTGGTGTTTATAAGAATGTTATACTACCTAAGCTATTGCATTATGTATTAGCAGGGTTATTGTTAACACAAACATGGATGGAGGAAGACCTCAAGACTTGCTGGAAAACAACATGGAGATGATGGAAAACAAACTTACAAATGTTGAAAACAAATGTGCAAGTGTGGAAAACAACTCCAGGAATGTTCTTCCACACTAAGGAACGGTGAAAACAAGAGGAGGGCGCCCCGTTGAAGATCAATGCGCCATATAGAAAGTCCTAATTCAATTAGGCATGGCCTGTATTCCATAATGGCCGAACCCCCTAAAGTTGGGTCGGTTTGTATCCCTTCCTAGTCCAAGTAGGAGTCCTAGTAGAGTCCTCCTAGTCCAAGTAGGAGTCCTAGTTGAGTCCTAGTCCTAGTAGGAGAGGTGCTTGTGCAAGGAGCCCTCCACCTATATATACTCCCCACCTGCGTGTGGAAGAGGGAGAACAAGTTTAAACCAAAACCAATGAAACCCTAGCCTCTAGTTTGTATTGCTGCTAAGCATACTACTTGAAGTTTACCCTTGCAAAGTTGCGTGATATCTTGTTATTCCATCTGGGAATAGGGGGATACAGGACCACTTGTGATCTTTGATTACTTGTGCAAGAGTGTGTAGTTGAGAATATCCAAAGAGCTTGATTGTTGTTGCATCTGGCAACAGGGGTCAGCTGAGTGAGAGGTCTCAGTGTAGCACTAGTTATCCACATATCAGAAAAATACAAGAAGAGAGAGAAGCTCATTGAGAAGATCGGGCCACCCCATATCATCAAGGTTTCGGGTTTGGAGGGTATTAGAGATTTATATGATGAAGATAATGAGTTTTCTATGCCATTTAATAAATGTGTTAATACTAAAGCATGGGAAAATTTTCATATACATGATGGGTACTTGTTTAGAGCTAACAAATTGTGTATTCCCGAGTGTTCCTTGCGTTTGTTTTTGATCCAGGAATCTCATAGTGGAGGATTGATGGGACACTTTGGAAGAGAAAAGACTTTGTTAATGTTGGCTGAAAATTTCTATTGGGCACATATGAGAAGAGATGTGTATAGATTGGTGCAAAGATGCATTACTTGCAACAAATCCAAATCAAAATTGAAGCCCCATGGATTATATACACCATTGCCATCACCAAGTACACCATGGGAAGATATTAGCATGGATTTCGTGTTGGGATTGCCAAGAACAAAAAGAGGACATGATTCTATCTTTGTGGTTGTGGATAGATTTTCAAAGATGGCTCATTTTATTCCATGCCACAAGAGTGATGATGCTTCTCACATTGCCAATTTGCTCTTTAGAGAGATTGTGAGATTGCATGGAGTTCCAAGGACTATAGTTTCAGATAGAGATGTCAAGTTCATGAGTTACTTTTGGAAGACACTTTGGGGTAAGATTGGCACTAAGCTATTATTTTCTACTACTTGCCACCCCCAAACTGATGGACAAACCGAGGTGGTTAATAGAACATTGTCCACATTGCTAAGAGGTATGATCAAGAAGAATTTGAAGGAGTGGGAGGAGTGTTTGCCCCATGTGGAATTTGCATACAATAGAGCTGTGCATTCAACTACTCAATTATGTCCTTTTGAGGTAGTGTATGGTTTCAAGCCTATTACTCCTCTTGATTTATTACCACTTCCTTTACATGAGAGAGTTAATATGGAAGCATCAAAGAGGGCTGATTTTGTGAAGAAGATTCATGAGAAAACAAAAGAAGCAATTGAGAAGAAAGGAAAACATGTGGCTGAAAGAGTAAACAAGAAGAGGAAGGAACTTATATTTCGGCCAGGAGATATGGTGTGGGTACACTTTAGAAAAGATAGATTTCCCACATTGAGAAAGTCCAAGTTGATGCCTAGAGGAGCTGGTCCTTACAAAGTTATTTCAAGGATCAATGATAATGCATACAAGATTGACCTCCCAATTGATGAGTTTGGTGTTAGTAATTATTTTAATGTGGCTGATTTGACACCTTACCATGGAGATGATTTAGCATCGAGGTCGATGCCTTTTCAAGAGGGGGAGGATGATGAGGACATCCCTAGCTCTTCACCTATTGTTACACATGAGGATGTTCCTATAAAAGCTAATGAAGTGAGGATTGGTCCAATGACAAGATCAAGAACCAAGATATTACAACAACAGGTGAATTCACTCCTACTTGAGTATAATGCTTATAATTGTGAGAACTTTATACGGGACGTCAGCCCACGTTGACCGCGGTCAGATCTGATCTGAGCCGTCGGATCGAGATCCGACGGCCCAGGACGGATCGCTTCCGTGCTCACCGGAGTTGGGCCGGCGGCGGCGCGGATGTCGACGGCGGCGGCGATGGAGGCGTTGTCCGGCGAGGGCGCGGGCACCGTTGCGTCCGTCTCCTCCTCGCGAGCACGGGGGTGGCGACGGGGGGGCTGTGGGGGCGGATCTCGCCGGCAGCGAGCCTTCCCGAGCGGCGGCGGCGGACAAGGCGGCGGCGGCTAGGGTTTCCGAGACGGCGCGCGTGGCCCGAGGTGGTGTGGACGTCGAGGCGGGAGGGCGGCATATTTAAGGGGCGGTGGCGTGCGGGAGGGGCAGGTGGAGGCGGTGCTCGACGCGGATTCCGCGCGGCGGCCGTTGCCGCCTCCGAATCGGAGGGGATTCCGGCGAGGGTGACGTCATCGCTGACGTCTTGGGCTGGGCCCACGCGTCAGCGGGCGCGGCTGCTTTTTTTTTTGTTTAAACGTTTCCGTGACGAGGCGGGCTGGTTGGGCTGGCCCATTCCGCGCCGCGCTGCGCGCGCGCTGGGCTGGCTCGGCCGGCCTGCTCCTTTCTTTTTTTAATATACCAAACCAAAATATTAATAACTTTTAGAATACAACTCCAAAAAGGGTCAAACCAATTTCAAAAATTTGAAATTTGAAAACCTATCACCCTAGATTACTTTTAAAAAGGGGATTTTTGAAAGAGATAAAAATAATAAAATAACTTGGCTTATAATGCCTTATAGAACAATTTGGTTCCCTTTAAACATGATTTATTTTGGGGGGGGGGGGGTCCCATGCAACAAACAAATGAAAATTTTAAACCATGCCCTGCTATGCATATGCTCTAAATGGAAAATATTCCAAATGTAAGATTTGGAATGTTACAGACTAACCCCCTTAAGATGAAGCTCGCCCTCGAGCTTCGGAGTGGCTAGCAAATAGGTGTGGGTGGTCTTCTCGAAGATCCTCCTCTCGTTCCCACGTAGCCTCCTCTTCGGTGTGATGGTTCCACTGAACCTTGCAAAACTTGATCGTCTTGGTCCGTGTCATTCTCTCCATTGTATCCAAAATTCTGCGGGTTTTTCCTCATACGTGAGATCACTCTCCAACTGAACCTCCTCCAGCGGAATTGTATCCATTAATGGTGTATCTACCATTTCTGGGTAACACCTCTTCAATTGAGATACATGGAACACGTCATGGACGTTAGACAATCCCTCTGGCAATTCCAACTGATAGGCTACTTCTCCCTTGCGTGACAGAACCTTATACGGCCCAATGAAACGCGGTGCTAGCTTTCCTTTAATTCCAAAGCGCTTAACTCCGCGCAGTGGCGATACTCTTAGATATGCCCTATCACCAATCTCGTAGGTCACTTCCCTACGCTTAGAATCAGCATAACTCTTCTCCCTTGATTGAGCTACCTTCAACCTATCGCGAATCAGTCTAACCTTCTCCTCAGCGTCCTTGATAAGGTCGGGACCAAAGAAACTACGTTCTCCTACTCCATCCCATAACAAAGGAGTCCTGCACTTCTTGCCATATAGTGCTTCGAATGGGGCCATCTCTATGCTAGACTGATAGCTATTGTTGTAGGAAAACTCTGCGTAAGACAAACTCTCATCCCAACTAGATCCATAATCCAGAGCGCAAGCTCTCAACATATCCTCTAGAATCTGGTTCACTCTCTCTGTCTGACCATCCGTCTGAGGGTGAAATGTTGTGCTGAACTCTAGTCTTGTTCCTAATGTTTCATGCAACTGACGCCAGAAATGTGATGTGAATTGTGTTCCTCTATCAGACACAATTCCCTTTGGTACTCCATGTGCACAGACGATCCTACTCATGTATAGCTTAGCCAATTTGGCGCTAGTGTAGGTGGTCTTCACTGGTATGAAATGAGCCACCTTAGTCAAGTGATCGACCACTACCCAAATAGAATCATAGCCAGACCTAGTTCTAGGCAATCCGGTGATAAAATCCATTCCAATCTTATCCCATTTCCAATCTGGTATTGGTAATGGCTGCAATAATCCTGCCGGCTTCTGATGCTCAGATTTTACTCTACTGCACACATCACACAATGCAATGTACTCCGCGATGTCCTTCTTCAAGTTATTCCACCAAAATATTTCTTTCAGATCCATGTACATCTTGGTATTCCCTGGGTGAATAGAATACGGTGAGTCATGAGCTTCTTGGAATATCAGCTTTCTAATTTCAGGATCCTGCGGTACACAAATACGCTTTCCGAACCATAATGTACCATCGGCATCTTCATGAAACTCCTTCATCTTTCCTTCACTCATTTTCTCTCTTATTTCCTTTATTTCTTCGTCATCCTTCTGGCCTCCCTTGATCTTGTCCATCAGTGTTGGCGTTACCTCCATGGTTGCCAAATACCCTTCATTTACTAATTCCAAACGGAGAGACTTGAATTGTTCACACAATTCATCTGGTAACTCCCCTGCAGTGAGTTCGTTCACATATCCCTTGCGACTTAATGCGTCTGCCACGACATTAGCCTTCCCTGGGTGGTATTGGAGATTCAAATTGTAGTCCTTTATCAACTCCAACCATCTCCTCTGCCTCATATTCAGCTCCTTCTGAGTGAAGATATACTTCAAACTCTTGTGATCCGTAAAGATGTCACATCTCTTGCCCATGAGGTAATGTCTCCATGTTCTGAGGGCATGTACGACTGAAGCTAGCTCTAAATCATGAGTCGGATAATTCTTCTCGTGATTTTTGAGCTGTCGTGATGCGTATGCAACTACTCTCCCATCTTGCATCAATACACTACCCAGTCCTCGACGTGAAGCGTCACAGTACACCTGGAAATCCTTCTGGAGATCCGGTAGGCATAGAACTGGTGCTCTTACTAATCGTTGCTTCAGTTCTTGGAAATTAGTTTCACAATCCTCGGTCCATAAGAACTTCTTTTCCTTCTTCAGCAATTCTGTCATTGGTTTAGCAATCTTGGAGAAATTCTCAATGAACCTACGGTAATATCCCGCAAGCTCTAAGAAACTCCGAATATCCTTCGCATTCTTTGGTGATTCCCACTCAGTTACAGCTGACACTTTGGCTTGGTCTACTGCAATACCATCTCCTGACACCACGTGTCCTAGGAATCCTACTGTATTCAAGCAAAACTCACATTTTCCAAACTTAGCATATAACTTATGTTCCCTTAGCTTTCCAAGAATCAAACGTAGGTGTCCTCCATGCTCCTCTTCATTCTTGGAGTATACTAGAATATCATCTATGAATACCACCACAAACTTATCCAAGAACTCCATGAATACATTGTTCATCATGCTCATAAAGTATGCCGGGGCATTGGTCAGTCCAAAAGACATGACGGTGTATTCATATAGACCATACCTTGTTGTAAAGGCGGTCTTTGGAATATCCTCCTTCCTAATCTTCAGTTGGTGATATCCAGATCGCAAATCGATCTTAGAGAACACACTAGCTCCCTTCAGCTGATCAAACAAGTCATTGATGTTGGGGAGTGGGTATTTGTTCTTTATCGTCACCTCATTCAGTGAACGATAGTCCATAACTAGACGTTGTGTCTTATCCTTCTTCTCCACAAACAAAACTGGTGCTCCCCATGACGAGGAACTCCGCTGAATGAACCCTTTATCCAACTGCTCTCTAAGTTGTTTCTTGAGTTCCTTCAGTTCATCCACATCCATCTTATATGGCCTCTTAGCTATAGGTCCTGTTCCCGGTATCAAGTCAATGACAAACTCGATGTCCCTATCAGGTGGCATTCCTGGTAGTTCCTCCGGAAACACGTCGGGGTACTCCTTCACTATGGGTACATCCTCTAGGCTAACCCCCTTAAGAGAATTCAGCTTGGTATCATTAAGAACGTGAGTGGACCTATATCTGATTCTTCTTCCTTCAGGTGTCGTGAGTGTGATCGTTCTCTTGGCACAATCTATCTGACCTTCATACTTTGCCATCCAATCCATTCCAATAATCACATCTAAACCTTGTGAATCCAACACTATGAGGTCTGTGGGGAAAGTGTGTGTTCCTATAGATAAGGCTAGTAGGCGACACCCCTGGGTTGATAGCATTTCCCCACCTGGAGAACTAATTCTAATGGACCTCTTAAGAACCTCAGTAGCAAGCTTATTTCTATCCACAAATGCCCTTGATATGAATGAATGTGATGCTCCAGTATCAAATAGTACGAGTGCGATGTAAGTATTAACCAAGAACTTACCGAGCACGAGGTCTGGTTCAGCTTGCACTTCCTCCATGTTCACGTGGTTAATTGTTGCCTTCTGGGACATGTTGGCCTTGGTTCCATCTACGGCCTTCTCCTCAGTGCACCTGTCAGCGAAGTGTCCCGTTTTCTTGCATTTGTAGCATTGCACCTGGCTAAGGTCCTTCTTGAAGGGGTGGTTGTGGTTGTGGTTGTGGTTGCGGTTCTGTCCTGTTGCCTCCCTGGTACTGGCTGTTGCCTCTGTAGCCACCATTGTTGTGACCATTCCCTCCATTGTGCTGGTGACCTCCACGATGGTTGTGCCCATTTCCTCCAGTCCTGTGCTGTCCAGGGTTTCCACCGTTATCATGGTGAGTGCGTACCCTCTGATGTGAGCCTGAGCTGTGGTTTCCACCCATGTGTTTCCTCTTGCGCTTCTCAGCCTGCTTGTGTTTGCCCTCCAGTATGATGGCCTTGTCAATGAGTGACTGGAAGTTAGTGATGTGAACCACTGACAGTTGAATGGCCAGCTCATCATTGAGGCCATCGAGGAACTTCTCGCGCCTCTTAGCATCGGTGTCCACATCCTCTGGTGCATAGCGAGCTAAGTTGCTAAACTCATCTATGTACTCAGTAACTGAACGATGGTACTGTCGCAGGTTGCGGAATTCCCTCCTCTTGAGACTCATCACTCCAGACGAGACATGGGCGTTGCGGAATCCCTCTTGAAACATATCCCAGGTGACCTCCTCAATGGGGTGGGTTATCTGATAATTATCCCACCAGGAAGCAGCTTGTCCCTCCAGTAAGTGAGCGGCAAACCTCACTTTCTCTTCCTCGCTGCAACCAATAGTCACTAGGTCCTTGCTCACAGAACGCAGCCAATCAAGAGCAAGCATGGGCTCAGATGCACTAGAGAACTTCTCTGGCCTCAACCTCAGGAAACGAGTGAGCATGTCCACCTGTGGTGGTGGTGGTGGTGGGGGATTGTTGTTGTTGTGGGTGATGTACTGGGCCATCAGTTGGGCTAGCTGGGTCACTGCATTCTCCATGTTGTTGTTGTTGTTGTTGGTGTTCTCCTCTTCCTCGTTATTGCGGCTGGTGTCGCGACGGGGAGCCATCTAAAGGTTAGCATAGACGAGTTTAGATGGATAGGACTAAGGAGAATAGCTACCCATACTATATATGAACCAAGCAACACTTAGCAATCATCAAACAAACCAATCAAACACCTTATATAGCTTTTAGAAAATAGGCCTAAAATTCCTGCGAAATTTAAGGTACTTAATGTTTACAAAACTTATTGAAAATACTCGAACTACTATTGCCATACCACAACTTTTGGTATGGTCAAACCTATCACGATTTATTCCCTAACGAAGACTAATGGTGGGCTAACTATCTACTTCCGGGAGCGCTTGCCACTTGGAGACTTCACTCCCTTCTTCCTCTTGCGATCCTCATTCACGTCATAGTCCTCGTCATCCGTGTCTTCTTCATCCCTCTCATCTTCCACCTCCTCTGGATCTTCTTCCTCTTCTTCAGGGCCTTCCACTTTGATCTCCTCATCACAGCTCTTCTCACTATCCTCTCGACTAGGTGGTAGCGATAGTGGAGGTGGTTGAAGGAGCTCCTCAGGTAAGTCCACGCTAATCCCATTCCTTGCGAGTATGTGATCCTTCTCCACCAACTCCATGGTGAGTCTAGTGTCACTAGCCTTGAAGTTCTCTATCTGGGCCTTAAGTGCGTCCATCTGAGCATTGAGAGCATTCAGCTGGGCATTGAGAGCGGTGATCTCCTGTGCTTGGTGATAGACGGTGGCCCTTGCCTCCTCACTATCCATCAAGTTCTTACGAGCACGATCCTCCATTCCAGCACTATAAGACTCCAAATCCTCCACGTGCTTCTGCATCCTGGTCTTGTCTGGATCGTAGCTCACCATGACTTGTCCATCTTCACTCCTCTTCCCAAAATCTCCATAGATGGAATCTTCAGGTATCTGGTCACGGTAGTCATAGTTTAGCCGCGCCAGTGCATACTTCATGGATGCGACAAGTCCCTCTTTCCAGCTGGAGTAGATGTCCTTGTAGATGAGAACTTGGGCTTCACCATCCACGATACCCATCACAATGGTGGTCTTGAGGTTCCACCTCTTGTCTCCTGGAACGTTGCTATCCATCTTGTAGCCTTCAATCTTCGGTAAGAAGAATCCCAGCAGCTTGGTTAGGTTTGCAAGCTCGTTCTCGAACTCCACGTCCGAATTCTCCTCAACATGGTAGACTTCTTCAGTACTCATCTATAGGAAGGTAAGAGTGGAAGTTAGCAAGACAAGTGGTATGAGACGAAAGGTAATGAATGTAAAGATAGAAGGTAAAGTAAAATTTTCATCCTATGGCTTCCTATTCCAAACTTAGGTTTTCGAGCCTACAGTCAACATTTGCTCTGATACCATCTGTAGTAGTACAGCCCATCATAGGCTATACTTTTGTGTGTAGTACTGGCCCCTGGACCGTTCACCAGCACACACAGCACAGATAGTAATCAAAGGAAACAAATGTATTGAATACTATCGAATATCCAGAGTAAAGTAATTTATTACAAACTGCATAGCGAAGTGCTAGCTCAAATAATTATTAAACACACAGCATGGCAGCGGTAGACCTCCATCTTCTTGTTTGCACGCCACAGGCGAACAAAGGTTGATGTGAAGTCTCGAAAACCTACGAAAAGCTAATCCGAATCCGAATAACCTGCACGTTGGAATATGCAGCCCCCAAAAGGAGGTCAGATCATTCTGAGCAATGATGGCAAGTGACACTATGGTGGTATAATAAATGGCAAGTGCTAATCTACATGCATATTTGGCTGGTGGAGTTTCTAGGCTATTTTGCATAAAGGCATTTGACCTATCATTTATTAGAAATTAGATTTTTCACATAATTGGACACTTTGGTTGATAGCAAAGTGCTCCTACCCTTTGGATTAGCACACTGAAACACCATCAGGCACTTCTCCAATAACCCATAGTCAAATTATTAGTAATCAATAAAACAAGAATGAACGAGATATGTCATGTTTCCCATCTAGTTGTTGAATTGTCCCTAACCAATGGAACACGGCTAAGATCTTAGTTTTAACCCTCGCGAGGTTTGTGCCCTTTACCCGTGTTGCCCAATCGACCCCAAACACCATGATACACCATTAGTACCACGGAAGGAAAGAAGATTAAGCCATAACTCATAAGAAGTAGATCCCCAAACCCTCCACGCACCGGACCATCCTACCACTATTCTACATCTCTGGACACGTTGGGTTCGAGTCACCACAACCTACAAATTATGTCTAGCCCATACTAATATGAAACACGGCTGCACGAAAGAACAACTACATACAGAAAACTAAACATAATCTCAATATACTGGGCGGCGGTCCCCACCAAACTTTGTACTCTGATGACATGCTAGCAATCCGCCCAGTGGTTAATTAATTATCATGTTGTTTTCATAAGCAATTAAAATAACGAGCAATACTTTAACATGATAATAAACCCAACCACGATATCTATAGCATGGCTAAGCAATCTACAAGTACGATGGTTGCCTAACAATGGATTGCTACAATCTAGGGTAACATATGATCGCTCCACTTGGGTGTTAGCGAAGCAATCTCTATAACATCTAGCATAGCGATATCACTCAACTCCTAATCATGCATAACTACTATAAGGATCTAATGCATATAGTAAAATAGAGGGTTTATGCGTGTCACTTGCCTTGACAACACGAGCAGCTGTTCAAACAGTCCTCGCAACCACACTCGTTGTAATCGTTGTAATCTACACGTAGCAATAATCATACATAAGCAACAAGGCATAATAATATGCAACATATGCATGCATGGAAGTTTATTAACGCAAAATAGATCTATTACCATCCTCTGGTTATTAATGATATGTATGATGCAAGTAAAGCATTTTTGTTGCAAGAAAACAATTAAAGAATTTATAAGAATTTAATAGGGCTAGAATAAGCACATGCAAGATCTAACTTGAATTAAACATCTACACAAGTTAATTTTATTTTTCCTGGATAGATCTAATCAAAACAAGATCATACAAAAAGGATTTGATGAATTTCGAGCTACGGTTGATTTTATATGATTTAAATAGCCCAAAAAATCATAATTGAAAACAGAAAATAATCATAGGTCAAAACATAGATTTGATTGTGTAGATGGATATATCTCAATTTTCTCTTTCGTTTGGTATATTACATGCGCAAATTGGAGTTACGAATCTAAAGATATTGAATTTACAAGATTTAAACAAATTCTGGAATTTTAAAAACGAAACAAAAACGAATTGATCGGGGGTTGACTGGCGCTGACGCAGGCATGACGTCAGCGCGACGTCAGCCCGCGTTGACCGCGGTCAGATCTGATCTGACCCGTCGGATCGAGATCCGACGGCCCAGGACGGATCGCTTCCGTGCTCACCGGAGTTGGGCCGGCGGCGGCGCGGATGTCGACGGCGGCGGCGATGGAGGCGTTGTCCGGCGAGGGCGCAGGCACCGTTGCGTCCGTCTCCTCCTCGCGAGCTCGGGGGGTGGCGGCGGCGGGGCTGTGGGGGCTGATCTCGCCGGCGGCGAGCCTTCCCGAGCGGCGGCGGCGGACAAGGCGGCGGCGGCTAGGGTTTCCGAGGCGGCGCGCGTGGCCCGAGGTGGTGTGGACGTCGAGGCGGGGCGGGGGGCGGCGTATTTAAGGGGCGGTGGCGTGCGGGAGGGGCAGGTGGAGGCGGTGCTCGACGCGGATTCCGCGCGGCGGCCGTTGCCGCCTCCGAATCGGAGGGGATTCCGGCGAGGGATACGTCATCGCTGACGTCATGGGCTGGGCCCACGCGTCAGCGGGCGCGGCTGCTTTTTTTTGTTCAAACGTTTCCGCGACGAGGCGGGCTGGTTGGGCTGGCCCATTCCGCGCCACCCTGCGCGCGCGCGCTGGGCTGGCTCGGCCGGCCTGCTCCTTTTTTTGTATACCAAACCAAAATATTAATAACTTTTAAAATACAACTCCAAAAAGGGTCAAACCAATTTCAAAAAATTTGAAATTTGAAAACCTATCACCCTAGATTATTTTGAAGGGGATTTTTGGAAGAGATAAAAATAATAAAATAACTTGGCTTATAATGCCTTATAGAAGAATTTGGTTCCCTTTAAACATGATTTATTTTGGGGGGGTTCCCATGCAACAAACAAATGAAATTTTTAAACCATGCCATGCTATGCATATGCTCTAAATGCAAAACATTCCAAATGTAAGATTTGGGATGTTACACCACTTCACAGGAGATTATTGATCTTGACGGGGTTCCCGTCGCAACTTCCAGATTTGTGCACCTAGGCTATTCTTTTTTGTCGGAATTTTTTCCTTTTGTCTCAGAGTTTTATCTTTTCTGGCATTTATCTTTTTTAGCTTGACCCCCAAAATTCTGAAGCCTAAAAAGCTAAAGAGGCACAAATATGTGGCCAGCAGAGGCCCACATCCTTCCCCTATTACTGCTCCAGATACCCCAGTAGTAGCTACAGAGGAGCATGCTGTTGCCCCCAACGTCGAAACCCAGCAGACCAGCCAGCCCATTGTGCCTGAAACAGACACGAGGGAAAGGGCGGTCCCAGAGGTGGGAGTTCCTTCTCGGATAACGGAGGAGGAACCCATTCCCACCTTTGATAAAGAGTTCCAGAATATCAATGAGGGCCTTAGCGCTGCTGGGACTCTTTTTGCCGACTACGCAAAAGAGTTCACCAAAAATTTGGCAGGTTTGCAGCGGATGAGCCAGGTAATATCTCTAGCCCCCAAGCAATAAGTCAAATGCATTCTTTTAACTTAATGCTTTCAACTGTATCATGCTTATTTCTAACTTAAGCGTTCTGGTTCATTTCCCTGTTTCAGAAAACCGCTGAAAGCATAAACATGGAAGTTTTCAACAAGCTAACTGTCACGAATAAGGAGGTTAGAAGCCTTCTCTCTATTCTTGAAGTTAAGGAAGCAGAGCTGGCATCGTCTCAGCAACAGCTGGAGAAAACAACAGGTACTTTAGTCCTCTGAGGTTTCACTTTTATGCTTTTTTCTCTAAGTACTTTTCCGAGTTTTCTTAACTCGGGATTTTTCCTCGCTTTTCAGCTGCTTTGGCTAAAGCCAAACAGATTGCTGAAGATGCCGACAATGCCGAGAACCTCCGCCGGGAGAACCTGGACCTTCATAAGCATCTTATGAAGGTTCAAAAAGAACTGGAGGCCAGCCAACTGGCTGTTGGCATTGCTCAGTCCAATGCCTCCCAGCAAGCTGACAAGGACAAGGCAACCATCCGAGATTTGGAGAATGCCTTGACCCTGCGCCTGGAGGAAGGATCTGAGATGGATAGGATCCTCGGTAAGTCATTTACTTTTACCGGATTTTCCATGTTTTGATTTCTTTCTCTGCTTTTTCATTAACCCTTTTATTTTTTATCTGAAAAAACAGGAGATGACCCAGCACTTACTCGGATTGAGAAAACCCGAGCTTTCGGGAAGATGTTCACCGCGATCAGAGCTGCAGGCATGCAGCTGATCAACAAGTACCTTCCCGCAAGAACTGGGGAATTCTCGGAAGTTGAGAAACTTCCGGAAGCTATCTTGGAGGTGGCGGAGTCCAATGATAAGGGGTGGCCCGATCTTCTCGATGAACTCTCTCTCACTCTTTTTGTATTTTCTGGATTTTGTGATAACTAGTGCTACACTGAGACCTCTCACTTGGATGATCCTCGTTGCCAATGCAACAACTACCAATCCCTTTGGATATTCTCAACTACACACTCTTGCACACGCAATCAAAGATCACGAGTGGTCCATCCTCATCATCCTCCCTTTCTTCAAGACAAGACGTCCTCGTCTTGTGATTATCTGAAAGTGGAATAAAAAAGAAAAACAAAGTGTATGCACCATATATATAGATATAGTGGTACTCATTAGTTGTTAGCAAAACACAATATAGTGAATATATCATATGATCACGAATTTTGTATGCAAACAACACATAATAGTCATATTTTTTCATTTTATAGCAATCAAAATTGCAAATATAAGTATAGTTTGTTTTAATAGAACATGTATCCAAGAAATAATGTGGTGAAACAAACATATATCTTTCGGCCACTTCATCATGTTTATCAATATTTATCCCAAATAACATGTTATGTATTTCGGCCACTTCATTACATGTAACACAAATATGATGTATCATGAAAATTTTATCCAAATTATAATCACCAATCAAATAAAATTTGAAACTAGTATCATATGTGCTAACATTATCACAAACAAATTTATCCATAGCACATTGTATATCAATTGGTTCTTTAAGCATGTCATTATAAATAATATCACTAGAAGGTATCATAGCAAGTACTTCTTTATGTGTAATCAAAACCATGTTGTGAAATTTCGATTTCATAGGTGTATATGGTTGAAAATTATCACACAATTCATTACTACTAGGTACCAACCCGAAATCTATACCATGATCAATACTAACCTCCTCATGTGTAGTAGGTATGATCTCCTCAATATCTTGTGAATTTGAAGGTTGTAGCTCCCTTTCTTCAAAAATAACCTTCATATCACAATCTAGCTCTCTTGTATCCTCCAATTTATGTGATGATTGTAATGTTTCCTTGCCCTCCCTTTCTTCAAGAGAAACCTGTAAATAAGAAACATCACTAGGAAAAATTATGGCATTAGTTAAAAGACTTTTTCCACTCGGCCTAGGCTTGTCTTCCTCCATGGATTTGTTGTTATCACTCCCCTTCTCTATCACTTCAAACTTTTGCCTTGATTCATGCATGATTTGTTGGGGTGACATAGGCCTCAATATGATATCCTTATTATTCCAATTCAAGTGGTAGGTGTTTGCTCTCCCATCATGTAGCACCTTTCTATCAAATTGCCATGGTCTTCCAAGTAATAGGTGGCAAACCGACATGGGAACAACATCACACTCAATTGTATCCTTGTATGGTCCAATTTGAAATTCCACTCTCACCATATGACATACCTTCATCTCCTCTTTGTCAGTGATCCATTGAATATAGTATGGATTGGGGTGTGGAATATACTTCAACCTTAGCTTTGCACATAATTCTTTGCTTGCTAGATTTCTACAACTTCCTCCATCTATGATCACCTTGCAAGCCATACTAGGTCCAACAATTGCTTTGGTTTGAAATAAATTGCACCTTTGGCTCTCATCTTTGTTAGGAGCAATAGTCAATGCTTTGGTGCACACAATAGTTGGATAATTTGTAGCAAAGGCATCAATAGGACCATCATCATCATTATCATCATATGCATCCTCATCATTAGGATCAACATCATCTCCAGTCTCATACTCATCATTAGCATTAAGGAGCATAACTTTCTTGTTGGGGCAATCCTTCTTAAAGTGTCCTTTTCCTCCACATGTGTGGCATGTCATGTCTCTATTCCTTGGAGGATTTGTAGCACCACTAGAACCCGAAGTAGAAGCAATGGACTTCTTTGAAATAGGTGGATTTGGCTCGGGTTTGGATGTAGAAGGACCACGGGTAGGTGTTGTAGGTGTTGCAAAATTTGATTGTTGGGAAGAAAAACTTCTCCTTGCACTCACTTGAAGCTCCTCTTGCAATCTCTTTTCGGCCTCCCTTGCTTGATGTAGTAATTCACTCATATTGTTGTAAGTAACATGCCTCACAATGCTTCTTATTTTGAATTGCAATCCACTCAAGAATCTTTGCATTGTTTGTTCAGGAGCCTCTCTAATTCTAGCCCTTTGAATAATCAACTCCATCTCCTTGTAATAGGCATCAACTGTCTTTGATCCTTGCTTCAATTGTTGCAATTTGTCATAGAGAGTTCTAATATAATTCTTGGGAACAAATCTATCTCTTAACAATTGCTTCATCTCTCTCCATGTGTTCACCTCTTCCTCTTCTTTCTCCTCTCTATCCTTTGTAATGCCATCCCACCACAAAAGAGCATAGCCATCAAAAGAAGAAGATGCAAGGTTCACCTTTCTCTCCTCGGGATACTCATGTAATCTCCATAATTTTTCAATTTTGAGCTCCCACATCAAGTACTCTTCCACATCTTCAGAGTCACAAGAAAGATTAGGCATAGAGAATTTAGGTTTTCCCAAGCCATCATTCTCTCTATTATTTTCCAAAGGCACTCTTCTTGCTATTTGTCCACGGCCATCATTATAATTTCTTCTCCCATCATCAATTGGAGCAATGGCTTGTGGTGCTTGTTGAAGTTGTTGCAATGTATTTGTAATTGTAGTCATTTGTAGTTGCATAGTCCTTATAGCTTCCTTGATCTCATTGATAGACTCTTGAGTTGCACACTCCCTTATCTTCAAATCAATTACATTCAAATCTTCTCTCAATTGATCATCACTTCTTTCAATATCTTTAGCAATTTTGTTGGACAAATGATCTCTCAATGCCTCATACTCATTCCAATGAACAGTATCCTCAGGTTTCTTCTTTGCCTGCACATCAACATCACTAGAAGAACTCATGATTAATTTGTTAGTAACAAAATAAACAATGGGTTTGTGGTGCCTCTCTCAACTCACTCAAAACCAAGCAAAGAGGCTTCACTTGATGTTCCAAGAGAGAAAAAGATCAACTTACCAACAAGGAGCAATGATCAATGTACTTTGGTGTGAGAAGAGAATATCTGAGCTATCAAGTATCACAATGCAAACAGGGCTTATGGTGGGGCTTGGTATGGATACCTAACAATCACCAAAGTAATAATCCTATTTGCTGTTCTTGTGAAGATATAAAAGATCCACGGAAACTCACACAATATGGAGACAAATGTGGCAATGCAATATATGGAGGAGTTTTGCAATGCACTAGAAAGTCACTAGCTAGGCTCTTATTGACAGGCACAAGATTGCTCAATGAAAAACCAAGTGTCACAATGGCAAGCTCAACTAGTAAACAATAGTAATAATATGGCCTCTTTGCACTTTCTCTTTTCTCTTTTCTCTTTTCTCTTTTTTTTTTTATACTTTTTGCTTTTTCTATTTTTTTTTGAATTTTTCAATGGCCTTACACTAAGCTAGGAGCAACAATGAACCAAATACAAGTGAACACAATGATGGTGATGAATTTAGAGCAACCTGTCAGAGCACAAAATAGCTATACTTGTGGGCAAGTTCCTATAAAGATGCTGTAGAAAGGCTGTGTCTATGGTTCACAAAGTATGGAGTGGAATGATCCTAGTGAATAAAACAGGGAATTTAAAAAGAAACACAAAAGATTCTATGCGAAAATATGGATGGAACAGCTCACGGCAGAGATTTTGACCCACGGCAGCAAAACTGCTCGATTTGGTACCACGGCAGAGCAAACGGCGCAAAAACAGAAGAATTTCGTACCGCGGCAGAGCGCACGGCAGAGAAAACTTCGATTCCTGTACCGCGGCAGCGCACCCGGTCGTGTTACACGGTGCGGTAAGGGTGATGCGGTGGATTTCGCGGTTTGGCTAAGATATGTGGGCGCGGCAGCGTTTTCACGCGTTTTTGTGCCGCGGCAGCTCACGGGGGCGGGTTTTGGTAACGCTGTTACGGGGCTCGGGGGGTGTTTGGTAACGGTGAGACGGGGCGAATCCGAGTACGACTGTGACACGGCAGCGGTGGGGTGTGAGTTCGATTGCGAGTAAGTATAGGAAACGATGGGTGGTGCGCGGGTATGGGATGTATATGGAAGGTAATGCTGCGGGTTTGGTGGATGTTTCCGAGTAGAACAAGGGGGTGGTGCGGTGGTATGATGGCACGGATATGAACCCTAGGTGGACTCGGATTGGTGGGTATATGGGTGGGTTTTTGCGGGTATGAGCTAGGGCAACTCGAATTGGAGGTGGGTGGTGGGTATGTTGCGGATATTTTTGGTGTTTTTGCTAGGGTTTTCGCCAAGAACAACAAGGAACCTAGATCTTGGCCGACACAAAGATAACTAAAAACAGAAAAAGAGTGACACAAAAATATTACTAGTCATTGCCATAGCCTAGATATCACCATAGTAGTTTTACTTTTGCTGTCATTGTGTTATCTAGGCTATGGCAATGACTAGTAATATTTTTGTGTGGCTTTTTCTGGATAGGAATAAAAATAACTAAAACTAGGGATAACTTTGCTCACCGAGTAAACCTGGAGAATCTGATACCATATGATAAGGGGTGGCCCGATCTTCTCGATGAACTCTCTCTCACTCTTTTTGTATTTTCTGGATTTTGTGATAACTAGTGCTACACTGAGACCTCTCACTTGGATGATCCTCGTTGCCAATGCAACAACTACCAATCCCTTTGGATATTCTCAACTACACACTCTTGCACACGCAATCAAAGATCACGAGTGGTCCATCCTCATCATCCAAGGAGTCCACCTTGCGCTCCGTAGCACGGGGTGGTGCACGCATTTCTTTAGGCCTTATCCGTATGCACTATCCCACTGCTAAATCTTGGCGCGTGGCGTCCGGCATCCCTCAAGGATATACGGAGACCCAGCGGAATACCATGTTTGATGAGATCAAAGGTCACGCCACCAAGATTGCTTCTATGGTGAATATCTCCATCACCTATCCGGAAGAAGAGATTCCAGAAGCCCCCGAGGAGTCCAACAGCGAAGATGACTCGGATTCTTGAAGAATTCTCCTTGCCCTGGATAGGAAAGACAGGAAATAGGAGCATTACTGAACTTTTAGAATGTAAACCTTATTGTAATGCTTCTATCCATTTGTATGAACAAGTACTCCGCCTTTTGCAGTTAATATTATTAATCCTTTGCAAGTTTTCCGGGTTTTATGTTCCTTTATCTTCTAAGTTCTCTGGTTTATGTGCTTTAACTGTCCTTAGTGTTTGAAATGGCTCAGTAGTATTTTAATCTTCATGCCAAGTGACTGGGTAAAACCAATCAGTTCAAACTCAGAAAACATGGATCATACTAAAGGCATTTTTACTTACTAGCTCCAGTGACCCAGCACATAAACAATCAGATAATACTTAGAGAATAGTAAGGAACTTTTTTGGATGAAACTCGGGCACGCAGGCACAATCCGAGTTTCCTTTATCCTTTAGTAGGCTAAAAATCATTCAGTTTTTTAAACGCCGAGCACGCAGGCACAATTCGGGTTAACATTGAGTATTTTGTAAGATCATTGGGAAATAGATAAGACTGAATCATGCTTTGTACTATAATAAACTTGTAAAAACATGGATGTAAGAATTCCGACAACTTTATTTCATGATCTCAAAGATGTTTACATAGAAATTGAACTAAGTATAGAAGGGACGTAACTGCTGGATACTCCAGGGCCTCTTTGTCTCTCCTAGTTCATCATCTATGTTTCTCTTTCTTGTGCGATTCATCTTCTCGGGATCATCTTCCGTATCTCAAATGTCTACAAGATAATATGATCCATTCTTCATGGCTTTACTGATGACGAATGGTCCTTCCCATACTGGGGCCAGTTTGTGCTTTCTTTGCTGCACCAATCTTAGCACTAGGTCACCTTCTTTAAAAGAACGATGCCTAATTTTCCGACTATGATAACGTCGTAAACCTTCCTGATAAATGGCGGATCTTTGAAGCACAAGTTCTCGTTCCTCTTCTAAGAGATCGATGGCATCCTACCGTGCGCTTTCGGCATCTGATTCATCGAAATCCTGCACTCTCGGGCTGTCATGGATCATGTCCGTTGGGAGAATTGCCTCCGCACCATAAACTAGGAAAAACGGGGTTTTCCCTATTGACCTATTTGGCGTCGTTCGAATGCTCCAAAGCACCGAGGGTAGCTCTTCTAGCCATGCCCCAGCTGCTCTATGAAGAGGAGATTCGAGTCTTGGGCGTATTCCTTGCAGAATTGAACTATTCATTCGTTCAACACGTCCATTGGATTGCGGGTGCGCCACAGATGCGAGATCTAGGCGAATTCCCGTTTGTCGGCAATATTTTGCCAATTCTCCAATAGAGAAATTTGTCCCGTTATCAGTTATTATGCTATGTGGAACGCCATATCTCCTGACTATGTCAATAATGAAATTTCTGGCAGTTACACCGTCAAGTTTTTTGATGGGTTTGGCCTCCACCCACTTGGTATATTTATCCACTGCAACGAGTAGATGTGTAAGTCCGCCTCTTGCAGTTTTGAATGGTCCCATCATATCTAGCCCCCAGACCGCAAACGGCCATGTAATGGGGATAGTTTTGAGTGCTTGGGCTGGCATATTTGTCTTCTTGGCGTAATATTGACACCCTGCACATGTATTTACTATGTGTTCTGCGTCTGTCCTGGCTGTTAGCCAGAAAAACCCTGCACGGAATGCTTTTTTGACTATGCTTTTTGATTGAGCATGATGTCCGCAATCTCTGGTATGGATTTCTTGCAGGATTTCTCGTCCTTCTTCTGGTGAAATACATCGCAGAAAAATTCCAGTAGTACTGCATTTATACATGCAATTGTTAATTACCGTGTATCCTTTGCATCGACGCTGAATCTGTCTTTGCAAGACTTCGTCTGCTCCATCCGGGTACTTCTGATCAACTAAGAAGTTTAAATATGGAATTGTCCAATCCGGGTTAACGAGCATGATCGAAAGCCATAGGATAATCAACATCTCCACCTTTTATCGATGGTTCATACAAGTGTTGGACAAACACACCAGGTGGTAGGATTTTTACCCTTTCTGACCCCATGCGGGCTAATGCGTCCGCGTTCCAGTTTTCCTCCCTTTTTACATGAAGTACTTCAAATCCAATGAAACAGATTGCAAACTCGTCCACCGTTCTCCGATATTCGGCCATGATGGGGCTTTTGGCATCCCAAGTTTGGTTGAGCTGATGCTGTACCAAATCTGAGTCGCCATAGCACAATATGCATTTGACACCTATTTCCTTTACAATATGCAAGCCGTGAAGCAGAGCTTCGTATTCTGCCACATTGTTACTGGCGTTGAAATGTATTTGTAATACATACTCCATTGTATCTCCTTTAGGGGATTTTAGGACTACACCAGCTCCAGCACCCTCCTTCATCTTGGATCCGTCAAAATGCATGATCCAGTAATCGGATTCCGGAATTGGTGTTTTTTCCATTGCTTCCGTCCAGTCGGCGACAAAATCTGCCAAAACATGGGATTTTATTGCCGTCCTGGGTTGGTACTTAATGTCGAATGCTGCTAGCTCGATGCCCTATTTGGCTACTCGGCCAGTTGCCTCCGCATTGTTTATTATATCCCCTAGCGGTAATTTATATACCACTATTATGGAATGTCCTTGGAAGTAATGACGAAGTTTCCGAGATGCGAAATATACGCCATATGCCAGTTTTTTATAGTGTGGGTACCTTTGTTTGGACTCAGAGAAAACTTCGCTTACATAGTATACTGGATGCTGATCTGGTATGCTTTGTTCGTCTTTCTTCCTTTCCACCACTATTACCGCACTAATAACCCGGTTTGTAGCCGTAAGGTATAGTAACATAGGTTCTTCGTCTTTTGGGGATACCAAAATCGGAGCTTTCATCAAAGTTTCTTTCAACTGGGTTAATGCTGCATCTGCTTCTTCTGTCCACTCAAATTGGTCGGATTTCTTCAACAACTTGTATAGTGGCAGAGCTTTGTCCCCTAACCGGCTAATAAACCTGCTAACGGCTGCTGCAGAACCCGTCAATCTTTGTACATCTTTTACGCACGTAGGCTTGGAGATGTTTAAGATTGCTTTGATCTTTTCTGGGTTTACTTCTATTCCTCTATGAGAAACGATGAAACCCAGAAGTTTTCCTGAGGGAACCTCGAATACGCACTTTAATGGATTTAGCTTCATCTTATAAGTGCGAAAATTTTCGAAGGTTTCTCGCAAATCTTCAAGGAGCGTATCTTTCTCCTTGGACACGACAGCAATATCGTCCACATAAACGTGGACGTTTTTGCCAATCTGACTATGCAAACATCGTTGCATGCAACGCTGGTAAGTTGCACCGGCGTTCTTCAGGCCAAAAGGCATGGTTATGTAATAGTACGTCCCATATGGGGTTATGAAGGAAGTTTTGATTTGATCTTCTACCTTCATGCGTATTTGATGATACCCGGAATATGCGTCCAAAAAGCATAAGAGCTCAGAGCCAGCAGTGGCGTCTATTATTTGATCGATTCGCGGTAACGCAAACCTATCTTTTGGACACAATTTGTTCAAACCAGTATAATCTATACACATCCTAAGGGCAGTACTGTCTTTCTTCGGGACTAATACTGGGTTTGCTGACCATTCAGTATGTATAACTTCCTGGATAAAATCTGCTGCCAAAAGCCGGATAATTTCCTTGCCGATGGCCTTCCGTCTTCTTCCGTCAAAACGACCGAGACCTTGTTTGACGGGTTTAGATCCTGGAATCACCTTAAGTTGATGCTCAGCAAGTTCCCTGGGTACACCTGGCATGTCTGCAGGATACCATGCGAAAATGTCCCAGTTCTCACGGAGGAACTTGATGAGCTCGCCTTCCTATTTGTCGGTCATCCCAGTTCCTACTACGACAAACTTTGTCGGATCTTTAGGATCTAGGATTACCTGTCTTGTGTTCTCGGAAGCTTTGAAGCTATCTACAGGCTTCCGGCTTTCCTTTCCTGCCCGCATTTCTATCGGCGATACCTCTTTCGCCAGTTCTTTCAATTCTTCCTTTGCTATCACTTTTTCAGCGCAAAGGGCGTTTTCTTTTTCCAGCTCGTTTGCTAGCTTGAAGTCTCCTGTTATGGTAATTACTCCTCCTTTGGGCCCTGGCCTCTTCAGCTTGTTATAAATATAACATGATCTTGCCATGAATTTGGCGAAAGCTGGACGTCCGAGTATTGCGTGATACACGCTTTCGAACGGCACAACCTCAAAGGATACTTTTTCCTGACGGAAGTGATCTTTGTCTCCGAAGGTTACATCCAGGGAAATTTCTCCTAGGGATCGTGCTTGTCTGCCAGGAATGATGCCATGAAAATGTATGTTGCTATGATTGAGTTGGGTCTCCGAGATTCGCAGATGCTTCAGTATATCCAGGTACATTATGTTAATGTTGGATCCTCCATCCATCAGCACTCTTTTTAGCCTAATGTTTTGAACAATAGGACTTACAATTAGAGCTTGCGTGCCGAGTTTAGGGATATTCCCGGGGTGATCAGACTGATCCCAGGTAATTGGTGTATTTGAATACTTCAAGAATTTCAGGGTTGCAGGAACAACCGCGTTTATTTCTCAAAGCGTTCTTTTTGCCACCTTTGCTGAGGGAGTTGCCAGGAAAGTAGGTTGCATTCTCCGTCAACTCTCGGAAACTTAGGCTCGCCTTTTCAATGCTGTTCCTGGATTTTTTTGTCAGTGTCTGTTTCACTGTCTTCTTTTTTAGCTTCTGGCTTTTACTTGGAGAATTTCCTCTTGGACTTCTTCCCTTTGTTTCCGGATCCTGCACTGCCTTTCATATGCTTGTTCAAGCGGCATTGTGCATTAGTATGGGTGGGTTTCCCAAATTGCGAGTGGTGGACATAGTTTTTCGACTTTATTTTTTCCCACTCTTCTTTGGTGTAGTTTATCGACTCTATGCTTCGTCCTTTCCACTTGTTCCCATTTTATCTTCCAAAGGCTATGTTAACTTCTTTGGGCTTTTGTGTTGCATCTGAAGTTCCTTTTTTCTCAGGGCGAGGGGTCTTTTTGGCCTGTATCAGTGTATCGATATTGCCGCCTCTCGCTCTGATGTCGTCTTCGTCCTCTGCATGCTCATTGGCGGTTGTAAGCATAGATCCGAGATCTTTGTGCTTTTTGGTACCGATCATGAACGGTACGAGTCCGGGTTTTAGGCCATTGACGAAAGCATGCATTGCTTGAACGTCAGTTACTCCAGAGCAACTATTCTTCATTGCAGTCCATCTTGAGATGAAATCCACGTATGGTTCGTCCTCAAATTGGGTGCAGCGGTTTAACTCGTTGACGCTGTTTGGGCGCTTGTAAGTTCCCCTGAAATGCTGAGTAAATACTCTTGCCATATCATCCCAGCTATCAACAGTCCTTGACGGTAAACCATTGATCCAATCTCTGGCTCCATCCAGTAACATTAGGGGGAGGAATTTGACTGCCTCCAGGTCTGTCTCATTGTTGATCTGAACGGATGTATAATAGTCTGAGAGACAGGTATCCGGGTTTGTGCTACCGGTATACTTTTGGTATGTTGGACCAACTTTGGTGAAGCCAGAATGTAGAGTTATTCTTCGGATCCTATCAGTGAAGCACTTGGGTCCAAAGTATTAATCGTCTCTTTCCGCTCTGTCTATGTGTGTGGAGTATCTGCCGGCTGAATGGACAGAAGGGGATCTACTCCTTTCTTTTCCATTGTGGCGCGGACGCGCTTTTCCGGGATTATCTCTATTTACTCCGTGACCCTGCCCTTTGGAATAAGGTGGAGTTCTACTCCTGTATCTTTCCTTATTCCTGGGGGGCGTCCGGGATCTCTCACGCCTGTGAGGCATATCCTGTCTTCCAGCATTTTCTGTCGGGCGTCTCGGAGGCGGCATTGATTTTCCATCCTTCCGGTTTTTCTCTTCCCGATCACGGGGGTTAATTCCATCTTTCGGGAGATGGGATCCGGTTCTGGACGCTTCATCCCTATTGTCGGGTTTTTCTTGTCCTTTCTCGGATCTGGTTTCTTCTCTTTTGAATTGTTTAAATCCCCGGGTTCTTCAGGTCCAGGTGCTCCAGCGGCGCATGTAGCCGTCTTGCATAGGGCAGACTCTTCATGTAATTTCCCTAATCGCTCTTGCGCTCGCTGTTGCTGTTGCAACGCTTTTCCTAGGAAAGCGTACACCCCTTGAAGTTTTTCACCGTTGGAGTACATATCATTGTTGAGGATGGCAAACTCCGCTTCCGCGTTTTCTGCTGCGGTTTTGTATATTGGCTCGCCTCTGGCATCTTTGCCATTTACCTGCTTTTGCCAAGATGGGTTACGGAACCTTTCTTTTGGCGGCAGTACTTCAGGTTTTGAGATTCCGGGTAACCTTGCAGGTTTAATGCCAGATCTATTCTTTCTCTCGTATTCCTCGATTTCTTCCCTCCTGAGCTTGATGTCAGCCTTGGTTTTTTGGAGGTGTTCTCGAGTTCGGAATAGATGTTGCTGTTGCCTTTGGAGAGCCTGCATCCGGGCTTCCAGCACTTTAGGGGGCTCATGCGGTCCCACTGGTGTTTGGAGTAATTCATGTTCGTCCTGTTCTGTCATTGGCGGAACAAGGATTTCCTTCGTTTTCTTCTCCGCAGGTTTTACTCCGCTTGCGTCTCCTACTTCCGGGCTTTCATTAGCTAGATCAGCCGATTTCTTCTTCCGGAGCTTATACTGGAGCTTTTTAGCAGCTTTGTGTTTCTTCTTGGAAGAGGGAGGTTTCCTGCAGGGTTCTTCCTCTGTCAATTCTTTGACGTCGGGGAATTTTGGAGAGGTTTCTCCTTCTTCTCTCTATTCCTCTGGCGGAGGCGTTCTAGGGCTTTCCTGACTGTCGGCCTGTGTTTTCAGCCGGTTTTGCCATCAGTATTTCGTGGAATCCCTCTTGGAAGGATTTGACCTTTCTTTCGAAAGCGTCTTTGTCTTTGTCTTCAGTCTTGAAGTGATTCGATCCGGGTTTCGACTCTAATCTCGCCTCAATAGCGGCTAGTATAGAGTCAGCTTCCGAGTGCGTCGTGATGTCGACGGATGTCGGATCTTCCACCTCTGTTGTGGGAGTGTTGTTTTCTGCCTCTTGCACGGGATTACTTTCATCCGTGTTTCCGGCGATCTCGGACTGCACCATGCCGATAAAGTGCGATTTAGCAGTATATCGACGATCTGAGAAAAATCCGGCATCATAGTCATCTTCGACCGGGTATAGGGCGCGTGGGATAAATTTGCTCCCACCACAGAATCCCATTGCTTATGCAGTTAATCTGATAAAGATGTTTGCAGATCCAATCGGTAAAACGCAGGCACTTACCAGGTGATTCCGCGCCGGCATGTATGATCCGTTGTCGATGAAGCGCCCGACGTTGTTGTCGAATTCCAGGCTTCCGACAGTTATAGTACTGCCTATTCCGCCGAGTATCCCCGATCTAAACATAACGCCTGACGTCGCTGGCCCCACAGTGGGCGCCAACTGTCGAGACATCGTAGTAGATTTCATAGACGGGGGTGCCATGAGACTACCGATAGAGACGTGGGGGACGTGATTGTACGATGATCAAAGACACAGGGTTTTTACCCAGGTTCGGTGCGACGAACTAATGCGGCGTTCCTACTCCTGCAATCTCACTATTCAGGACTAAGCCTGGGAATACAGAGTACAATGTGAGGTTCTATTAGCTGCTCGTCAAGGATCGACCTCTCGGCGAGTTAGCCTCTTGCTTCTTGTCTATCTATCTTATCTCCCGTCCGGCTTTATATAATAGCCGGATTAGGGCATACAGAGAAGGAAACCTAGAAGACTACGGTAACTATTAACTTGGAAAGTAAGGAATCCGCCTTCTACTCCAAGCCAGATCACGTGGGCCATGATCCGGGTTCTTCTAGAATCCGGCTTCTGTGCGTCAGCTTACTGGGCCGCCCAATGGACCATAGCCCATTACCATTTAGGCCAGCCTGGTAATCCGGCACTTTAGACCACCATCTGATATACCCCTAGTTGGTATATATCCGACAAATTATTTAGTGTTTAATCATTTTCTGCTATTAATTGTTATGTCTTTATAAATTGTTGTGTTATAATGTTTGGGTTATAAAAGTGATTCCTAGCATGTGTAGGGTAGCATTACATGTTTGAGATGTGTCTTGAGTGTGTCACTAGCATGATAGGGTTTGTGTGTGAAAGCCATGTTTGTTATAGTTTATTTCTGATAGGTTGTCTTCTTAGTAAAAATAGGTTAATAGTTGACATTTTCATTTTAGTATGATAACTTGGGTGAATTCTATAGTATTGTTTTCCATAGCATAGCTACTGTTATCCTAGCATGTTATACTTGGTTGCATGTTTGAGTGAGCTCTAGATCAATTTGGCATGCTACGTTAGTTTTATATGTTTTTCTGCCATAAGATGTCATTTGTATGCTTAGCTTTTGGTAAATTTATTAGGTTGTTATTTTGATATTACTAGCATTTCTAGGTGTTGTTTTCTCTGTTATATGTATGCTACCTTATAGATATAGCATGTGAGAATAAGTCTTGTTTGATGATCTATTATTGTTATGCATGTCTAATTAGCCCTTTTTCCATGTATAGTTTAGTGGTTGTTTTGCTCCATGATTATTTTCATGTATTGAGTGATGCCATGACATGTTTGGGATTATTTTCTCTCTATTATTAGGTTGCTTAGCTACTGGTTATATTATTTCTCCATGTTTAGAAAAGCATGTGTTACTAAGGGCTTGTAGTATTGATTGTTATTATTTTCCTATGCATGTGTAATTGTTTCTAGTTTGTTTTCTTGTTATTTTTTTCATCCTCTTGAATGAACAGAGAGTCCCTAAACTTATATGGCCATGATACGATAGTGGCACACCCACTGGACTCATGCCATATTGGTTGAGGATCCATAGCATCTATTCTAGTGCAATTCATGTGTGTTGTCTGTGCATGTTTTGCTTGTTGGTGTGTACCCTAGTAATATTGTTTGTGAGTGTACTTGTTTGATGAAATGCTTTATGTATGTATACTTGTTAGAAAGTGCTTGACTTTGATTGGTTCTGATTGGGTGTTTTTCTTTTTATTTTACGACCTTAGATAACGAAGACGGTATTATTTCCGAGAGAGGTTTTCATTGCAACTCTTGTTTATTTCAAGAGCAAGACCAAGACCAGTGCCAAGGCAAGCCACTCTAAATGCTTGCTCGTTGATTACTTATCATTATCTATCATGCATGTTTTACTTCTGAAGTTTTACAAAAGTTTGATTCAAAAACTATTTTCTTAGTGAACTATACCACTATCTTTATTGTGTATCTAATATGCTATATCCACTGTATAATCTTGGTGTAACCAAGACCTTTAGACATTTTAGTATCATCTCTTAATTCACTTAAGTACCTTAGTGGACATGTTAACTTGATGTTTTTGGAAAACAAAAGCTTTGGAAAAACTCCGAGGAAAGGTGGGACCTTGTCCGAGGGAGGTTTGTGAAGGAGGAAATGTTTTCGACTTGTTTTCCAAAAATGACACATAACCTAGTCTTCGCCGGACAACCAAGCCGTGATGCCACATTACCCCAATATGGGAATGGGGTCTAACTAAAAGCTTGACGGTGTTAGTCCGTATCTACCTCAATGTGCTATAGGTGTTAAAGTCCCCCGAACAGAATTGTCGCCAGAAAGGAATAATGGGACATTCAGAGTGTGGGGATTAAGTTCGCCACCGGTTGCAACTATTGGGTCTCCTGCCATAGCGGTGTGTTGTCAGGGGAAACCAGATCGATACGGCTGACTCACTCGGTGTCGGAGAGAACAAACCCATTTGAAGAGGTATTCCTTTACTAGGACTTGCATAGTGGATAGTTAGGACCAGTTATCTGATGTTTGCATATTGTCTTGGACAGTCTGTGGTTGTTCACTGCGGATGTACTAGATCTTGTGGATTGTGTACACCTCTGTAGAGTAAAACTATCCAGAATAGCCGCGTCCTCGGATATGGATAGTTGAATGGCCATGTAGCTAGCATTGTGTCAATGTTTTCGAAAAGCTTGAAAAGTGTTTTGAAAATTGTACCTAGGAGGTACGTGGAAAGGGAATGATTGTACCTTTGAGGTACGGGAAAAATGATGGTTTTGAGGATGTGATCTTCCAAGAAGTTTTGCACAGAGAAATTTTCTTTTATTTAGAACGCTTTATCAAAACCTTGTGGATATGAAATATCTACAAGAGAAATTAAATATCTTTTGAAGTATCTTCTTCAACAAGGAAAAACTAAAACTTGTGCAACTATGATGAGTCTTAAATTCACCGTGGCTAGTTGAACCCTAATTACAGCCTTCTTACCACCTTTATATACGCATACTTGCATGTTTAGCTTTCATTTGGAGTGTCTTGTGAGTACAATCCAATGTACTCATATTGGTTTCGTCCCTGTCTATTGTTGTAGCCAGACTTTGAGCAGAGATCAGGAGAACCTGAAGAAGATGGTGTCACTGACGACTGTGGGAACTAGGAACGTCTCCGAGTAAGTAGCATGTAGGTAGTCAAGGCATGACTTGGGTTTACCACAAGTGTGTTTTGAAGACTTCCGCCGTTTTGTGTGTGTTCCTACCCTGCGTGGCAGTTGTTTTCAACTGAGTCATGTGACCAGTTGTGTAAGCCATGTATTCGTGTAGTGGATGTTGTAATCTGCAATGCCAACTCGAGTATGTTGTTCACGACTAACTGATCATGGGATCGTGAATGTACGCATACTGGAGGTCTCGGACTGCTAGTCTGGGGTCCCCACACAAATTCTAGTAAACCTCCTACTATTAATGGTAAAGTAATTGGTGTCGGCAATGTCTCCACTTCTTCTGTTAAACGTTTAAAGTTGCCTAAGACCACTGAAACTGTTCCTGATAAAAGTGGTGATTTTTTTTGAAATATGGGAGACAATGGTCCCATTATCTTTGATAATAATGATTTTGATTTTGATGGTTGCAATATTTCTGAAGTAATTATGTTCCTAGAAAAGCTAGCTAGAATTCCTAATGCTAGTGCTATAAATATGGCTTTTACAAAACATATTACAAATGCACTCATGCAAGTTAGAGAAGAAAAGTTAAAACGTGAATCCTATATCCCTAGGAAGTTAGATGATGGTTGAGAGCCCATCATTAAAATGAACGTGAATGATTTTGATTGTAATTCTTTATGTGATCTTGGTGCTAGTATCTCTGTTATGCCTAAGAAACTCTATGCTATGCTTGATTTACCACCTTTGGAACAATGTTATTTGGATGTTCATCTTGCTGATAACGCTAAGAAGAAACCTTTGGGGAGAGTTGATGATGTTCTTATTTGGTTAACAATAACCTTGTCCCCATTTATATTGTTGTTATGAATATTGAGTGCAATTCTTTTTGTCATGTTGTTTTGAGAAGACCTTTTCTTAGAACTGTTGGTGCTGTTATTGATATGAAAGAAGGGAATATTAAATATCAATTTCCACTAAAGAAAGGTATGGAACACTTACCTAGAAAGAGAATGAAGCTATCTTTTGATTCTACAATTAGAAAAAATTATGATGTTGATGCTTCTTCACTTGAAACTACTTGATTCTTGCTTTCTGTGCCCAGCTGAAAGGCATTAAAGGAAAGCACTCTTGGGAGATAACCCATGTTTTATTTGTGTAATTTTTTTATTCTTCGAGTCAAGGTGTTGTTTACTTCTGTAAAAACTTATTTGTATCTTTACCTTTTTGAACTGTTGTGCCAAGTAAAGTCCCTAGTGGAAAGTTGATGCAAGATTCAGATTTCTGCGCAGGAACAGATTTTTGCTATCCACCATTTAATTCATAATAAATTCCATAAAAATCAAAACATCCTGAAAAGTTTAGCACGTGATCCTTAGATATGTACGCAACTTTTCTTAGTTCTGGGTTTTCTGATCTGAGCAACGTAAGTGTCTCAAAAAAATTGCCTTTACAGACTGTTCTGGTTTTGGCAGATTCTGCCTTTTATTTTTCATTCTCTCTTTTACTGTGTTGAGTGGATTTCTTTGCTCTATAAAACATCAGTATTTGTAGCTAATGCTTAGAAAGTATTGGTAATGCTTGTGTCCATATAGAACATGTGAGTTTTTGATTATGCACTAACCCTCTAATGAGAATTACTTTGAGTTTGGTGTAAAGGAAGTTTTCAAGGGTCAAGTGAAGAGGATGATATAATTTGATCAAGAAGAGTGAAAAGCCTAAGCTTGGGGATGCCCCCATGGACCATTCTAGCAAATTTCAAGAAGACTCAAGCGTCTAGGCATCCCCTTCTTCATCAACAACTTATCAGGTCATTTCCACTAAAACTATATTTTTATTCATTCACATCTTATGTACTTTACTTGGAGCGTCTGTTTGTTTTTATTTTATTTTATGTAATAAACTTGGTTGGATCCTGGCATTCTTTTGTGGGAGAGTGACACGCTCCGCTTTTTCATATGAATACTCGTATTCTTCATTTATTTTCTAGCCCCTGCAATTCTTTTAGCTCTTGTTTTTCATGCATCTCTTATTTAGAGCTGTTAGTTCTTGTAGAGTAGTACTCTCTTGTTTCATTGATAAATTATTTGGAGAGTTTGTGTTGAAATCATTAAATGTTGTTTGATTGGAAAAGACTTACATATACTTGTAGATCACTGCATTGGATAATTTGATACTTGGCAATTGTTTTGAGCTTTCAAGTAGTTCATGTTTAAGCTCTTGTATCATGTGGTTAAAACCTATTAGTGGAGAACTACCGTAGAGCTTGTTGAAATTTGATTTGCATGATTGGTATCTCTAAGGTCTAGATATTTTCTAGTAAAATGTGTTTGAGTAACAAGGAGGACAGTATAGAGTCTTATAATTCTTGCAATTTGTTTTCATGTAAGTCTTGCTGTACTAGTTGATATCTTGTATTTGCTTCGAACAACCTTGTTAGCCTAAACTCTGTACTGAGAGGGAATGCATCTCGTGCATCCAAACCTTGAGCCAAAATCCATGCCATTTTTGTCCACCATACCTACCTATTATGTGGTATTTCCTACCATTCCAAGTAAATATTTCATGTGCTCACTTTAAACCTTCAAAATTATTAAACCTATTTTGTGCTCTGTTTTAGCTCACGAGGAAGTATTGACTGCTTTATTGTCTCTTTCATTTTTATTTGGATTCACACCTTGAATAGCATGAATAATGTGCTAAGTCCCTAATATTGCAAAAAGAGCAGGAAAGCGGGTGCCCAACCCCTAAAACATAAATTACAACTTATAACCAAATAAATATCCTAACACTATGGGCTTGAGAAATCATGAACTTAGCTTGTTAAAACAAAGGAGAATAAGAACTTTATTGTTCTCTCTATGGGAGCCGCTCTTGAAGCCTTTAAACATGAAAGGATGATAAATCATTTGATGCCATTCGTTGACATAGACAAACACCTCTCTCAAAATTTATTTTTATACTCTCTATATGTTTTTAAAACCTTAAAAATCTCTAGCACATGATTTATCCCTACTTTCCTCTGCGAAGGGCCTTTCTTTTACTTTTATGTTGAGTCAGTTTTCCTACTTCTTTCTGTCTCAGAAGCAAACACTTGTGTCAACTTTGTGTGCAACAATTTTTACATGCTAGTTTATTGCACTTATTATATTTCTTTGTGTTGACAATATCCATGAGATATATATGTTGAAAGTTGAAAGCCAGTGCTGGAACTTAAATCTTCCTACGTGTTGATTGATGCCTTTTATTTAGAATCTATTGCTTTATGGGGTAACTCTTATGCAAAACTTTTTGATGCTTGTCTTGAAAGTACTATTAATGAAAAGTTTTTGCTCATATGATTCACTTGTTTACTCATTATCTATTTGTTAGAAAACTATAGACCATTGACTTGGATCACTTCATTCATGCTTGTGCTTTACATTATTATTTGATCAAGATTGCGTGGTAACATGTGACCTCAGAAATTATTTTGTTGTTATCGTTTTACATACCCGAGGACGAGTAGAACTAAGCTTGGGGATGCTTGTTATGTCTCCAATGTATTTATAATTTCTGATGTTACATGTTGATATTATGCCGATTGCTACATGTTTTCTATACACTTCATAGCATTTTTATGCATTTTCTGGGACTAACTTATTGACAAGATGCCACAGTGCCAGTTCCTGTTTTCTGCTGTTATTGTATTTCAAAAAAGTTGTTCTGAAAATATTCTCGGAATTGGACGAAACAAAAACGAAGTCCCTATTTTTTTGTCTCGTACACAGAGTCCTAAGGAGACTCGAAGGAGGCCTGGGAGGTAGCCACACCAGGTGGCTGCGCGGCCACGTGGTGTGGGCCCCCAGGTCGCCCACCGACATCTCCCTTGCACCTATATATTTCCTTCCTCAGGAAAACCTTAAGTACCGGAGCCTCCATCCACGAAAAGTTCCGTTGTCGCCGCCGTCGTCAACCCTAGTTTGGGAGGGTTCTCAAACTCTTCCCGGCACCCTGCCGGAGAGGGGAATCATCACCAGAGGGCTCCTCATCACCATGCTTGCCTCCGGAGTGATGCGTGAGTAGTTCATCCTTGGACTACGGGTCCATAACAGTAGCTAGATGGTTGTCTTCTCCAATTTTGTGTCATCATGTTTAGATCTTGTGAGCTGCCTAACATGATCAAGATCATCTTATTGTAATGCTACATGTTGTGTTTGCTGGGATCCGATGAATATTGAACACTATGTCAAGTTGATTATAGATCTGTCGTATAGGTTATTTGTGATCTTGAATGCTCTCCGTTGCTAGTAGATGCTCTCGCCAAGTAGATGCTTGTGACTCCAAGATGGAGTATTTATGCTAGATAGTGGGTTGATGCCTCCAGTAGTCTGGGAGAGTGACAGTAACTTCTAAGATTGTGGATGTGTTGTTGCCACTAGGGGTAAAACAACAATGGCTTGTGTAAGGATAATTGTGTTGTTTACATTACGCACTTTACTTAATCCAATAATCTATTGCTTGCAAATTAATAACCAAAGTTTGCTCGGGTGATGTCCCGAGGGTGGATTATTAGTCATAGATCCTGTTGGATAACGGTCTATGTAACATGTTGCAATGCCCAAATGAATCTCATAGTTGTCATCATGTCATGTATATGCATTACGGTGCATTCTCTATTTGTCAATTTCTCAGCTGTAATTTGTTCACCCAACATGTTATTTATCTATTATGGAGAGGAACCATTAGTGAACTGTGGACCCCGGTCCATTCTTTTACACTGATAATACAACCTAGTGCAAAAGCTGTTCTTTTTCACTCCAAACACTTTTCTCATTTCATTCACCGCAAACAAATATTATTTTCTACACTATACGTCTAATCCTTTGTTTTCAGCAAGCTCTGTGATATTGAGAACCTCACTGTTTCGTTGGGGAAAAGCATCTTGGTTGTGTTATGTGCAGATTCCATATTACTGCTAAGCCTGGTAGTGCGTCCTGCCAACATCAGCTGTTAACAACCTTCATAAGTGATTTCTTTCTCCTACTGGTCTGATTAAACCTTGGTTTCTTACTGAAGAAAAAAACTTTTACTTATCATACCTTCCTCTTGGGGTCTCCCAACGAACATGCGTTCACACGCCATCACACTCAATTTTGCAATAGATAAAACTACCATATCGATACGAATTGGTGGGAATAATTTCAGAGGAACGATTGTTCAATCTAGAAATCTAGGGTTTAATTTTAACATAGTCTAGCCTAATAATTTCGTGGATCCTAGGTATTTATGAGGGGAGGTGCGGCCAAACATCCCCAATGCACCCCACTAGCCTATTCCTACTCGGTTTGGTTCCACCAATTTGTTACAAACCGAAGCCAACATGGGTGTAGCCATATGGACTCGCAGGCCCTTGTCTGCTCCTACTAGGACTCCTTGTATGTCGCCTTGTGGATGTTTTCCAACGCGGCAATAATGTTTTCGACGAATAAAACGCCGTTAAACCTTAACGTAGATTCCTATTATTTTTGTTTTCTTCGATACTTATCTTGTCCAAGATTTGATCGTTGACATCTCCATGTCATGTTCAATCTCGTTACTGACAAGAATTGCTTTACTTGTTACCATGATCTTACATCCCCATGACCTAGTCATACGCTGCGCATCTTCATGGATGTAAGCTCACCGAGTGGGACTAGAGTATCTCTCCATCACGCGGATAAACAAATCTCGCTGTTGATCACACGTCTCAACATATCCCTTCGGCTATCCAAGAGACACCTTTATAATCACCCAATTACGGTTGTGATGTTTGATGCAATTAAAGAAACCTTGGAGATAGCAATTAAACATGATCTCACGATCTAAGGATTAGAATACTATATTTCTAAATACTACAACGGTGAACTTCGTAATACGATCATGTTGCAATACTTATATTGGGTATTTTCATCACCTCATTCTCAAATGATTTGAGTCCGTTTTCAACTAACATAAATGTCACATGATCATGAAACATTCGATCATCAATTACCCAGTGGACTAGTTTGATATAGAGGCTAACTAGGAACTTTGGTTATCTCATAACCACTAGTTTTTTATATACCACACATGTATTAACGTTTCTTATTAATACCGTTATAACATGATATAAACTATTATAAACTTAATGAATTATATCATAAATATACTCTCTCTTATTTGCCCCTAGGGCATAATTCCTTCAATCCTACCATTGCCTCCACACAAACAAGTAAACATGGATCTCGACAAGCGCACCTACTACATCAAGAAACTTCACGAGTCCACAAGAGCTACACTTAAGAAGCATTCTGAGCACCAAGCTGCAAAGATGAACAAGAACAAGAAACCCATGGGGTTCCAAGAAGGCGACCTCGTTTGGCTCCACTTCCTCAAAGTACGCTTCCCACAAGAACACAACTCGAAGCTGAAGCCACGAGGTGGCAGACCTTTCAATATCATCAAGCGCATCAAGAACAATTCATACAAGCTCGACATCCCCCAATCCAAATACCTTGTACACAATGCCTTCAATGTCAAGGATCTCTCTCCATTCCATGGATATCCAAGTGATGAGGATGGTGACGAGTCGTGGACGACTCTTTCTCAAGGGGGGCAGGGGAGATGATGTAGCGCGACCTATTACACCAAGCCCATCTACAACACCAAATGGACCCATGATGAGAGCACACACAAAGGCTATGCAAGAAAAGTTGACTTCTCTCTTATCTCTCTATGAATTCGATGACTTGGTGAATGGTGCGCTACCTCATGGACAAACCCTATGTGTGCTCAGGTATGATCACCAATTGGACGCCCAAGAAGCTCGAGAATATGGCCAAGGAAGCCGCCAAGAAGCTGCAAAAGAAGAAGAGGAAGCCGTAGAGCATCAGCAAGCGGTACTACCGCTAAACCCAGCGGTACTACCTCCAGCACCTCAGGAGACGGTACTACCGCCAACTACCGTGCCAGTTATCGTAAGCTCCCCGTCCCATCAACAAGCGGTACTACCGCCAGAAGGACCATGATAAGTACCGCCAGCCCAAAATGCTCACGAGAACCCCCCCAATGATACTTCACCGGTACCAACCTAGTACTACCGCTGCACGCCGAATTAAATACAAACTTTGAGTGCCACTGGTACTACCGCCACCATCAGGTCGACCGTACTACCGCTGGCGCCCACGGTACTACCTATGCCTGCGAGCAGAAAACGCGAATATTCCCTTATATCTCCCACCTACCTACCCCTTCATGGAGAAGACTATAAATAGGCCTCCAGCTCGCTAGATAGGGTTAGATATGATTTGAGATTTGAGTTTTGCTCCCTATGTTCCTCTTGAGAGGCTACTTCTAGTGTGTATCTAGAACCGTATAAAGTCTACTCCGATTATCCTCGTGATTTGGATCGTGTCAAGAGTCTCCTTGAGTTAGCTAGTCTTTTCCCTTGGAATTCAACTAGCAACTTCACAATCTTTCTCAACTAACCTTTGAGATTCTATTGGCTCGGCGGACCCGCCGTCAAGGTGAAGTGGTTTCAACCAGAGTAAGTTTGACTTGATCCGAGAGATCCGTAGGCTTCTCTCGGGGTTTGTTGCCGGGTTCTTTGATAGGTAGGGTTTACTATTTATTAGTGACCCCTTGTTGCCCTCGAACCCCCCTCATGTTCCTCTTCGTGTTCTTCGTCAATTCATGAGATTGGGCCATCCTAGAGGTCCCAACCTCCATCAAAGGCTTATGGCATACCCGCCGATTTAGTCAATGGTCATCTCACAATGGGAGAGTGCACTGCTATTTTCTTCTTGAGGCGCTTTGTGAGGACATTTTCAAGTGTTTTTTGTCCATGGTACTTGAGAGCACCCAATTCTTAAGACACTGAGAGGCTTTTGGCGACGAAGGCCACAAGGGGATCTCCGGGGATGCTTGGATCGGTCGATTGCATGAATTGGAGGTGAAAGAGCTGCCCTGTGGCTAGGCGTGGGCAGTTCACGAGCCATGCCAAAGATCCAACCATCACCTATGAGGCCGTGGTAGAGACTTTTTTTTAGGCATGGATCTTGGAGTGACATCAATGTGCTCAACCAATCACCACTCTTTGCCAGCTTAGCCATGGAAGAAGCACCACCGGTGGAGTTTGAGGAAAATGGGCACAAATACAACACAGAATAAGACCTTGCGGATGGGATATACCCATAGTGGGCAACATTTTTTAAGACAATTCCCAACCTCCAAGGTAACAAACAATCACATTTTCATAGTGCTTAAGAAGCTGCTAGGAAGGATGTGGAGATGGCATTTGTTATTGTGTGTGGCATGACTCAGTTTCCGGACTAAAAGACGCTTTGGAGGATCATGATGGTTTGTGTGGTCATGCAAAATATGACCACCGAGAATGATCGTGAAAATTATTTCGACCAGCACTATGACTTCATGAAAAGGGTGGTGCATCCTCGTAAGAGAGAAGACAAAATCAAGCACTTTCTTCAAGTTCACCATCATATCGAGATCCTTACACTCATCCAAAGCTTAAATAAGATCTCATGGAGGAGTGGTGGAAGTGTAATAACTAACAAGATTATTGGTTCTACTTGTGATTTTCTATTTGGTTTTGATGAACTTTGTGGTTTCCTTCATGAACTTTGCGTGTGAAGTGTAATTTATGAACATTGTGTTGTTACGACTATGTACTCTTTTTTATTTTAGTTGATCTGAAGTTATTTTAGTGTAATTCAGATTGCATATGCTAAATTTGATGTGAGACAACTAAAAGGTTAAAATATGGGTATCCTGTTTTGGGCATGCTACAAATCATAATTTTTTTGACTACCCATACCCTGCCTCTCGTACCCAAAACCGGTTTGGGTAGCCAAATTTTAGCAACTCACTTGGAGATGATCTAATGCAACCAGTTAAAGCGAATGGATGTAGTGTAAACAGCCGAAACCCAACGTTGTCAGTTTTTCCCGGAACAACAAATATTCATCGGTTGGACTAAAAAAATGCACGATACAATATATACCATCTTCAGCTCATAGTATTCTCGATGCCTATCTCACACTGAGGCTTCTCCTGACCTTTGTGACTCATGATCAGTCACAGCTCACATATCTTTTTAGGACATGGTCTTCAGAGCATGAATGCAGGTTGCTTGTGCTACCTCCTGGAGTTTTCCGTTCCTTAGTTCCTCCAAAATCAAAATTGGTCATTACCTCGGTGGCTACACGTCAGACGACCGGTTTGCGTACTCTTGAACCAATGCTCCAAAGAGAGATGGTCTTTCGATCAGAGCGGCAGGCCGGTCAAACTCCTTGGCTAGTCCTAATAACATTGATTCACAGTTTTAGAAATGGTATGAAGAAAAGGCTAGTTTAGTTCTCAAATTTCTCAAACTCTGAATATAGTGTCTACCGACAAGGTGCTAAATTTCAATGTGAGTTTTCTGAAAGAAAGAGTATGCTAAATTTCAGGTGGTGTTACCTGCATCTATGACCAGGACTCTGTCGCAATCCATGACTGTCGGTATCCTGTGGGCAATGCTGATGATGGTGCAGTCCGCGAAGTCTTCCCGGATGATCCTCTGAATCAGCAGCATCAGTATGGGAATCCACCGATGCAGTGGCCTCATCCGATGAACAATATTTTACTGTGTTTCAGCATCACCCGGCCTAGACAAAGCAGTTGCCGTTGTCCCACACTCCAGTTCTCACCGTTGTCGACAACTACATAAGCGAATATTCAAAACAATAAAATCATTTCGTCAAGAGAATTTTATAAGAATATTTTGGCATGTTGATGCACAAAATTAGGTGTTTTCTATTAGTTTCTCACGAAGAACAGTACTGCAAAATCGAAGAAGTGAGCACTAGACTATAAGTAGGGTACCTGATGCGTCAAGCTTTTCAGGTTTTGTTGTCACAGCTTCTTTCAGCTGACAACGGTCCAAGGCCTGAAGGGAAACAAGCTTTGGTTGTGATGATAGTGAATGTTGTGGTGACGAAAAATTAAATTTAGTATCGTTGATTAAATACCTGCCAAATTTCGACATCTGAGTACTCCTGGAGCGGGTCAATGTTGCTCCGGATGGTACCTTCAAAGAGTACGGGCTCTTGAGGGATGATACCAAACCGAGACCTCAGATCATGTAGTCCTAAGGTGCAGATGTCAGTGCCGTCGATGATAATCTTCCCTTCGGAAGGTTCCACTATTCTGAACAAGGCCTGGATCAGTGTTGATTTCCCACTGCCAGTTCTACCGACAACTCCAATCTTCTCTCCTCCGTGTATTCTTAGCGTGATGCCCTTCAGCACCAGCGGAGTGTTATGCCTGTACCTTACCTGCATATACACCATAACACACATATAAGTTCTTGTCCAAATCGTGTTTTTTCTGTTTCAGGACAAGGTCACAAAATGCACCACGAAGAATTTGGTCAGTTTTACGGTACCTTTTACTACCCATAAGAGGTGAGTAGTATGAATTAAAATCTAGCCGTTCATTTTAAAGGATTAAATAATTCTCATTAATGATATCCACTAATTTAGCATAAAATCTTGGTAACCAAATCCTGAATTTTGATTCCATGACCTTCTCTAAATAATACAACATGGACGTGTCTAGCTCGTTATGGCAAGTTCAGAGTGTACGTATGGCAGCCGGCCAGTCGGGCGGCCAACCTTTAGAACAATCTCAACGTTCAGAATGTAATAGCATGGTGGCCGGCCGGGCAATTCAACGGCCAAAAAATCTCAACGGAGTTCATGCACGCATGACGGATGGCCCGGCAGTGCAAAGATTTAGTTCATGTACGCATAGTGGCTGACGGCCGGCAGGCCGACAGAGCAGCACGGCAACAATTTTAATGGAGTTTATGTACGCGGTGAATTAGCCAAGGTTTGACGACATCGAGAGTGTACGGTCTGAAGTAGGGAGTTCATGCATGATGCACACAGTTATGGAATGCATTATACATACGCCTTCCGTTTATAACGGGATATTAAATCTGATTGTAGACGTTTCCAAATTTAACTCTCCATTTGGTCATACTGCTCCCGTTTTATTGACTAGTATGATTTGTACTACTCAAATTTTACACACTAGTATGAATTAATACAAGCCATTAGATCAAGAAAAATAAATGGCCTGTATCTAATTGAGGGTACCATATAAGTCCTCAAGAATTTACCTTGAGATCAATAACGTCGATGTCACCTCTTGTCGGCCAGTTTGCGACAGGTAGGCAGTCTTTGATCCTCCATTCTGCCTCGGATGGTATATTTGTGAATTGCTTGATCCTCTCTACTGAAACCATTTTGTTTTCGATGAAGCAACTCATCCATACGGCCCAGAATAACGCTGTGTTGAGAGATAGACCATAGGAGAGCGATAGACCGACAAATTCTGCATCATAAGCAGAGTCAGCAGGTTAGATACTACATCATGAAAATGACTGCAACTCGGAGGGAGCAAGTGAACATTATGACAAATATTCTCTAACTGACTTATACTGACATTGCTTAGTACAAGAGGGCCATCATAATTCAGTTTGATTAAGGTTTGTAGTTCGGAAATACTTGGAACTTGTTATTTAGAAAAATGAATTGTGGAATCTCGACAACATCTTTCATCCGAGGTTACTCATAATGATCATTTGATCATCATGGGTGCATTATTATAGCACTACATATGGGTGTATTTAGACATGTTTTAATGTCTACCTAAATCCATATCTAGACAAATAAAAGTCATGTATTATTGAACGGAGGGAGTAGTTATGTATAAATCGAGAAGAGTGAGATATGCAGCTTTACCTGGCTTGACGATGGTTTTGGGCAGAGTGACCATGAGCAAGGCTGTGAAGCACAGAAGAAAGCTCCCGACCAGCTCTAGGCGGAAGCCGAGCCACTCGTTGGCGCCATTGTTGTGGAAGTCCATCCTCAAGCTGGAATTGACCCGGTTGAGGTTCTCCTGGGAGAAGATATCCCCTTTCCTGAAGCACCTGATGGTCATGACACCCTGAACCGTCTCCGAGAAGTGGTGGATCACCGGAGCCTTGGTGATGGACTCGAGGCGAGTTAGCTCCCTGGATGTTGCGAGGTAGTAGCCCTGCAATCCAAATAGGCATTGGTTCAAACAGAAAAGTATGTATGCACCAGTCACAAGGTTCACTGGCAGAGGTAGCTAATGCACTAGATGCAGAGGGGCTTCCTACCCGGTACCACAGGTTGAGTAGCATCAGAGGGATGATGGCGACGACCGATGGCCAAGCCACCTGGCATGTGACGATCAGCGCGCTGATCACCGTGATGTACATGGACACGCTGAGCCAGACGAAGAAGGGCAGGAACAGATCGACGTTCGTCTGGTCTGACGACGCCTGCGCGCGGATCAAAAGGACAATTGGAACATCAAATTAAGACCATCATCATCATCATCATGTCAAGGAAATTGGAATATGCGCGTACCCTGCTGAGGATCCTGCCGGATGGGGTGGTGTCGAAGAAGGACATGGGCGCGTGGAGGATGCTGTTGAGGATCTGCTTGAAGAAGGAGTTAGCGGTCCGTAGGCCGATGGATGCCACGAGGAAAGCCCGCCCCGATACGAGCACCACGGAGGCGGCGGCGATGATGGCGTACACCTCGATGAAAAGCGACGGCCGAAACGTGGCCGCGTTCTCGGCGGAGGTCTCGTAGGCGAGCCAGTAGTCGCTGGCCAGCACGGACCCCTGCCAAGCCACGGACGCAGACACAACCAGCGCCACGCCCCACCACCCCCACGCCTTCGTTATGTAGTGCTTGTACACGGCCAGGCTCACGTGCCCGCTAGCGCGCTCCTCCTCCTTGATCAGCCGCGCCGACGCCTTCTCCACCTTGGCTGCCACCACGGACACGTCGCCGTTCGACCTGCTGCTGCTGCTGCTACTGTGGCCGTTGCCCGATGGCTGCCGGGAGACCGCCGACGCCTCTCCCTTCTCGGTCACTGCGCTCTCCACGAGCTCCATGGAGCTGTCGTGCGCCGCGACGAGCGCCGCGAAGTCGGAGCCACGCTGGATGAGCTCGTCGTACTTGCCGGACTGCGCTATCGTGCCATCCTTCATGACCTGCAAGTGCACATTTCATTTCATTGTAAACATCACAGCAAGCAATGCAGTACGACTACTCCTTGAATATCTCGACAATTTGCAAGTACGAAGGTACTGTACTTACGTATATGATATCGGCGTTGTGCAAGAAATCGACTTGGTGAGTCACAAGTACTACGGTCTTGTTCTTCAGAGCACCTCTCACACATTCCTACAGAAACATATCGAAACTATTACCAAATATACACTTCAGTCTAGCTAGCAAAAAGTACCGCCGTGGTTCTGAGTCAGCCACCCACAGCATAATCTAGGTACAGTAAGTACCTTGAAGATCTCACTGCCGGTGTGCGCATCCACGGCGCTGAAGACGTCGTCGAGGAGGTAGATGTCGCAGTCCTGGTAGACGGCGCGGGCGAGCTGGATGCGCTGCTTCTGCCCGCCGCTGAGGTTGATCCCGCGCTCGCCGATCTCTGTCTGGTCGCCGAACTCCATCATCTCCATGTCCTTCTCTAGGCAGCACACCCTCATCACCTCCTTGTACCGCTCCCCGTGCATAGGAAGCCCAAACAGGATGTTCTCCTCGATGGTGCCGTTCTGGATCCATGCCGTCTGCGCAACGTATGCCGTGGTGCCGCACACCTTCACCTGCAAACAGATTCACAATCACAACTGGCGCAGTATCTATGAAGCTAGGGGAGTGTATTCCACTTCCTCTCACTATGCCATTATCAACTTTGGGGGCGTGCAGCCAGTTTCCATTCCTACTACCTGGAGCCTAAATATTCCCCCCTAGTACACATTTTCTTGTGGTTGCTTGCTCACAACAAGTTGATGGCCAGAGATAACCTACTAAAACGAAAAACTGAACAAACCTGAAGATCGCATATTCTGCAATGAAAATGAGTCTATTGATCATCTTTTCTTACGGTGCATTGTAGGTTGTAGCTAAACAAATCTGGCATTTCATTTCTGTTTTTTTCAACTGTCCTGTTGGAGAAAATTATCTCTCTAATGCTAGATTTTGGGTGGCTAATAAGAAGCATGCAGTCCAACATTCAGTTTGCTCTGCTGCTTTACAGTCCCTCTGGAAAGTCGGAACTCAGAAACGATCTAATTTTCAATGCTCATTCGTGGCTTAACATTCAGCACGTCTGGCGTTTGATCCTAAACTCTCTAAAAATGTGAATGATAATCGTTCCCCAGGAGTGTTAGAAATTGCTGTTTTGTGTTGAGCGTTGCTCTGCACCCACCTTCCTGTGTCGAAGGTTTCCTTTGTAGTAGTTTTTCCTTTTTTTACCTTTCAGTGAGTTAAAACTTTCAGAACACGTGTTTCGTGCATGATTGTATGAACTGCTCGGCATGGTTTCATGGAGCCTTATCAATGGAACCGGGGGCGTCGTCCCTGTAAGTCTAAAAAACTGGCGCAGTATCAATGCATCACTGCCACAGCCATTATATTTCTAGACGGAGCTTCATTCTCCGGAAATATGATAAAGAAGCGGTTAAAATATGTGTATCAGATGCAGTATGATTCATCACTGAAATGGCGTTATGCAGCGTTTGGATTAATATTACGAAAAAAATGGATATATTTGATGTATTGTGTCTGTACACAAATAAGATCCACCTGGAACAGGTTTGACCTTTTTTGCCTTGATGTCTGAACCTTGTGGCATACATAACACTGTAATTTGTCAGCTACTAAACAAGTGTAGCATAATAATTTGTTGCTAGATTTTCCATTTTGTAAAATCAATCTAAATCTGAAGTTTTTGTTTACTTTGGATTTGTGTCAACAAAGCAAGGATTATAAAACCCATATGCATACCACCCAGAACTGACGGCAGGTTGCTCATTAAAAAAAGAATTGATGGCAGGTTTGTCTCTTTTCTGTGGGTTTCATCGATCAGGGCATTCCAATACCAACCGTGCCATTAGAGCATCTCCACACTCCACTCGCCCCTCCCATATCTCGGCCCTCCCATATCTCGTCCGGATTGGCACCGGAACGAGCGCTATGGGTTTGTCTGGGCGAAATGGCTCCTATGAAAGCGCCTCTTCCCACTCACCGCCTTAATATTTTTTTTGAAAATATTTAAACTCGAAAACGGACGAAATTTCATTCAAATATTTAGGATTTTTACAAAATATCAACCGGTTAGTTTTACAGTAAAGGAATTTAAAAGGTCTGAGCAAAAAATATCATAGCTACTGGCTCACTTATTCCTCATTACAAGCAATGAATAAGAAAGGATATTACCGATTCAAAAGATAGGCACAAGTCTTCTTTTCTTCCAGACCAGGAACCAAATAACTGGTTCAATAAGGATCCGGAATCCTAGATGGAGAGAATCTAGCATGGTTCGATAAGGATCATGAATCCTACATGGAGAGAAATCCAATCAAGAGTAGACTAAGCCAAGCACTAGGCCCTCAACCATGGGAATCCTTATTGATCAATAGTCACGGAAAACTCCATACCGAAAGAGGGTGCTATAGATGACATGACAATGTCTTATAGCAGCTGACCATATTATTATCCTTTCTCTAACCGACTAGTCACAGGCCAAAGTAAATGTGGGGCCAAGATCTTTTATCTATGCCTTTGTGTTGCAAAGCTATCTTTATCTCCTTAATCAAAGAAAACTTGTCGCTCTTTAAAATCTCAAAAGTAGTCAAAGGTTTTAATTTTTGTGTACCCCAAAGTTTAACAAAGTTCGTATTGAACACTTTAGAAGCTACATAATTTACCTACGTCTAGATTTTTTCCTGTTTTTGTTGAAACTATGAAATAGCATTTTTGATTCTTTCAAAAAGAAAAAGAGGTACCTATGGCCAACGATTTGGTTACCAGTCGAAATAATGCGATTACGGGCAGGTAGCCAAAATTCTTGCCCCCCTCCTAACAAGTTTACCTTTCGAAAATTCTGTACCGTTTGAATTTGGATCGAATTCATCTTTTCAAAATTAGTTTTGAATTTTTTGACGTTTTAAGTCTGAATTTTAAAATTTTGTTTGATAATCTCGTCTACTAACCACAGTTACCGAAAATCCCGGTGCCTCCTAAGATTTTTTTCAATCCGGTAACCAAATCCTTTCCTGTAGCTCGAGCTCTAAATTGAATATCTGATTTTCATTTGCGGAACTAGCCTTGTTAAAAAAAAAACTGGGTAGTAGGAAGGATTGGTACTTCAACATTGCGGGCCTCTGCCAGTGGCACATAGAGTTTTCAGTAGCAGCGGCAGCCTCAATCATGCAGCCGAAGTCATTAATTTTAGTGTTGCAATTGCATGTCTGCATGTGTGTACCTGACCCGGACTCAGACATGTCCGCTTTCCACATGGTATACGAAGCGTGGCACGTTGCAAACTGTACAGTCCGTGCCCCCTCCTCGCTGCCGTAGCGAAATAAAGCTTGATGGAGAGGGGACAAGAAGCTGACAGCTCACATAGTTTCTAGTACTCTTGATGTGACGGCTGATGAAGGATCTAGTACTAGCACGCATTGTTTTTTTTTTTTTTGCAAAAGTTTTGCCTATTTCAATTATTAAGAAGATTTCAATAGTTACGTGGATGCCCTAGGGCACGGTTACAACAATCACTCCCGTGGCATTTTAGAACTCACGTGGTTTGCACGGCTATATCTCAAAGAGAGGGCGCTCTTCTTGATACCCGAGAGAATTACATCAAAATGAAAGAAACATTTCTAAACACTCTAGGGATTTTCTTGCACCAAACTCCCATGCGGTTAGGAGCACCAAGGAAGATAGCTCCTTTTGGCGTCGCCCATTGACCCCGGTGATACAACACCACCAATCGTTTGCCGTGGCGAAAGAATGCCAACCATAAGTGTTGAAGTCCACCAAGCGGAGCCACTCTTGGAGTCCTCGCCAAATACGGAGGGATTAACTACATTTGAAAAGCATGTGTGCCGCGGTCTCCCGTTCCCTATTACAAAGTCAACACAGATCACAATGCGGCCACCCCTGATGAGGACATCCCTAGCTATTCACCTATTGTTATACATGAGGATGCTCCTATAAAAGCTAATGAAGTGAGGATTGGTCCAATGACAAGATCAAGGACCAAGCTATTACAACAACAGGTGAATTCACTCCTACTTGAGTACAATGTTTATAATTGTGAGAATTTTATACTACCTAAGTCCTTGCATTTGTGTATTCTTAGGTTTGTTGATAACACAAGCATGAATGGAGATCATGGAGAGGAGATACACAAGGATGAGCATGGACTACAAGGGGAGATGGAAAACAAGTGCTAGCATGGAGAAAACAACAAATAACAAATGTTATGATGACAAGGGGATGGTGCATCCACAAGGTCAAATGCACTTAGTGTGGAAAACAATGCCATATTGTTATTTCACACTCATGGATGGACAAAGCAAGAGGAGGGCGCCCACAAGGAAGCATCAATGCGCCATATGGAGTTCTAGTAGTAGTAGGTTTGGTTTCCATACCAATGTGGCCGCACCCCTTGTGTGTGGGGTCGGTTTGTATCTATTTGTGTCCTAGTAGGAGTCCTAGTCCAAGTAGAATAGGTTGCTTGCGCAAGGGAGAGCCTTGTGGCCGCACCCCCTCTCATATATACCCCTTGGGGGCGCATAGGAGAAGGTAGACTACGTTAAAACATAAACCCTAGACCTCTAGATTGAAACTGCTTGTAAGCCTTTCATCTGGAAGTTCATCTGCAAACTTTACGTGATACCTGCTGTTCCACTGGGAATAAGACGGTACAGAACCACTTGTAGTCGGTGGATTACTTGTGCAAGAGTGTGGAGTTGAGAATATCCTTGGGGATGCTATCTTTTGCATTGGCATCAGGGATCAGCCGAGAGAGTTCTTAGTGGCGCACTAGTTATCATACTGGAGTTATCTGTGAGTTCACTGAGAAGATTGGGCCACCCCTTATCATCTTGGTATCAGATTTACAGGTTGCCTCGGTGAGCTATCAAATTTCCCTTTAGTTTGAGTGTTTTTATTTCCTATCCAGAAAATTGCCCCACAAAAATAGTGTTAGTCATTGCCATAGCCTAGATATCATCTTAGTTTTCAATTACTAGTGTTGTCTTTGTGTTAGATTTGTGTTGCTTTTTATCTTTTTTAGATCTCTTATTTTCGGCTAGGTTTAGGGTTCCTTGTTCATCTAGTCGAAATCTATCAAAAAACTACAAATATAGCCGCAGCACATCCACCATATACAACCCAATCCGTTTCCTTCTAGTTATCCTGCCGTGGCACAAAACTTCCCAAAACGCTGCCGCCATCTACCTCTAGTTGGACTCGGATTCAACCCACCCCACCGCAAATCCAACCACCGCTGCCACATCCTACTCGCTATCGGATTCGCCCCCCATCGCGCGCTTACAAAAGCACCAATCGCCCCGCAGCACCCTTACCAAAACCCACCCGCACTCGCTTACCCCACGGCACAAAAATGCTGCCGCCGCTGCCGCGCCCACGTATCGCTAGCCGAGCCCGAAAATCCCCGCAGCGCCCGTACCAAACCGTGTAACGCGGGTGCGCGCGCTGCCGCGGTACGATTTCTGCGAGTTTTGCTGCCGCGCGCGTTGGTTCGCTGTTAGTTGCTGCCGCGGTACAAAAAATCATCGTTTCTCTGCCGTACGCTCTGCCGTGGTACCAAAACGAGCTGTTTTCCTGCCGTGAGTGCTTTGTGCTGCCGTGAGCTATCTAGAGCTCGTTTTCACCTAGATTTTTTATGTTTTTCTTTGTTTTTCCTTGTTTTCTCACTAGGACCAATACATCCATACTTTGTGAACCATAGCCACAGCCTTTCTACAGCATTTTAATAGGAACTTGCCCACAAGTATAGCTATTTTTGTGCTCTGACAGGCTGCTCATTTTTCATCACCACCATTGTGTTCACTTGTGTTTGGTTCATTGTTGCTCCTAGCTTAGTGTAAGGCCATTGGAAAAATACAAAAAAATAGAAAAAGCAAAAAGTATAAAAAAAATAGAAAAGAGAAAAGAGAAAGTGCAAAGAGGCCATATCATTGCTATTGTTTACTAGTTGAGCTTGCCATTGTGACACTTGGTTTTTCATTGAGCAATCTTGTGCCTGTCAATTAAGAGCCTAGCTAGTGACTTTCTAGTGCATTGCAAAAATTCATCCATATATTTGCTTTGCTACATTTGTCTCCATTATTGTGTGAGTTTCCTTGGGTATTTTTAATATCTTCACTAAGACAGCAAATAGGATTGTTACTTTGGTGATTGTTAGGTATCCATACCAAGCCCCACTAAATAACCTTGTTTGCCTTTGTGAGAGTTAAACACCTGGGTATTCTCTTCTTCACACCAAAGTACTTTAATTGCCTCTACTTGTGGTAAGTATCTCTATTCACTTTGGAGTGGTAAGATATCCTATTGTCTTGCTAGATTTTTGAGTGAGTTGTGAGAGGCACCACAACCTATACTTGTTTCTATTTACACTAACCTTCTAATGGATCTTTCTAGTGGTGATCTTGTGCAGCAAAAGAAGGACCATAAGGAGGGAGTTAATTGGAGAGAGTATGAGGCTCTTAGGGATGTTTTGGCAAAGGAGATATTGGACAACCATAATGGACTCAAGCAATTTGTTCAAGATGCATGTGATCCCTTATATGAGGCTCTCCAAGCTATGGAGACCAAGATGGAGGTCACACACAAATTGGCCGAAACTAATAGAGGGGAAGTGAGATCAATCAATGACTCAATTGCTCAAATGACTACAACCCTTGCTGGACTTCAAACCATGATTCAAGAAAGATTGCCTCTTGTGGATGATGACAATGCTAGTGTCCATAGTGATGCTAATAATGGTTTGGAAGATTTTGGTGCAAGGAATATTAATCATGGCCGAGCTAGAGGAGAAAGGGGCCATGATGGACACCAAGGCCGAGCCCCTAATTTTGCTCCAAGGAGAGTGCCCAATAATTTGGTTCAAGACAATCCGAGAGAGGATGGGTTGGGAAAACCAAAATTCACAATTCCTTCTTTCAACTTTGATGCTATGGATGTGGAAGAATACTTGCTATGGGAGTTGAAGATTGAGAAGCTATGGAGAATGCATGATTACAATGAGGATAGAAAAATCAAATTGGCCTCTAGTGAGTTTGATGGATATGCTCTTAGATGGTGGGATAATCTTGTGAGAAAGAGGCAAGAAGATGGAGAATTACCCATTGTTACTTGGAACACCATGAAGAGAGTCATGAGGGATAGATTTGTTCCACCAAATTACATAAGGCAACAATTTGATAAATTGCAACAATTGAGGCAAGGTACTATGAGTGTTGATGCTTATTATCAAGAGATGGAGCTAATTATGCAAAGGGCACGTGTGAGAGAGCAATTGGAGCAAACAATGCAAAGGTTCCTTTCGGGTTTGAATTATAAAATCAAGGGAATTGTTAGACATCATCACTACAATGATATACATGAATTGCTCCATCATGCAAGGGAGGCCGAAGCACATCTTTTGGAGGAAGCCAAAATTGCTACAAAGACAAGGGCTAGATTTCCCATGAGATCATCATCTATGCCTAGTGCACCTCCTCCACCACCTCCATCATCTAGTTTTAGAGGTGCTAAATCCTCTAAACCCGAGCCTAGTGCCTCTATTTCCAAGAAATCACCACAACCAACAACAAGTGCCTCGGGTTCTAGTGCTCCTACTACAAGGACTAGAGATATTACATGCCACACATGTGGAGGAAAAGGGCACTTTAAGAGGGATTGTCCAAATACAAAAGTAATGGTGATCAATGAGAACAATGAGTATGAGACAGGTGATGATGTTGATCCTAATGACATTGATGATGATGATGGCTATTTGAGTGATACTCCTTTGGATGCTTATGCTACTACTATGCCATCTATTGTTTGCACCCAAAATTCATTGAGTGTGGTGCCTACTCCTGAACATCAAAGGTGCAATTTGTTTCAAACCAAAGCTATTATTGGTCCTAACATGGCTTGCAAAGTCATTATTGATGGAGGGAGTTGCAGAAATTTGGCTAGCAAAGATCTATGTGCAAAACTCAACTTGAAATATATACCACATCCTTCTCCTTATCATATCCAATGGTTGAGTAGCACGGACAAATGAAGGTTTCTTATATGGTGAGAGTGGAGTTCCAAATTAGACCTTACAAAGATATTATTGAGTTTGATGTGGTGCCCATGACAGTTTGCCACTTATTATTGGGAAGACCTTGGCAATTTGATAGAAGTGTGAAGCATGAAGGAAGAGCAAATACTTATGAGCTATATCATCATGGGAAGACTATTATTTTGAGGCCTATGACTCCACAACAAATTCTACAAGAGTCCCAATCCAAAATTGAGAGGAAAGTGGAAAAAGAAAGAGAGAGGGATGAGGGAACACCAAAAACACAAGCCATGGGGAGTGATAGCAAAACCAATTCGAGTGGTAAAAAGAGAGAGAACCTATTATGCATGTTAGCCACTAAAGAGGATTTGAGGGAATTTAGGGATGATCCTTCACTAGTCCCTATTGTGCTTATTCACAAGGGAGAGATTTTGGTTTCTAATGACATGACCCCTATTCCTCTTGGTGTTTCTAATGTTTTGCAGGATTTTGAGGATGTTTTTCCACAAGATGTGCCTTCGGGATTGCCACCTTTGAGAGGTATTGAACATCAAATTGATTTAATCCCCGGAGCATCTCTCCCAAACCGAGCTCCTTATAGAACCAATCCACAAGAAACAAAGGAGATACAAAGGCAAGTACAAGAACTCCTAGATAAAGGTTATATTCGAGTTAGTCTTTCTCCTTGTGTCGTTCCCGTTATTTTGGTTCCTAAGAAAGATGGTACTTGGCGCATGTGTGTAGATTGTAGAGCAATTAATAACATCACTATTCGTTATCGTCATCCTATACCACGTTTAGATGACATGTTAGATGAATTAAGTGGTGCTACTCTTTTCTCTAAAATTGATTTGCGTAGTGGATACCATCAAATAAGAATGAAAGAGGGAGATGAATGGAAAACTGCTTTTAAGACAAAATTTGGTTTATATGAGTGGTTAGTAATGCCTTTTGGATTAACTAATGCACCTAGTACTTTCATGAGATTAATGAACCATATTTTGAGAGACTTTATTGGTAGATTTGTGGTAGTTTATTTTGATGATATTCTCATATATAGCCACAATGAACATGAACACATTGATCATATTAGACAAGTTTTGCAAGTGCTAAGAAATAATAAATTGTATGGTAATCTTGAGAAGTGCACTTTTTGCAAAGATAAGGTCATATTTCTTGGTTATGTTGTTTCTAAGCATGGAATTGAAGTTGATACATCAAAAATTGAAGCTATTCGAAATTGGCCAATTCCAACTAATGTGAGTCAAGTTAGAAGTTTTAATGGGCTTGCTAGTTTCTATAGAAGATTTGTGCCTAATTTTAGTACAATTGCTGCCCCTTTAAATGATCTAACTAAAAAGGGTGTTAATTTCGAATGGGGTGTTGCTCAAGATATTGCTTTTGATACTTTAAAGGAGAAGTTGATTTCGGCCCCATTACTTATGCTTCCAAATTTTGATAAACAATTTGAGATTGAGTGTGATGCTAGTGGCATAGGTATTGGAGGTGTGCTCATGCAAGAAAAGAAACCTATTGCCTATTTTTCTGAAAAATTAAATGGTGCACAATTGAATTATTCTGTTTATGATAAGGAATTATATGCACTTGTGAGAGTTTTAGAGGTGTGGAAACATTATTTGTGGCCTAAAGAATTTATTATACATAGTGATCATGAAGCATTGAAATTTTTAAAGTTCCAAAATAATTTGAATAAGAGACATGCTAAATGGGTAGAGTTTATTGAATCTTTTCCATACATCATAAAACATAAAAAGGGATTGGATAATGTAGTTGCTGATGCTTTGTCAAGGAAAAATATGTTACTCTCAAATTTAGAAATCAAGGTTTCGGGTTTGGAGGGTATTAGAGATTTATATGATGAAGATAATGAGTTTTCTATGCCATTTAATAAATGTACTAAGGTTAAGGCATGGGAAAAATTTCATATACATGATGGGTACTTGTTTAAAGCTAACAAAATATGTATTCCCGAGTGTTCTTTGCGTTTGTTTTTGATACAGGAATCTCATAGTGGAGGTTTGATGGGACACTTTGGAAGAGAGAAGACATTGCTTATGTTGGCTGAGAATTTCTATTGGGCACATATGAGGAGAGATGTGTATAGATTGGTGCAAAGGTGCATTACTTGCAACAAGTCCAAATCCAAGCTAAAACCCCACGGGTTGTACACCCCATTGCCATCACCTAGTACACCATGGGAGGACATAAGTATGGATTTTGTTTTGGGCTTGCCAAGGACAAAAAGAGGACATGATTCTATCTTTGTGGTTGTGGACAGATTTTCAAAGATGGCTCACTTCATTGCTTGCCACAAGAGTGATGATGCTTCTCACATTGCAAATTTATTCTTTAGAGAAATTGTGAGATTACATGGAGTGCCAAGAACCATTGTTTCAGATAGAGATGTCAAGTTCATGAGTTACTTTTGGAAGACACTTTGGGGTAAGCTTGGCACTAAGCTATTATTTTCTACTACTTGCCACCCCCAAACTGATGGACAAACCGAGGTGGTTAATAGAACATTGTCCACATTGCTAAGAGGTATGATCAAGAAAAAATTGAAGGAGTGGGAGGAGTGTTTGCCTCATGTGGAATTTGCATACAATAGAGTTGTGCATTCAACTACTCAACTATGTCCTTTTGAGGTGGTTTATGGTTTCAAGCCTATTACTCCTCTTGATTTATTACCACTTCCTTTACATGAGAGAATTAATATGGAGGCATCAAAGAGGGCTGATTTTGTGAAGAAGATTCATGAGAAAACAAAAGAGGCAATTGAGAAGAAAGGAAAACATGTGGCTGAAAGAGTAAACAAGAAGAGGAAGGAAATTATATTTCGGCCAGGAGATATGGTGTGGGTGCACTTTAGAAAAGATAGATTTCCCACATTGAGAAAATCAAAGTTGATGCCTAGAGGAGCTGGTCCTTACAAAGTTATTTCAAGGATCAATGATAATGCATACAAAATTGACCTCCCAATTGATGAGTTTGGTGTTAGTAATTCTTTTAATGTGGCTGATTTGACACCTTACCATGGAGATGATTTAGCATCGAGGTCGATGCCTTTTCAAGAGGGGGATGATGATGAGGACATCCCTAGCTATTCACCTATTGTTATACATGAGGATGCTCCTATAAAAGCTAATGAAGTGAGGATTGGTCCAATGAAAAGATCAAGGACCAAGCTATTACAACAACAGGTGAATTCACTCCTACTTGAGTACAATGTTTATAATTGTGAGAATTTTATACTACCTAAGTCCTTGCATTTGTGTATTCTTAGGTTTGTTGATAACACAAACATGAATGGAGATCATGGAGAGGAGATACACAAGGATGAGCATGGACTACAAGGGGAGATGGAAAACAAGTGCTAGCATGGAGAAAACAACAAATAACAAATGTTATGAGGACAAGGGGATGGTGCCTCCACAAGGTCAAATGCACTTAGTGTGGAAAACAATGCCATATTGTTATTTCACACTCATGGATGGACAAAGCAAGAGGAGGGCGCCCACAAGGAAGCATCAATGCGCCATATGGAGTTCTAGTAGTAGTAGGTTTGGTTTCCATACCAATGTGGCCGCACCCCTTGTGTGTGGGGTCGGTTTGTATCTATTTGTGTCCTAGTAGGAGTCCTAGTCCAAGTAGAATAGGTTGCTTGCGCAAGGGAGAGCCTTGTGGCCGCACCCCCTCTCATATATACCCCTTGGGGGCGCATAGGAGAAGGTAGACTATGTTAAAACATAAACCCTAGACCTCTAGATTGAAACTGCTTGTAAGCCTTTCATCTGGAAGTTCATCTGCAAACTTTACGTGATACCTGCTGTTCCACTGGGAATAAGACGGTACAGAACCACTTGTAGTCGGTGGATTACTTGTGCAAGAGTGTGGAGTTGAGAATATCCTTGGGGATGCTATCTTTTGCATTGGCATCAGGGATCAGCCGGGAGAGTTCTTAGTGGCGCACTAGTTATCATACTGGAGTTATCTGTGAGTTCACTGAGAAGATTGGGCCACCCCTTATCAA